>CM055644.1:1910000-2499999 GCA_029378325.1 Elaeagnus macrophylla
AAAAATATTTAACAAAAATATATATCATAAATTTTTTGTAAGTAAAAACTTGTTTTAAGTTTAAAATAAATAATAAATAATCAAAACATACCAAATTAAACTAAACAACATATTAATATATTGATAAAAATACATAAATAAAAGATGAAATAAATTTGAACATCATCTCAAGACTATTTCAGAATATAAACTTACAAAATAATTAGATTCGAAACAATTGCCTACATATCCTAATAATTTCAGTTATTTATTCGAGTTACTTATATGAGTCACGGGTTATTCGTATTAACCTATCGTGACATTATTTTTTAAACGAGTTAAATAAGTTGACCTATTTACGACTTAATTCATATAAGTTCAACTTAAACCTGATTATTTCTTGTGCAGGTCATGTCGAGTTTGCAAGTTATGTCAAAAATTGTTAACTCTAATGAACATGGTCTCATAATATATAAAATGTGTAGCATGAAATGAATCAAAGTTTATGGGTCCAAGTGCAAACTATCAACAAATGTGATCTTTCAAAAGAGGGTTAGATATGAATCCAAGTTGGGTAGTATATGTAGACTAAATGATATTTATGTGATTAGTGACCTAAATAGGAAGAAATAAATTTTATTATCAAGATGAATCTAGTTGAGAAGATTGAATTGATAGAGCGAGAGATCTTTTATAACAAAAAAACTTAAAGCGCACAAATCGACAACACAAAGATGGGCTAAATTCTCCATGAGAAAATAATAACAATGGACTAAACTTGAATGGGCCTTTTATATCCAATCCCATTATTTGATAATCCAGAATGGTTACCATTAATTCAATCCAAAGCTAAGAGAAACGAAATATTGATTGGGCTGTTTCAAGGAGTGTGTGACATCCTATCTGAACACATGCTTAAATTTGTTTTATTGTGTTTAAAAGTATAAATGTATAGTCCGACAATTTGGCAATGTTTGGTTGCTTGAGCATGGATGAAACATTGTACATCTATTTTCCTAGACACTACGCTTGAACATGCAAATTTAGACGATATCACTTATGAACCAAGAAAAAACAAAAAAAAGGGAAACTGCACCAATTTCATCATAGTTTAAGAATTAAAAAAATTAACTTGATGATAAGTAATTTGGATCCTAATTTTGTTTTTAATACAACTTAAACACACAGATCATAAGAGAGTCTGAGACTCAAACTAAGGTATGACAGGAAGGCCGTCCCCATAACCATTTAAATATTCCAAGATTGGGCGGGGATTCATTGGAGGTTTAGATATTTTATGGGGATTGAGTTTTCCCACTAATAAATAAATTATGATAAATTAAATTTTTAATGACTTAATACTCATAAAATCTCTAGTATATTTGTTTGTTATTTAATTAAATTTAATAAATTTGAATTTAGAATATAAGTTAAAATTTTCAAATTTTATTTTATTATTTTAAAGATCATTATAATAACTTTTATCTCCCATATTACAATTTGAATTTTCATAATTAAAAAATTAATTTATTGATAAAAATATATTTTTTAATAAAAAATATATTTGATTTAATTCTAAAATTTTACAAATATATAATATATTTTAATTTTTTTTTATATAAAAACAGGAATTGTGGAATAAGCGGGGCATGGAGGCTAATTAATTATCACACCCACCTCATTCCCATGGGGGCATTCGTGGGAGCCAAAATTAGGGTTTGTCTATGGATTTCGGTTCTAAAAGGGCAAATTGACATCCCTTAACTTAAGCTTTATATATATTCAAATAAATTTCATATCGTTGAAAACAAATTGTTGGCATGAAATTTTTAGTCTTTAACTTGTGTGCATGACATTGCATGCAAGTACTTTTTTTTTTTTTTTTCGTTTCAAAGAACAGGGAATAGACAGTTTCTTTGAGACCAAGTGAAAATATTAAATTCAAGGACTGTTTATGATATATATGTTAATAGTGTTGAAGAAATGCTGAGTGGATACTGCATGAAACAGGCGTAAATGTAATCCCACCCCTTTCAAAATCAACCGTTCATCTTATGAAATTTACGTGACATTTTTGCTTTTTATGGAAAGGAACGGTGAAGATTGACAAGATCGACCAGCTGGCAATGCTCTTGTCTCCATTGTATATAAGAACCAGTTAAAGACGTACGTTTCAAACAAATGAAAGGCTAAGCACTCAAGTGCATGTGATGAATATCGTAAGGTAGCTTAGGTATTGTTATAGGCTATAGCCAATTGATGACCAATAATACCAAACCAATGTAAGGGAATCTACTTTTATAATCTCCTTTCTCTTAACTAAGTAAGAAACATGACTTTTAAAAATGGTCCTACCAAGTTTCTTCATTCACGCTAATACATCAGTTTACAATCAAATCAGTTATTTAGGTGAATCCGACTTGGTAGGCCTTGTGAAAGTTCATTAGAAAGGTAACCAATCTTTCCCTTCATTTTTATGTCTTTGTTAAAGAGAGAGAGAGAAAAAAAAAATTTAATTTCTTACCAATAAAATAAAGAATTACATGATGTAAAATTTGCCCTACTTGAATTTTATTGCTATCAAATCAACCCACATATATAGTAAATAGTGCCCTACTTGCAATAGTTACTTTATATACATATTTAGTAAAAAGAAAAAAGAAAGAGAACCCTTTTCTTTATTAAGTATATGCTTTATTCTGTGGAACTGGTTCTAATGATCTTTCTGAATTTATAAGGCTAATCAAGAATCTAAGGAATAACGTGTTTCCTAGCTATAGATTTATAGTGGGATTGATAGTGTTGCTTAGCATTATAAAAACATGTAATCAATATAGTGTAATATGCTTTCTCAAAAAAAAAAAAAAAAAAGCATAAATGTTATATGCAATGCTTTGGAATGTGATTCTCTCATAAAATAGCTCCAAAACCCATCTCTTTTTCTTCGTGACATATTGAGAATATTAAACTCACCCATCAACTGAGCGAATAGAGAACCATGTAAAAGTATATATGAATCAAAATCAACTAGCAAGATATTCACAACTACTTTTCGTCCCATTTTGCTAAAAAAAAAAAAATTTAATAAAACATTTTTCTTTCGCTAATATGTACTAGAGAGAAATTCTTCTTTCTACATGGTGTTATCTCAGATGTTTATGGAGAGAAGTAATATAAAAAAAATATTAAGATAAATGGAAAGATTTGGTTTTAGTTTTTAAAAATATTTATATAATATTACTTGATTGATGATACATAAAATAAAACATATAAAAAGACGTCACACTTATAATATAAAAGTAAAAGACAAAACTGTCATGCCAATAACAAAAGGAGTAGAAATAACGTACTATTGTATTGAAGTTACTTGCATTTTGAAAATAATAGCAATTAAATCCTTACAATAAAAATAATAATACAAAAAACTAAATTTAATAATACTTTAACCACCCAGTCAATTTAGATATTTTTATAAGAATCAAGGAAATTCAAAAAACAATTAATTTTTTACCTTGCACATTCATTTTTAAATTCATTATTTAAAAAAGGTATTAAAAAAAAAAAGATAGCATTCAATTTTGTAAATAAAAAAAAAATTAATAGTAACTACCGAACCATTTCATGAGTATTCAGTAAGAAACTACTAAATATGTGTAAAGAAGTTCGATAGAGGTAAACCTCTATAGAACTATTTTATGGAGATTAGGCAAGGAACTATTGAACTTTATGAAAGTTCGATAAAACCCACACGAACCTCATGAAGGTTCGATAGATCCCTACTAAATTTGCGGTAAAAGGTGAATGTGACTATGTGAGGAACTATTTATTATTTAAAAAATAAAAATAAAAATTATATAAACAAAAGTAAAAACGGATACATAAGGTAATAACAATGGATTTATTTAAAATTTCTCAAAAAATTCATAGAACTAATTACTAATAGAAGTCCATTCGGCTCGAGTTTGCAAATAGGGTCAGGCTCAATTGTTAGTTGGGTGTGTAGTAGGCTTCTTGTTGGGCTTGAATAGTGAATGTTGGTGAGCCTTTTGATGAAATTAGTGCATATAGGCTCTTTTATTGAAAATTACTAACAAATAAAAGTACTTTAGTGAATTTAAAAGAATTTTCAAAATTAAGAGAGAAATGACTCCATAAGCACATTAAAATGTACCCTAAAACTCCTATAAAGTGATTGCCTGCATAGTTTTTGTATGTCATTTTCACTTAAAGCGTTTTTTATGGACAGCACAAACTAGAATCATGACTTTAGCCATTCCTTTCACTATAGATAGGTGTAATGATGATTTTAACTAATTAGAGAAATCAAAAAATAGTTGTTATAGGTTATAATTTCTTCAAGGTTCAATGCTTCCATATTTGGAGAACCTTTTTATCCCTCCAAATTACCCATTTTTCAATACTACAACACTAGTGACAAAAAGATAATGGAACCTATCATAACATTCAGAGTCGTTGGTAATCAATTTTTCTCCAAAAAAATATATTAGTTTTCCCACTTCATAATTGTTACTATTTATTAAGTTAACTGTTCTGTCGGTATTAATTACTCTCTAGTTATTTATAAACATTGTATCACAGTTTTAAGTAAAATTAAGTACTATACATATATCAATTAATATAGGTTGGAGGCATTATTGAAGTCATTTTATTTGAATTATTATAATATTTTAATCACATTATTTTTATAATAAACACATAATTCAATCCCATTTTTTATAACATAATGTTATAGTAACTCTTTAAATCATATTTTAATATTTTATTATTGAAATCAATTACCCATTAATTTCTCGAGTAATGTTAGATGATATCACAAATGATATGACATGATTGGATTGACCACTAACTTAATAGAGGTCACATGGGTTTTATTTTAGCCAATAAGATTTTGTCATCTCATTTGTGATAATTATAAATTTGTGATAGATAGTATTTTTTCAATTTCCCATATTTTTTAGGGGCAAAAAGGTCATTATCATCTCAGAGTTGATTAAGGACGCCATTTTTAGGTTTATTTAAAAAAAACGAAATTAACAGTTTTTCACTCACACTTCTTCCATACCAGAAACAACAAGAATGGCCAGCATCATTTCAAGAAGTAAACCAAGTATTACGAATTATTTTTGTAACAATGCAGCATCAACAACTACTTTATATGGATTTTTCGAAACCTAGGATGGAGTTTTTTTGGTTGTACAATGGTGTGTGTTTGATGTATTTTGTTGACGTTTTTTGCATTTAACTGGTGAAATTTTTTGTTCTTTATTTTTGTAGAGAGCAAGAAGTGACATGGATACAACTCTTTGTTTAAGTAGAAGGTGTGATAGGTTCTCTTATTTGGTTTTTGGCAATTTTCGAATAACAGAAAGACCATGCGTGAAAGGAACACTAAGAGACTAAGGGTATTATATTTTTTTAATTTAAGATACCCATTATGCCCTTCAAGAAGGCCGGACAAGTGATATGGTGTAAATTGAAATGAGTTGTTAATAAAAGTACTCATGATATATTCCATTAATTTTCAAAACTCATCTATTATTTTATCTCCTTTAATTTTTAATGAGATAAAATGATACTAATTTAAATATCTCACTCGTTTATAATAAATCTAAACGAAACAAGTACAAAAAATATAAAAATAATAAAAAATATGATACATAATTATTTATTATATTGTGAGTCTAATAAAAAAAATGATACAACATTAAATTTAAGTTAAATATGTTAAGGTTATAATTTAAATGGGATAAAATAATAATTAAACAAAATGATATAATATTATACGATGAGGATGCTAAAAGCAATCCACTTTATATCTTTTTCTATGTGTCACATTGTAATATTTTATCCCTTTTTAACAAGGGTATCGTAACTAAAATGACTTGTATGTCATATTCTACGATCTTGAGTGACTAATGTATTTATTATGAAAATAATATAATCAAAATACTGCAGTAACATAAGTAAAGTGATTTTTAAAATATTTATACATCAATTGATGTCATGTAATTTTTTTAGATTATATGCTTAGATGAAATTATATTAGTGAAAAATTAGATTAGACTTCTCTTAACTATTCTTATAAGAACGTATAATGATATATAGTATAATTATGCTTCATTTAACTAAATTATTATAACTAAAAAAATAGGGTTCCAATTCTGAATAGAAATAGTGTAAGGGGTCTAACTAGCTCTATCTATTCTTCATGTATAAATTTCTTTCGATAAATATTTTATAAATAAGATTATTTAAAAAAAAAAAAAATAATGATTGATAATTGTTGAATGTATTTTAAGTTATGCGTAATATAAAAAAGACTATCATTTTTTAAAACAAACGATATTTAGTATTTTTTAACATGTAATTTGAAACAAAATACAAATAAATATTAATATATTATCCTCAAATCACTGTAACATTATCATTATTATCGTCATTGTAATGGTGTCATGAAATAATAACAATTTGGAAATTATCGTAAAGCCACGAAAGCTGTGAAGCATCAGTAACAATATAGGATAAGGTTTACTATTTGTACGTCATTCATGAAAGCGAAGGCTAAACTAAAAGTGGAAAAACTCAAAGCAATACCAAACTAAAATCATTCCCAAACTACATAGGATCTATTTCAGACTTTTGAGTAATTAATCACTTCCAATTCAAATCAGCTTTACCGGCTGTGAGAATTCTACTACTCAGGCTTAAAATAGTAAAATAATCCTACGAAGCATTTTTCCAAAAAAAAAAAAAAACAGAAAAAGATTAAATTAGCTTTGAGTTTTTCAGCTCCCTAGCTCATTCTCTTGGTCATGTTTATATACAGTCCGAGAGACAAAGTTGAATCAATTTAAATTATGATTATTAAAGTGATGATGTGGAATATTATTAACCATCAGATTTTACTTTACACATGTAAATGACAATGGTATAAAAACAATGGACAAGAATTGAAGGACTAAAAGAAAGAAAGGAGAGGAATCAAGTATCCTACAAGTTTATTTAAAAAAAAATGTAAAGTAAATTCAAGTCTTTATTAATTTTTTTTTTACTATATTATATATATATATATATATATATATATATATATATATTATATAAGACTATATATATATATACACACACACTAATAAAATATACATATTTAACACGTATCAATAAATACTAAATATCTTTATAATAAATACATTTTTTATGAATAATTAATTTAACAGTTTTATTGTGTACTATTTTGATTATTTTTTACTTTTTAAGTATACTAATAAATATCAAAATAAACCTATCATAAATACACTTTCATATGAATAAATTTTTCTTGTACACCAATAAATATCATAATGTTTAGAAAATAAATACACTTAGTATGAATAGTCATGTTAGTTTTATTGTATACTATTTTGGTTATTCTCCATTTTTTTATGACACTAATAAATATCAAAATACACCTATAATAAATATATTTTCTTATGAATTAGTTTTTTTTTTTTTTCACAATAAGAAATACCAAAATCTTTATAATAAATAAACTTACAATGTTGTCTTCTTAGTTTTTATTGCACAAATAACTATCAAAATGTTTCTAAAATAAATACAATTTTTATAAATTATGTAATAAATTATATATAAATTACATGTTAATTTAAATAATTATCTTAAAGCAAATAACTTTAATAATGCAATTATATTATACGTAGTGACCCATGCATATCCAAAACTAGTTATCAATAAAATCTTTAAAATGGTGCATGACCTATAGAAATTTTCTAAATATGAAGAAATGTTTGTTTATGCATTTGTTAAAAATATTTTCATAAAAATATGATTTAAAAAAAACGAGCATTAATAAAAAAAGACAATGTTATAGTTACGTTATAAAGTACAAACTATACTTGTTAAAACAGTTTAACAATATTAAATTTTTATTTTGTTTTATAATTTTTTTTATTAATATTATAATGTCTAATAAGTAAAAAGAGAGGAGGAACCTTTTGTGGCATTAGATCGAACTTATTCATCGATCTATAAATTTTTTTACTTGTGTAAACATTTATTAGAATTTAAACTAATTTGATCAATGTGGCTTGAATGCACCATTTTTTTTTTTAAATTGAGTTTAATTTTTGAGTTAATTTAGGTATGCCCTTGCAAAGTATAACCAATAATTAAAAAATACGGGAAAAGTGAGAATTGGCATGAAACATTAGTTAAAACGAATTGAAATTGTATAATGTATCATACTTTAAGGAGTATATTACATGAGATTAATCAACTTTTATTTTTTATAACTCACAATAATGAAAATATGTTTAAAAATATTTATTTTATACATGTATTTAAAAGTACAAAAATTATTGAAGCGCTAATAACTCAGGTAAAAGATGATAATCGAAGCATTAACAAATCATGTTATGCATATAATAAATTTTTTAGATTATATATACTGCTCTTAAATATGTATTTAAATTAATTTTATTTTTAAACATGCCTTCTATTTTTAGAAATTAAATATTCTATTTTAATTTGTAACTCAATTATTCAATGACACACTAAAATAACACATTTGCCTTAAGGTCCTTTTAATTTTTTTTAATTCTTGGGGTCATCTTGGAAAAATAATTAATGCTCTTTTGATTTGATTTGATTTTTTTTTTTTTTAAGAAGCAAGTGAGTTAATTAGAAGCAAAGTGAAATGAACAGGTCGGTGGCCTAGTAGCCCAATGGCATAACATTTCTCCAATAACAGAAAGGTCACAAGTTGAATAGACAAAGTACATTTAGCATTTAAAAAAAAAAAAAAAAAAAAAAGTGAAATGAACAGCATCTGATGGTCTGTTTTTGTGAATGTGATGACTCATGGGGACACTCTAGTGCAACGTCACGAGGACCATTAATTACTTGACGTTTGATAGGCACATTATGCCTAACGAAACGTGAAAATATAGCTAATGGATTCTAAAAACACTAAAATAATTTATTATTTTTTTATTGAAAACCAGTAAATTAATTAAGTACACATAATCTCCAATATTATTGCCATGAACCTCTTTCTTTTTTTTTTCTTTTTTTTATCTTTCTTCTTTTCAAGAATTGCAACAACGTATTATAGATTAGTGGGTGGATAGCTGTTAAAAGTAGTTGGTTTATATTGACAAACAAGATGAGAATAATTATAGGATAGTTTAATCGATTAAATTTATCTTCTTTAAAATTAAGAAATGTAATAAAAATCAACTTGTGCCATTTTTATTCTATAAAGAGTCGGTATTTTTGGAGTCTTAATCTCTTTTCTCTATATTTAAAAAAGCCCTATTTATTGCCATTTTTATTTATTTATTTTGTTTTGCAATATTTTACTTTTTCTTTTCTTTTCATTTTTTAACCATTTTTTAAAATCTTATCAACACAATTTTAAAACTTACTAAAAGTATATATCATAAAGCTACAAGAAAATTGAAAATATTTTCATATTCAAGATATAACAATTTATATATCCATTATTTTATATCATATAGTTCTTCATGTATGAATTATAGATTAATAAATTACAAAATTTGTGATAAAAAATAATTAAAATTATACATATAATAATAATAATAATCAACAACAACATAATAATAATCGTAAATAAAATATAAATTATTTATATGTTTAAATATTATTAACCGTATAGATAGAACAACATATTACATATTATAAGTAAAACAATTAACTTTTTTTTGGTAAGATTAAGACAAATGAATTGATTCACAATTTATTATTTTATAAATAAACAGACAGTTAATATAAAATGTAAAAGTTATCCACTATTTCTATAACACATATAGTTTTATTTTTATTGTATATATCATTAAATATTAAAAAAAAATTAATTACTTTTGGTTTATAGTATTTTTTAATTTGTTCACTTTCAATTTATTAATTCATGAATTTTATTTTAGTCAAATATTTTTTGAGCTAAATTAAAAACATAAATTACTAATTACTTATTTTTATTTGTTTTATTATGACAACAAGACTGACCATCTTTGATTTTAAGTTACAAATTCAACACATATTAATTATCATTTGATTAAAAAAAATACAATACATGTCTTTACACGCTAACAAACTTAGTACTATGTAACAGATCATAGTTTGAAAAAAACAAATTTAAGCTTAATTATTCTATTAATTTTCAAACTTTAACCAAATTCACAGTTACATTTTCAAATTTTTTAATTCTAAAATTTAATATCCAATTTTTAAAATTTCATATATAGATCCCAAATTTTTAAAAATTAACACATAGGTTCTATCTTGGGTACCAAAATACATTTTTTTGAATAAAAATTTTAAGATTTATGTATAAATTTTTAAAAATTTAGGGACTAAATTATAGCATTTAAAAATTTAAGGATCTATGTGTAAAATTTTAAAAATATGGGGACTAAATTATAGAATTTAAAAATTTAAAGAAGTAAGTGTGAATTTAGTTAAAGTTTATGGACCAATAATATAATTTAAGCAAAAATTATGTAACATCTTTATTTCTACATTTTAATTTCTAACAGATGTAACTAGTTATTTTATAGTATATATATATATTGTTTGAATTTGTGATGCAATTGTAAGTTCAAGTCCAACTGCTCACATCCTTCGAAAAGGTGATAAATAAGAGTTTATTGTATTTAAAAGATTATGAATTTGAGGTTTGATAAAGACAAATTTATCCAGCTCTTCAATGAAATGGTATAAAAAAAATTAGTGACCAACATAAAACTCTAATTATGTTGTCTTTGGTATAAAAAAAAAAAAAAAAGTTGTCTATTTCAGTAAAGATCTTCTTGTATTTGTTTTTTCCAACTAGTTTTTGTTTTGGTTCAAAAAAAACTTCAATGGTTACTTTTACATTTGATGCATGTTTTAGATTAAAAAAAATATTATTTAAAATATTTATAGATTATTTAATATATATTTTTACAAGTCATAGTGTCCGATCATATTACTTCATTAAGAAAAATTGGATAAATTTGCCTCTGCTAGTATTCAAACTAAGTATTTTTTGTTTACAGGACACTTATCTTCGAATTATGAGCGACTATTTAATATTTTAGATGAATAATTTAAGTTTTAATATGACAAGCAGAAGCAGAAGCAAAAGCAAATATATAGGACCTTCATTACGCCATTTTTATGGACATGTAGAAAAATATAATTTAATAAATTTTACAAGTAAGAAAGACTTGAACGCACTCACGTATAAATAGAAAGTTTGAAACACTCGTTGCGCGGCGGACTAACTGGATGGTGAGTCGGTGACACATTGGCCCCTCTCAAGTCTCAACTCTTACTATTCATAATTTTATGTATAATATTTACAGTATTTTTGATAAATTATATACATAAAATAATAAGATTATACCTCTAAATTAAATTTTTAATTATTTATTATTAAATAATTTATTATAAATTTAATAATTTTATACTCTAATAATATACATATAATATACTTTTCTTTAAATAAAAAATAAAACACTTATTTATAATTATATTAAGTTTTTATTATTAATTCTTAATATTATGATTATTAAATTGACTACTATAAAAGCTAAGTAAATAATATTTATCTTTTATTCTGAATCCACCACTCATCTGGCCAATTTTGCTAAAATAGCATAGGCATTGTGTGCACAAATACTCTCATGACAGTAGCAAATTGTTTCAAAAACAACGGAGGAACAATTACTTAAAATAATATTTTTAAAAATTTATTATTTTTATTTTAAATTAAAATAATACAAAATAATATTAAATATATTATTTTTATTATTAAAAAATTTAAGCCTATTAATTTCACCTAAAATCTAATTAGTTATTCGTACAAGGTACAAGTATACAATCAATAAAATCACAGGCTCTGCTGCCGCCAGGCACTAGACTTGTAGATTATTCTTTTAAGTCGGTCGATTTGTTCTTTTTAATTTGTTAATTTCGTGAATAGATTAATTAAATAATTAAGCGCCTAGCTAGCGCTAGACCTTCTGACAGCAATGGATCGATTATGATAAACAAATAAAAAATATTTGGATAAAATAACAATTATAATACCAATCATTTATTTAATGATAAACATAATATTTAAATATAATTAATGATATATATTTATCACTAAATTGTTTTTTATTGGTACCAATATACCACCAATTTTTTTTTCTTTTTATTAATTGTATAAATTTATTACAAAAAATATAATATAATAGTATATTTTATCATTAATTATATTTTTGTGTTATTTTTATCATTTGATAAAGTTAAATAATATATTTACAACTTTCGTGATAGTTTTGTAGTATATTTGTTAGTTTACTCAAATTTTTTTACAACTTTATACATATATAATCCAATAATGGTGGATAATAGATCTAAAATTAAATTACATTTTTTCTTTTACCAATTTAAATTTAATTTGAACATAATTAAATTTTATGAATTTCAATTTGAAAATGATTTGATAATGTAGTAAATTGAAATTGATTCGAATTCGAGCGAATCATATTTTTTCATATCAAATAAAGTATGATTAATATTATAACTTATTTTTGAATTATTGTCACGTATAAAACATAATATATACAATATTTAAATTTTAAATTTTAAATTAATATATGCATAGTAAAATTTAT
Source organism: Elaeagnus macrophylla (assembly GCA_029378325.1). NCBI lineage: Eukaryota > Viridiplantae > Streptophyta > Magnoliopsida > Rosales > Elaeagnaceae > Elaeagnus > Elaeagnus macrophylla. The sequence continues at coordinate 1,922,663 of CM055644.1, forward strand.
TATTTATAGTCACAACTAAAAAAATTAAAATAATAAAAAATGTGTTTGAGCATTTATTAAATTATTAAAGAGATTCTTTAAATTAAATTAATAATTTAATGTAATTATAATATACATAATATTTAAATGTAACATATTATAAAATAAAATATAAATTTATTTATAATTTTAATAATAATTCAGTCCACATCATCGTATTCCAAAACTTATCAATTTGAAACCTATCTAAATTTAAACAAAATGTATACTTTTAAATTTAAATTAAAATGAGTTGTATATTTTTTTAATTCAAATTCAATTTAATTTGATTTAAATCTAATAAATAAGATCAAATTTTTTAATTTAAATAAATTGATCAAACTATTTATTCATCATTATATTTATATAATAAAATTTAATTAATTTTATTCTTTTATAATTACTTTTTTCATTTTACGTTTTTATGTTTATATATATCTAATCAATAAGACAATAACTAAAATCTACTGCAAACTTAATATATCTAATACTATTCTAAACAAATACGTGTCCTCAATCATATGGCTAGCTAGAGCGTTTGATAATGTAATTTTGCTTCCAAATAAATTTCTTAATTATAAATAATTTTTTATTGTATAATTATTATTATTTTTTTTAGCTTCATAGATACGATTAGAAAAAATCTAAAACCTTAACTTTCTTTTATACGGCGTTGGATGCATACAGTTCACGAATGTTGAATTCCTTCTATTCTTCTAAGATTGGTAGGTGAAGACAAATCACAAAGGAGAGGTCGTACACATTTTAGCAATTATTTATTCCCATCTTTAAAAATTGTTAGAAGACATGTAAACATCTTATTTATATTATATTCTAACACTCCCATCATCATCAAGTGTGGGCTTCTCTTTTCTCCATTATAACATAGATTTTTTTATTTTTTTTTCCATTTGTGATAGAATGCATTTCATTTTAATAATATAATAAATAGATTTTTCAACCTACTAACTATTAAAGTTGTTAAAAAATACTACGAGCTAAAAAAATTAAAATTAACATTAACTTTTCATTTTAATTTTTATATAATTTAGTCATTTAATTAATTTTAATTTTAAATTCCATAAAAGACATATTTTTTATGTTATAAAAAAACATATATGCACCACATTTTTAATATTTTTTTTCTTATAAAAAAATATATATTTTTAATCTTATAAAATAATATATGTATAAATTATGTGAAGGGATTGAAAATTAAATTACAGATGCAAAAGAAAAACTTAACTTGTACGACCGTTTAAAATGTACCATATTTTCATTAAAAAAAAAAAAGTCATTACCATCTTCTTTTTACCAAACTTAATGAAGGAGGTCATTATTTCTCTGTCTCTTCGTCTTCGTTATGGTCCTCCTTTTGGTTGGGTATTGACTTATTGTTTGACTTACCATGACAAATAAAAGTGTAGGTACGATTTGGTGGTTTGAATTTAAACTAAAATTGTAATTAAATTAATACATTTGTTCTTAAAATATAAAAATCAATTAAATTCAATAAAATCAACCAACTTGAATTAGATTGATTTGAATTGTTTGGGTTGGATCGAATTGGTCTATTTTTTTAATTAAAACCCTTAATCACATGTGACCTTATGATTAGTGGCGGATTAAAAAAAATAAAATCCGTGGGACCGAATTGTATATATTATATTGATAGATGAGTTGTTTATTTATTATTTTTTAAATAATTATTTTTTTCATAATAATTATGAAAAATATTTAAAAATTAAATTCTCGATTAACATGTGGTTTATATAATAAATTAACAATTTATAAAATTTTAATTTAAAACTCACATCAACAAAATTTCATAAGAGCTGAGCTGTGTCCTACATTTCTATTTAGATAGATCAAAGGGAACTTGCCGGTTCTTATATCGTGTTGGTTGTATTAACTTTAGTATAAAGTTAAGGTCACAGGATGAATGTTTGGTAAAAAAGATCTAGGGAACTTGATAAGACCATTATTATAGTTGCAGAGCCAGAATGGGGGGGCGGGGAATGCCGCAAGCTCCTTATCTAATTTACATGAAATACTTTGTAATTTGAATAAAAATTATATTATATTTAATATATAATGTTTCTTTCGACTTATATATTAAGCCGTATATTTCCTTATCTAATTTACATGAAATATTTTGTAATTTGTATAAAAATTATATTATATTTAATATGTAATGTTTCTTTCGACTTATATATTAAGTCGTATATTTTCACATCAATTTTATATGTAAAATCTATTAATTGAATAAAAATTCAATAAAATTTAATCTTACATTCTAAAACTATTTTGATATTAAAAAATAGGGTGTGGTGCTACATAATTATCTTATATTAAGTAATTTGTGTCGTTTAGTTTCTTATATTAAAAACGGTATTATTTGGTCTCTTAGCTTTGTAAAAAATCAATCAAAAATAAATTATATTATTTTAATAAATTTTTTATTAAATTATTATTATTTCTATTAAGTGATTAAAATGCTAGTAAAATACGAGTCTTTAAGAAAAATAAAAGTAAAATTTATTTAAGAAAAAAATCAACAATAATAATATTCCAATAAAAAATTATTATATATTTATTTTAATTTTTAATAAAAATTAAAAATCAATAAAATAGTGGCAATTAACAAATATTCAAAACGAATATTCTATGAATTTTTTAATATTAATTTTGACTTTATTATTATTAAATACTCGTATTTTATTCACGTTTAATCACTTAATAAAAAAATGATAATTTTTTAATATAAAAAATTATTAAAAATAATATAAACATTTTTAACTAATTTAATGGACTAATGTAAGTTTGATTTAAATTTCACCTAAGAACAATCAATGCAATAAACATGGATATTGAAATTCATGATTTTTATGTGACATTAAAAGTAATTAAATTATGAACATAAATTAATTAATTATTTATAATGATTATTTTAATCAATATTATTTAAATATATAATTCTCATTTATTCAAACTAATAAAAATAGTATGTTGGGTGGCACAATCTTACAATTAAATCATGTCATTTTTAATTTAAGTGTTTAAACAGTACAAATTATTTAATTTAATCTGAATGATTAATGTCATATTTTTCTCTTAAAAATAATATTTATATTTCTTATTTTCTATTTATGTCATAAATTCAAACTAACATCATTAATTATTGTCTAGTTAGATTGTGCATTTGACTACGAGAGTTGCTCTTTCACTGCATTATGATTCATGGTCAAATCAATATACCGAACGCAAAAACTTATTCCTACTGAAAATTCTGGGAAGTACTATTGAAATTATATTCGATAATTTGTAAATGATTACTTGATTAGTAATCATGAAAAAAAGCAATTTCAAATTATTTAGTGTCATTAACAGTCTAAGAATAGGGTTTTTTTTTTCTTATCCCTAAACTATTCTTTTAATTTTATCCAGAAGGCCAATTCATTCTCTAAATCAAATGAGCTTAAGAAGATGAAGGCATATACTACTTGGTTTTACATTCACACGATTCTATGCACTTCACAATATATGTCAAAATATACTAATAATTTTGAAAATAAAAATATGAATTTTATTTACATTTTTTTTTTAAGAAATTTGATTTTTAATTATCCGAAGAAAAGGAATAAGTGAAAAGAAAATTATTCACATTTCTTTATTTAATTCCTAAAATTATGGTGAAAATAGAATAATAACCTACAAATTTAGGAGTCATCATTCATCATATATTGAATGTTTCCGTATTTGATTGACATATTTAGGGGTGAACATTTTTTTTCAAAAATCGACTAATCAATTTGAGTCTAGGTCCAAACCGAGCCTATGTTTTTTGTTTTTGAAGGTTGATTGGTCTGGTAAGTCTAAAATATTACAAAACCGACCTAGTCGGTTCGGTTGTAGGTTCGACAAAAATAAAAACCGACAAAATCGAACCGACCTACACTTTTATATATTAGTATATTTTTTTAAATATTTTTAAATATTATATAATAAATGTTATAAAAAATAAATAAAATTAAGAATTAATTAATATTATACAAATATACAATGTAAAAGTCTTAAACAAATATTTAGCTTTTGAAATCATGATTTTAAATTTAGGAGGGTGAGTAGTGGAGTATCAAACATGAAGTGTCAATAATGAGATATCATTCCTATATGACACATAATATGAGCAAGGATAGTAGTTCTTATAGCCGAAAGCAATACATTTGTATGCTCTAGCTTTTAAAAAAATATTTAGAGGGGTAAAATATTGTTTGTATTTTTTATTATGATAATAATATTTAAGTAAAATTATAGGTCCAAAACCGCCAAATCAACCTCCCTCAAATCGACATTGTAGGTCGGCTTGAAGATTAGTTTTTTAGGAATTATAGGTCGGTTAAGGTTTTGAATTTTTTTAAGTCGCCAAGATAAGGTCGGCTTGTAAAATAATATAATAGCAGACCTATGCCCACCCCTAGACATATTGAATGTCCCTCCCAAATTTGTGCCTAGTTTTGATAAGTTATTTTATTTTAGTCATTATTACTTCAATTTAAAAAAAATATTTAAGTAAATTAATATTATTATTATTATTTATTACTATTCTTTAATAAAAACAAATAAATAAAATATAATGAGTCTTACGCACCATTTTCATTCCAATCCAATTAAAGACTATTCACATTTATTAATCTTAAAAACACACCCTGAATTTCACCAAGGTGCATGCCTCATTGGCTTTAAAAATATATATATATTTTTCTAAATAATGATACCATGCTTAACATGTAAGTATTAGTGTGAGAGAAAATATTAATGTGCAATTATTATTGGTATGATCATGATTCATGAAATGTAGTACATCAGAATTATGGTGTATGTGATCGCCATGTGTTTCCAAAAGGCCAATAGATTATACAGCACACTTATTGGTGCATTTAATCAACATTAAGTCTAATTGTCAACTACCCTTCACTACTAAATGCATATATTGTACAAATGAAGCAATTCATATCCCAAAATCAATTAATCTTTTTGATGGAAAATATTTAATACTTGTTCAATTTATTTTTACCATTGTAAAATACATTTTATAGAAGAGTAAAATAATTATTTATATTATCATACATTTTTGTACGTTATAAATAATTGTTGATCATTAATTATCAATAAATGTAAACTAGTTTTAGAGATTCCATTAATTCTGATCTATGCATTAAGAATATATATAAAAAAAATATTTAATCCTTTAACATTTATTCATAATTTTATATAGGAAAAAAAAATAGAGAAAAAGTAAAAGAAAAAAAAAGGTGTGCATGTGTTAATGAGCCTTCTCTCAAAAATACTTTATGGGAGACACAAAGATAATATACATAATTATTGGATTATATTTATACATGTAATGGAAGGACAAAACAGTTCCACGTAAAAAGGTTGTTTTGGTTTGGACCAGTTTGCTTTTAAAACGTAGAAGTAGGCTTTTAGAACTGCATGCTTGCACCTATTGAAAGTTAAAACCTATATATTGAAATGATGGGCCACCTATTTTACTAACTTCACCTACATTGTTACCTCATTTAATTTGTTGTCTAAGTTGTACCATTTCTTGTGAAAATTCTCTCATAATTTTCTTACCCTTTTTTGCACACATTAGTAAAATTTTACTCACAATTTACGTTTTCAACTAAAACAGGTATTTTACCTAATTCTATAGCAGTTTATTTGTTTATTAATTAGTCATACTTTTTTTAAATTTTTAGGGTTCAAAAAATTGGAGAATTTAATAAGGACAATTTGCACCATTAAAAAATACCCATACTCTCAAAGTTGACGCGCATATAAAAAATACCCATATCCTCTTTGTTATTTGTGGTGGAAAATTCCCATATCATTAGCCTCGCCCCAAAAAAATGTCCTAAGTATGTATGAAAAATAATTCCCATACAATAAATAAAAAATAAAAAAGAATTTATACAAAAGTATTTTTATTAAATAATGAATTATATGTCTTGTGATATATGTTTGATATTTTTATGAGGGTAGAAACCACATATGTCATGCAATTTTTTATTGTGTGAAAGACATAATAATAATAATAACTTCGAAGGATAGCAAATTTGTAATATTCCATACAAAAAGTACCCAACTTGAAGACCACAGTCGCATAAGAGAGAGGACGAGAAACAAGACAGAGAGGAGTTAAAGAGGAAGTGATTAGAAAGAGAGAGAACCTACATTTTGTATCTATATTTTGTTCTTCTTACAATAGTTTAATATTTGTGAAAATTAATTTTTTAATAATTTTAAACATGATATCTGAATATAAAAAAAAATGTAATTGATACTTTTTGTTAACAATTTAAGCTTTTAAAAAAGATAATTTTATAATAATTTTAAAAATGGAAGAAATTAAAAGATTAAAAAAAGTTGTTGAATTGAGGAAAATCAGGAAATTAACCCGATGGTTTTTCCCCTAATTGTGCAGTTGTAAACTAATTATAAACTGCATAATTAAACATAAAATGAGCATATGTGATTAAAACTAATATAAAAAATGGATGTACATACGTCAATAACACAAATTTTTTTAAGTTGAATTGATGATCAATGTTAAGGTTATGGTTTTTGACTTCGGAACTCTTCTATTACTGTTAGTGTATTACTATATATGTCATGTGGCAAACAAGTGCGACAAAAATCTCCACTTTTAAGTTACTTTGTCCACTTTTCAGCTAATTCTCTTCATATATATGCTGCATATTTGTGTTATGTGCACTTGTTAACCAAAAATAACAAGAGAATTGGACTCCCAATTTTTTAGAATAAACGATCTAAAATAGGAGAAATGAAAATATCTATACCTCAAATTGAAATAATTTATGATGTAATTACATAAAACTACATGTAATATTTGAAAGAGGTTACTATTAAAAAAAATTTATTTGAAAGAGACACATATCACATGCTTGTATTTTGTTCTCCTTTTAACAACAATTATAGGAAAAAAAAAAAATCTGTCTATCAAACAATATTATTATTATATATATTTACGTTCACATCATTTATCATTTTAGACGATTTTGTTATCAAATTTTCATTTTAATCGCAAAATTATTATTATTGTCATTTATTTTATTTATTTAACGATAATGATTATATTATTTTATTATAAAGATAAGATCGAAAGAGTCTTATTTATGATTTATTTTTTTACAAGAAGTCTTACATAATCTAAAATTCAAAATATATGTTTGAATTAATTTTTATTTTTTCTTAAAATAATGGGTTAAAAAAATAATGTAAACAAATAAAGAAGGAAAAAATTCCCATACAATAAATAACATGTGCTAAGTATGTGCGTTTTACTAAAATATATATATATTATATATGGAAAATTAAATTAATAAACTAATTTTGGGCAAAAATGATCTTATATTTTAAAGTATGGCTTTATATATATTTTAGAAATTAAGCCAAGGTTTCTAAGACTTTTATAATATTAAGAAGTTTAATTAAAATGTTCATTATATCAATTTTCAATATTTAGTTTCTAATTAATTCATAAAATTATTTTATTTATTTATCATTGTATCACATGAATTTCAAACATGTTATAGAATTAAATAAGATAAAAAAAATAAAAATAAAAAGTATAAAAATTCACATATAAATACTTATTTTTAACTATTTTTTTTTAATTTTATAGTATTTGCATGATTAATTCGTACATATATTGTTATGTATTTTTTTTTTCCTTTTTCAAAATAAGTATTATTTGGATTTAGGGAATAGAGCTATTTTTATACACTCATACTTCTATGGTTTATCAACTATAAAGTGAGTTTTTACCTCAAAAAAGTTGTGTACTCATCACAAAAAGTGAGAGATCCATGCATAAGCTCGACATTAAAATATAAATCTTAAACTTCAAACCTGTATTGTACTATCAAACAAAACTACAAATTTTACATAACTATGAAGATGGTTCTATCATCTTATTAGCTGGTTTGGTGTCATTGTTGTGTAATATTTGGAGGTAAATTTGATAAATTAAACTGGCGTTCTAGAGTCTAGACTCTAGAGAGCTATGTAAAGCCCAATAATATTCTATAAATTTGTTCTCTGAAGCCCAGCATATTGTTATAAAATAAAAATAAAAAAATTATATAATAGACTAATGGAGGAAATTTTATCCTATAAGATACTTCCATCATTATTCTCTTATTCTCATTGGGTTGTTACCAATTATATATTTTATTTTTTAAAAATAAATTCTGTTGATGATCTTACTTTAAAAAATGTAATGACTCATAATTGTTAGATGTATCTTTTATTAATGTATGAAAGATAGAATGGTCCTATAATATAATACTAATTAAATAAGTTGAAAATAAGAGGTTATTTACTTTTAAATAAAGGGAATTAAGTTTTGGTATTGATTCTATTTTTCTGTTAGTTTAAGAGAGTAAAAATTAGCTATTTCACTTTGCTTATAATTTAAATGTAATGAATATTTATTAAATTGTCATACGTGAATTATAGTGTAATATAATTCTATTTATATTTAATAGGAATGCATCCCACAAATATGTCTATTTTTTATTAGTTCTTAATAATACATGAATATTTGTTATTAAATTAAGTAAAATTCACATCAATGAAACACACATTTATTTTATTTTTGAATAAAAATGGTGAATAAATAAACTAATGTATATAGTTTTGTTCAATCATATGTCAAGTTAGAAATAAAAATCATTTACTAAAATTTCTTAAATCAGAGATTTATTTTGGGTCTTATAAAATACAACCTTATACTAAAAAACAGGTGAATATTGTTCCTAAGAGAGAATCCACCATTTTTCCCATGCAAGTAGCCTGATTTAGAGAAAAAAAATGTTAAAGTAATATTTTATGTTAGTGAAGTATATAATAAATATTTTTTAAAAATATAATTATTTATTATTCTATTAAAACAATAACTAATAAAATCCGCAGCGCATCAATAAATTCAGGGGAAAAAAAAGAAAAATTAAAAAAAATAATACTCTTAAAATTTATAATAATATTTAAGAAAATTTAATTGAACAATATTCAATATGAACAGGTTTATATTTTTATAATTTTAACTTAAATAATATTTAATTAAATAATAATAAAAAAATAATATATTATTTTTTGTAATATTAAAAATATATAATTTAAATATAATTAAATAATGTTATTATTATTTTATTATAAATTTTGAGGTAATATTTTTATTGTTTTAAAATAATAATAACACGAGGAAATTCGTAAAAAGAAGAAATACCGAACATAAAAGTGAATAAAATGGAGGGAGAAAGAAATTTAGACACAGACTTCTCAAATGCCGTGGGGGTCCTACACTCATAAATTCATGCGCGTGGGGGCCATCTTCTACTCTCCTTCCACTCCCTTAAATATCAGCCTCCCGTATTTTTCCTCCCAGTTTTGACGGCGATTTTTCTTACTTATCTCTTTTCTCTATATTCCCCAACCCCCCCCTCTCTTCAACTGTTCACTGACGAACCCAGCTTTTACAGAACTACGAGTCCTTTCCATTTCACAACTAGCTCAACCCCAATAACCCTAGCTCTCTCTCTACTTTCTCTCTCTGCGTCTTTGAATTATTTGAATTTCGAACTACTACAATCTTCTCTCCGTAGCTTCGAATTCAAATCGTTCAGTGGCTGATAATTTTACTTTACTGTTGTAACTTTCATGGATGACAAAGACAAGTCCGATCCAGTATCTGAGTTTGGCACCGATTCGAGCTGGACACCAATCGGTGACGGCGTTTACTTCTTCCCCAGCGATAGAGAGAGCAACATACTAAACGAGTTTGGTTGGAATTTCCAACCGAACGAATCGAACCGGGATAGATACGGGGATTTGGACCGGATCGTTGCCGATGAGAGGTCTGATTTTGCTGGAAGTAGTAGTGGTGGTGTCTGCGGTGGTACTTCGGGAATCTCAGAGCCGGCGTTGGCTTCTGTTCGCGATGGATCATCTTCGGCAACGACGACATCGAATAATCCGTCCGTGTCTTCGAGCTCCAGTGAGGATCAGCCAGAGAAATATACGGATTCCGGCGGCAAACCACCGCCTGAGAAACCGTGAGTCGGTTCCCCAATGATATGATGAAATGAATATTGGCCTAATCCGTAATTAACTTGTTTTTGTTGGGATAAAATCCACAGGTTTTTTCAAATAAACGTCAGATGAAGTTTTCAAAAACCGTTTTGAATTGTAGTTTCTGCATTCTTAAGTTTCGCCAATAGAGAGTGAGATACTGCACTTTTGGTCTCCGTACAGTTCGTACAGGTTGGGTGGGGAACTCGAGGTAGTTTCGTAATTTTATAGAAAATATGGGCCTTTTGAAGTAAATTTAAGGAAATAATGGAGTACTTCGGTTATTTATATTTCAGTCCTTTAATACGGTAATGGAGTACTTCGGTTTTTTATATTTCAGTCCTTTAATACTGCCGCCATTGCGGCGGGAAGCTTTTCAGTTTTCACGCATTGAAGAATAAACTTTTGGTCTTTCTTTTACTTTCGGTCTTTTTGGAAAATTACATGAATGTGCCGGAGAAAGTGAGAATATGGTGAAAGAAAGGCACAATATACTAAAATTTCGAAACTTTTTTCGGTTATTTACGCATTACTTTTCAGCTTCAAGGTACTAATAGTCTAATAACATATCAATAATTCAATATTCCATATAAATAATTGTGGGTTCGTCTTCCTTTTTTTAATTTTAAATAAAATGTCATGATGGGTTGTCTAGTTACTATTAGGTTCTTCAAGTTCATTCCATTGCCAATGAGTGCATCTATGCCATAACATGATTAAATGTGGTTTTTGTCCGTAGGTTACATGAAAATATGACGTAATTGTTGTTCCTATAATTTGTTTAGGGTGATAATTTTGGTCCTCTTTTATCTTGTAGTTCATAACCAAATTTTTTTGCATTTTTTGATTCATGCACCCTTTTTGCTAAGACACTTAATTATGATTAATTACAATGTCGGTGATATATTTTCTTCCGGGGGTATTCCATTCTTATTTTACAGGGGGTTGATGATATATAGTTTTCATTCTTTTAACATTTACAATGTACATTAGTGGTTTAATATATATGTTAAAAGTTTTAATAGCTTTTTACTTATCACAATTACCTTTCCCTGGTACTTATCTATTTATGTGTTCCGGAATGTTTCAGTCTGATTTGTTTTTAATAAAATATTTATAAATAAATAAAAAAAAATTCTCACAAAATATGTTCTTTTTATTTGTTCTTTGAAGAAATACATCAAAAAAATTTGTTGCTTGAAAGTTGACATCAAGTTCGTTCTAGGATTCTAAGCTGTGTTTACCAGACGCTATATATAGTGTAAGTTTTTCCATGGCTTCTATTCGTATATATTATACACTTTAGCTAGTTTTCTCTTTCATCTTGTGCTCTTGTATTGGTTTACTTCAATCACACGTTTCATATCCACTTATCCAAAGAAAAGTGTGTTACCATTAATATTATTTGTTATTGTGCTTTTTGTATTGGAGAGGTGATTTATATTAAGAAAAAATCTTGTATGTTTTGCCCTTACATTTTTTGTTTTGATGTATATTCAGGTTTATATGCTCCCAAAAAAAATATCTTTCTCTATTTTTCACTATACTTTACATAAATTTTGATAGTTGTAGGTAATTTGGTGTGCAGGAGTAAGATTAAGAAGAAGGGACAGAAGCGAATCCGGCAACAACGATTTGCTTTTATGACTAAAAGTGAAATTGATAATCTTGAAGATGGCTACCGTTGGCGGAAATATGGACAGAAGGCTGTCAAAAATAGTCAGTTCCCAAGGTAACATTTGTTGTTGCCAATTTTCTAATTTTCTAATTTGCTTATTCTTATATCTTTTTTCATTTTCTTGGAATGTGTGTTAGTTAGAAGTCTTACCTTTGTTCTAATCTTTTTCATCATCTTCAGTGTGTCTCGAGAGTTAGATTTCATATTTCCATCTTTTGAGCAGGCCAATTGAAGTTCTGTGTTCTCTACATTATTATATCAATTTAAGGGAAAAAAAAAATACTTGGGAGAAATATATAATCATGGTAAAGAAGATGCATGCTCTAATAACGAAAATCAAAGATTATAATTGTCTTCCTTTGTGTTATGATGCTGGATGCTTATATGGCTAATTACTTTGAACTGTGTTGCTGACTTATTGTGTAGAACTGTAGATAACGTTTCCGAAGCTAATAAACTTTTGAGCATAATTGTTAATTGCATTTGTTTATCTTTCTGTAATATGCTGTAGTTTTTCATGAATCATGCAACACAGATAATTAAATTTTGTAACCATAGACTAAAACAGGGAGAAAAAAAACTTCTCTATATATTGAGCATAAGTTGAATGTCCAGGCTGTACTTGAACTGGGCGAATGTTAATTAGGAAAACTACTTATTATTTCCTTAATATTGTTAGAGAAATATCTCACTTCGGGATAATGTACTTAACTATGTGTCAATATGTTATTGGTTAATGTTTTGTAAATACATGCCTAGTTCTTCATATTTGAAGCCCAAAAATTGTAAGTACTTGCATTATATTGTGATCCATCATTCATATAGAAGATTTGGATAGTGTGACAAGATTTAAGATATGTGGCGTTCAAAACTATGGGTCTAAGGTGTTGCTTTGATCAAAACTATGAGATTATGGGTGCAATTTACATGTAATTAAACATTTTATCATATGTCATGCAGGAGCTATTATCGGTGTACAAATAGCAAATGTACTGTGAAGAAAAGGGTAGAACGTTCATGTGAGGATCCTACTATTGTAATTACTACGTATGAAGGCCAACACTGCCATCATACTGTTGGGTTCCCTCGAACCGCTGGAATCATTAGTCCTGATCAAGCCTCCTTGGTTGGGGGGCTGCCAGCTTCACTCTCACAATTTCATTATCCAACAACGCAGTTACCCAGAAATATTCCTCTTACTATGACACAGTCACATCAGGGTCCTAGGGAAGCAGGTGATGAGCCTACATTGATTCAAGAGCTTCCTCCTCGTCAACATCCAGATGAAGGATTGCTAGGAGATATTGTGCCTCCTGGAATGCGTTAACAAATTATCAGATGGAGAAATGGTATTTAACGGTAAGCCTGATCTCATAATCTATTGTATATATTGAATGAATGGCAGTGAATATGTTGTGTACGTTTGGTGGGACATTTCTGTTAGCGTAAAAGAGATGGGTATCACATCGCATAAAAGAAAATAAAATTGAAAATTAGTATTATATACGTACGTATATTTAAAGGGCCGTTGATAAATTGCACCACCTTTAATTATTAGATTTTTGTATTTCTAATTCAAAATATAGGGCCTGAGAAGTATATATATTGGGAAAATTAATTAATTAATTGCTGAAAGTAATAAGCACATGACACATGAGAAGATTTGAAAACTTGGTTTCTTAATAGGAAGCTGGTTTAAAAATACAATTGAACCTCAACGTGAGTAGATGCTAGACTATAAGAATAAAATATGTGTAGGTTATTATGATCACGCTGAAGATCACGTTATGTGGTTATTCTAGTACCAATTTAATAATGCCTGATGAGACATATAGAGACCCACAATAAACATACTAATTAGTGGATATAGCTATTGCTGATGTGTTATGTCAGTTTCTCTGCTTGTGATGTATACTGTGCTGTTTGATTGATTGCCTTGTGGCCGTGCATTATTACCAACATCATGTAGTTCTTATTGGCTCTGAGAATATCAATTACTGTTGGGTTGGGTAGTAGCTCTTGTGCATACTCTTATCTTTGAATATTGCCCACTTTATTATGTTTCCTTATCGCTTATGCCAACAGTTTTCTTACAAAAGGTTGTCTCTGGAAGCTGTGACTTTGCTTGTGAAAATCAGTTTTCAAGTGACCACTAAAATCTTGTCAAATGACTGATTGAGCTTCTTTTTTTTTTTTTTTTTTCCTTTTTCATCAAAAAGAATAAAGCTGAATCTTTGCGGATTTGGGAAATAACTTTCTAGATACGGTCTTAATTTTGTGCAAGCTATCAAAGCTCCGTTTATATAAATTTTCAAACTAGTGAAGTTCAGTGATAGTCTACAACTTAAATGATTGTCATTTTTAAATTTAACTCATCACATATTATTTGGAAAAAACTAATGGCCAAAAGACGTGCTGGATGTGATAGAAGCAACAAATTAATGGCTAGCGAATTTGTGTTGCTTATTCTTTTGTTTTTTCCAACTGGAGGAGAGGCGTACACTTCCATTTAATAATCTATTCAATTTTTTAAAATTTGAAATCTTCTTTAAGACTATGTTTGAATCTTAGATTTGTATGGGAAAAAAAAATTGTTAGAAAAATATAAGTAAAAAATAACAATCAAATAATGCAATATGTTATAAACACTTGCGACTTTCTCCCCAATAAAAGGTTATATTTGAGATATTTTTATGGTACATAGCAATGCTATTAACTTACAGTAAGTAACACAAAATGCCACCACCTGTCTTTTAGTTCAAAGTGATTGAACGATCATACTTAACAGATAATTAGTTCAAATTAACTTTGCTGTAATGTGTTTATATGTGATAAGGTTGCTTTCTTTAGTGGTTTGAAGATAAGAATATGTGGGTTTAGATTGGAACTATTTATTCTTTTGGTTGAAAGTTGTTTTAAATAATATAAAGTATATTTGACAATCTTTATGAGCAATAATTTCAAAATTATAAGAAGTATTATTCCAACTTCTAAATAAGCATGTAATTCGTACTTTGAAAGAAAAAAGTTTAGGATGTACATTCATCTCTTAAATTAATTACTAAAGTGTTATTAGCAATTTATGTCTTGATTTTTTCTTTAATCTATTTCATTTCAAGCTACTATTTTTAAAATCACTTCCAAAAAAACATGTGCAAACGGGTCGTACATTTTTAAATTATGTTATTTGTATTATTTAATAATTAAATTATAAATAGTATTATTTGGTTTCTTAATTTTAGAAAAATGAGTTAATGAAGAACATAATATTTGCTTTTAATAATTTTTTAATTAAAATATTATTTTTAAAATTAATATTTTAATATTAAAAATATTAAATTAATATAATTTGTTTTTAATTAACTTCTTAAAAAATAATATTTTGATTAAAAATTTATTAAAATTATGTATTTTATTTTTAATTGGCTTTTTTTTTATTATTTAAGTTATAAGATCAAATAACACAATTTATAATTTAAGTGATTAAATGATATAAATAATCTAATTTGAGGAGCTTTTATGACATTTTTTTTATAATATATAAATAATTAGTTACAATTTCAATTGCTTTTATCGTAGCGCTTGTTTGATAAATATTTTGATTATTAATTTTTAAATTTTTTAATAATTTTTTAATCATATATGTTTGGTAACGATTTTTTATTTTGATTTTTACATTTTGAAGGAATTACTACTAAAATATGAGATGATTCATAAATCCTTAAATATAAGATTTTTCAACAAGATATCTGATTTATAATTTTTTTTTTATTTTGATCAAATATTTTTTTTAGAGAGTAAATAAAGTCTTTATAATTTTTGTATAATTAAGTATTGGAAGAAAATGATTAAAACTTAAAATTTATTAAAAAATCAAAAAAAAAATTAAAAATTTTTTTTTTTGAAAAAAAATTAAAAAATAAAAATGATTATCAAATAACTTAAAGGTAAATTTTTTTTAAATTATTAAATAAATATTGTTATCAAATATATTTATAATTATTTAAAAATAATTAAAAATAATTATTTAATCTTAAATTAAAATTATTATAAAAAATGCCATTAATTATTTATGATCTTTATCATTTTTAAATCAAACAAAAACGTGTACAACTGCAGGGTATGCATAGGGATCGGAGCTGACACGGACGTTAAATTATTTATTATGAAGAAGCACCAACCAACAAACAAGCCAACTGATCAGAAATCGAAAATGGGGGTCTTTGCATGTAAAGGTGTACGTCAAAACTCTGCTTGACCTTTGATAGATCACTTAATTTACAAGCTCATGCACGGATACACACGTATCAAGTACAGGTAACCCATGAGTGGTGGTCCACAGTCCACATCACTCAGTCACTATGCATCGAGTTTATAGCTATAATTTAATGTAGACCAACATTTTATATCCAGAACTTCGTATATAAAATATATATTTTCAGGGTAATGCATGTTTCGTTTTTCTCGCCAACGATAGTATTGTGTTCGAAGTTTTCAACACTCTGCTTCGATCAGCATTTCTTAGTGAGTCACTAATTAGTCCTTTTGTGATTTTAGCATTGTTAGCCAGATAGCCTAAACCTTGAGTTACAAGAGTCATTAAGCTAATTTGCCAAGCTAGGCTAAAATAAAGGAAAAAAGGTGCTACTATCATATTATCATATTTTTTAATAAGCACATTAGTATTATAATTATTAAATTAAGCATTAAAATTTTTATAATTTTTTAAAATAAGTATTTTAGTCATGTAATTTATGAGTTAGGTATTACAAATTCTGTTATAAAAAAATAAACAATTTTAATTATATTTTTTTAAAAAAATTAGTACTTTTAATCTAACAAAAATATTAAAATTAAAACTTTATAGTATCTCATTTTTATAAATAAAATGACTATGAGGTACTATAAGTGCCAAGCTTAAAAATTATGGGATTAAAGTGTTCATTTTTATATAATAACTAAACTATTGTGATATTTTTAAAAAATTATGAATCTATAATGCCCAATATAATAATCAAGGAACTAAATTACTTCAATTAAATAATTATGGGGCTTTTTATGCCCAACTTCCTATAAATGAATGCATCAAGTATATTTTTTTATGCATTGAATTATATGCATGTTAATTATTAATTAAATGTAAAATTAAAGATTTAAAATAATGAAATGATTGTGAAATCAACATGTTAACATAAAATAAATTAAAATATAACATGTAGATTGATATGAGTATTAAGTTGTGATTTAAAATATTTTCCATAAATATATTTCCTTTGAGGAATAAGCTGATTATATAATCTCATCTCTCATTGCTTCATTCATTTCTTTCTCTATGGTGGGCATATAGGTTCTAGGCATTGCCGGAACTATGTAAGGGGCCAAGATGGATATCGACCTTCTTTCAGCGTCTAAATAGTATGCATTTTAGACACAATGTTTACAAAATTATAGATAAAATATATGTATAAAATAAATTTATACCTATTTTAAAGCTTCATTTTTAAGATTTTATTATTAAAAGTACACTAAAAATTTAATAATTTAAATATATTTATACTTAAATAAGATATATATATGACATTTTTCTTCGATAAAATAAGTAATAATTAAAAAATAAATAATATTATTTTTTCCCGTTTATATGATATCTATTTTTAAACTAAATTTTTGGATGCGCCGCTAAGAAATGATTTCATAGTTTATTTTAAGGGATGATTTAATGCTTCATGATGCTTAATTTTATTTATGTACTTTTTCAATTATTATTTTTGTTGCACACTTGAACTTTTATATAGTGTAATATTACATTAGCAATCAATAACTTTATTTATTTAATTTGAGGAAATATTTTTTTATTATGAGAGTACAATGAGGTGCTAATTTTTTTTTTTTTTTTTTCTATTAACATTACTTATAATTTACAAAATATATAAAAAATTGTGGCATATGATTTAGAGTACCACCACTTCTTTCTATCTTAATGGTAAGTACTTAACATAAGCTTGAAAGTTGAGAAACTATCAACTTAAATTTCAGAAATTTATCTAATGGTATAAAAAACTTGCACTTAAGCAGAAAATTATCAAAAGATAATTAGGAATGTTAAGTGTATACAAAGTTGCACACACTATTGCATTTTTGCACCTTGTTGTTGGGACATTAGTCACTTTATGCTTTCAATTTAGTCAAACTTCATTCAAAATTAAAATTATTGTTAAATTTTTAATAGCATTTATGTAAATAAATAAAAAATTGCCATATTTATAATTTTATCAGTGTAGTTCATTTGAAATTAGCAATTTAATTTATTTTAAATTTTATGACTGGAGCCACTTTTCTTTTTGCCAAATTAAGGAACTCAGATTTGCAAAAGCAAAGTTATCATATTTATAAGTCATCTACCACATGATATTTCCTCTTAAACCTAATAATATGATAGATTGTTACAAGACTTGCATCAAATTAAAGATAACTTAAAACCAATTTGACCTATCTAGATATTTTTATGGTCCAAATTGGAGAGGTTGGGAAGCTATATATTAATTGATCAAATTGGAAAAGTTAGAATAGTCAAATTGAAAAACTAAGGTACAAAATTGATCAAAATAATACTAGAGAAGCTAATTAGTGCGAGCCACATAACTTGGGCAGTAAATTGGTCGTGATTTTTTTGTTCTAATTAATAAGTATTATTTTAAAAACATATAAATTGAAATTAGAAATATGTCTGAAAAATTGTCCCATATTTATAAAAAATAATTTTATGAAAAAATTTATAAAAAATATTAAATTAATTTTTTAAAATTAAAATAATTATAATTTTTATAGACTTTCACGAAATACTTAGCTTGTTGACAAAAGTTTGGGCTATAGCTTCTCCTAACCTCCATTACCATCTACCTATACCTAGAGGTGTTATTGATTACTATAAGGTTGTATATATTACTCTCATTAAATACTATGTCAATTCGACCTTTTGTGTGTGAAGTTACCCATTTCAAGAAAATGCAAAAAGTTAATTTGGACACGTTGAAAGGCTGAAGTTATAAAAAAAATCTTAAGAAAGGGTGACATTATTATCACATCACGCATAACTTATTATTAACATTTTAATATTCCTTAATATTGATTTTATGAACGTTGTACAACTAGTTTTCCATGAAAATATTATTCAATATAATAATAACAATAAATTAAATATAATAAACAATTTATGTATAACTTCAACCATGCTAAAAAGAAATTAACTATAATGATTTTTAGCAATAAAAATAACTATAATAAATAAAATTTGCATGGTTACAAATTTATAATGTAACATAATAAATTGTTTCATAATTTATGCAATCAACTGTAAATAAATAGTGGTCTTAGAGTTGATTTTCATGTTTCTTCAAAGTCGGTAGACAACTTTTTCAGTTTTTTGGATAGATGCAACCTGCAACTACCTGCATCAAATTTTTATTTAGGTTTATGTTTCCCACTGACTCTTCATAAAAGTTGGATCTACTTTTTCATAACTATTTATCTGTTTAATTAATATATATATTGCATACTATCCAACACGCGCATGGCGCATGTCGCATGGTCAAATAAATGGCCATTTTAGAAGAGAAATAAGACCAAAAAGGTTCTAATAGGGTCCCATTTGACCAATATGGGTATAAAAATTCCAAACCCTTTTAAAAAGATTTTGACTCACTTTTTGTTTAGTCCAAATGGTCAAGAATGAATTGATTTTGGGATCTAGATTATATAAATAAGGTTACAAAGATCTAAGTGAAAACTAGATCATTGGATGCCCAAAAATGAATAAAATCATGCGTTACTCGATAAATTTATTGGGAGATTTTTCAACTAGTTCTTTGTGATCAAGAATACAAGGTTGGCGCATAGAGACCTTTAGGTGGTAAATGTTGGAGCTTTATGATCTAATTG
Organism: Elaeagnus macrophylla; assembly: GCA_029378325.1. NCBI lineage: Eukaryota > Viridiplantae > Streptophyta > Magnoliopsida > Rosales > Elaeagnaceae > Elaeagnus > Elaeagnus macrophylla. The sequence continues at coordinate 1,942,455 of CM055644.1, forward strand.
GTTTTGCCCCCTCATTCTATTTGAACTTTTCGTTAGGAGTCAAGCCATGAAAAAAGATATAATTATTTATCTATTATAATTAAATTATCAATATTATAAGTATCCTAAATGTAGAACTATTATTGGTTTTTTATACCACCAATCACTTTCTCTAAACTAACAAAAATTTGATTTTTATCGCGAAAATTGTATTTAAAATTTAAAAAAAAAATACTATCAGAACTTTCTTTCGCTATTAATGGATTAATTAAAAATCTATGCATGTGATAGTATGTGGTGGAGCAGAAAATGTAACTATTCTGTTAGAATTTTATATGGCCTAGCGCATATCATAATATCGAAATAATGAATATAAATATAATGGATAAATTTTATTATGTATTGTTTATAAATTATTGAACCATAATCAAATGAATCAAATATTATATTAATTGATCATGTGTAAAGTCCATGAGCTCACATTTTAACAGTTTTATGCCTCGTAATGTGTTGTTTTGCGTGAGTGTGGTAAATTTGTATTGTGTTTAAGAGGAAGATGTACAATTCATTGAAAAATATATAAAGCATACACCAGGATTCGAACTTGAGAGGGTCAGAAAAAGTTGCGCATTTAACAACTATAACTCTAGTTGGTTGGTAAACTTACTGTTCAAAAATATATTTATTCAGTTGTTTTCTCCGACAGTTACAAACTGGACCAGACTGTATGGTTTTTCCGGTCTAGTTCTGATTTAAAATTCCAAACAGTACGATCCAATTTTTAATAATATTAACTAACATAACCGTGAATGTCCCCTAGTTGAGACAATAATAACACCTAAGAGATACTATTTTTATTGTTATAAGTTTTAAGGAGTACTATTTTTATTAAGTTTCCTTTTTTATTTTTATTTTTTTTATTATTGTTTTAGTTCTATATGTTACACTGTTGAAAATTAAATGAATAAAAAAAATTAACTTGGATAATCAAAACCATTATTTTGTAACAAGGAGATAAGCGATTACCATTTGCTAATGTGAGTTTTCTCCATAGTTCCATCTCTTTTGCCATTTCACTTGCTACGGAGTATATCTAAACTCACCAACATTTGCAAATTAACGCTAGCTGTATATATATAAATAGGAATGAAAACAACAGGGCCATTCTATTCCATTGCCAAACTAAACAGTTATATACCACAACCATTAATGAAGTCATCAACTTTGAGACTTGACATTTTCACGGCTCCTCTGTCATAAAGTAAATATTTTCAGTAACACCAATTAACAACAAAACTTGTTAAATAGAGTGATCAATTTTCTTTCTTTTTCTTAAACTGAACTTTATCCTTCACTTTCAGTACTGGATGCTGCTTTCCATTTCTTGCAGTGACTGTTATGTTGATTCTTCTACGTATTCCTTGTCCTTATATGTCCCATCTTCTATTGCGTATATTATTATGTCTTTCATAAATTTAAGAGACGAATATGTAAAAGTAATGCATTTTCCTGAAGCAATTATAATTGGGAAACCTGGTTTCAACAAGCAATACGTAAAACATTGTAAGAGCAAATGTGCACCCACAATTTAAAGTCGACATTCAAGAACATATGAAATCATAGCAGATGAGAGGGTCAGAGGGCAAAGATATAGCTTTTATTAACTTAATTTCATGTTGAGTGGGCAAAAGAATATAAAACTAATAACACAAGTAGTTAGTAAAACTTTAGAACGAAGGAAAAAAAAAACCCATCACTAAGAATAAGTCTAAATAGGTCTAATTCTAAATTAAGAGAACTAACCCCCAGTTAAGTGATTCTTTAAAAATATAAAAATAAAAATCAAAAATTATTATCAAATATATATGATTAAAAAATAATTTGAAAAATGGTTATCAATTAAACACACCCTAAGAAAACCTCTATCTCACTACCTGGTTAAGAAAGAGAAAGTGAGATGGATCCACGCATTGAAATAAAATAAAAAAACTCCACGAACGAACAGTACGTACTAGCAAGAGTGGAGTGCGTTCTGCTGATATAGTCTCCCTTTTTCTTTTGGCTTATATTCGGCAGATCCACCCTCACCAATTGGCTGATTAAGTTTTAGGCATTTTAAATATTGTATGAGGAGGACATCTTTCTTGTCCTCAAATTTTGTTCTCATTAAAAATTCCATATATAATCTTCTTTATAAATGAGCTAATTAGGGGGGGAATATAAAAGTAACAAAAAAAAAAAAATTTTGTTAAAAACACCACTCTTATAACAAACTACTACCAAGTTGAGTACCAATTAAGATATAATAACTATCTATATATATATTTTATTAGATCATTCTTAGCTATAAAGAAAAATCATTGTATTTATCATCTTAAAATACTAGATTAAAGGGGGGCTGAGGGAGACATAAAAAAAAATAAAAGAAGATTTTATTTTTATGTGATATATATTATTTCCACAACTAGTGTATGATTTTAGGTAAATATAAATTAGCTTTCTAAAATTAATGATTGGAAAAGAAAAGAAAAAAAGTGGACCTAAGTTTTTGATTAAATATCAATTATTGGGTAGTCAAGTACCGAATCTCTGTTCTCACACAACAGGGCGTGGATTAAAAGCTTGTGGGACACGTTGTTTGTCCTTTGAGAATGGGCATGATTTCCCTGCTTTTCAAATACATCACTCTGCCATTCGTGGATCAGTCTTTCAGGCGCCTCTAGCTAGCTTGCGATTGATAAAAGCAACAAATTATCGATGATCCTAATATGTGGTGATGTGCGATATTTGTTCTATCTTCTCTACCCAAGTGAAGCTTTTATTAAAAAAAAAAAAAAAAAAAAAAGGTTTTGTTTAATTGCAAAATTGTCATCTCTTTTAATAATTATTCTGAACTTGAAAAGTCTCACGGTAGAACTCTTCAGATTTCATTTTCATCCCCATTAAGATTATCGATCATTTTTTAATTTCATGTATGTGAGATTATTCTTAATGAGGTCACAGTTATTGGATAGGGAAATAGGTTGGAATGACCCACTATTACTATTTTCATTCTAAGATGTACAATTTATTGGATATCTCTATTTTACCCTTGCATTAGTTAGACAATTATTGTCTTTCTAGCATTCTCCATACTACCTTATCTATCCCCTTCTCGCCTTTAAGATATCTTTGTGTTTAGTTCTTGTTTATCGTCGGCGTGTGGGTTGCCCCTATTTGGTCTGACAACGACAATTAACAGAACGACAACAATAACATAATCAATTTTCATCTCTCCATACCAATTGATCCCTTCTTGTCGGATGGAGAACTGAAGACCACAGATTGAGAACACATGTGTCTTCAACTTCTCCTAAAAGCTTGATAACTTGAATTGAAATATTGCATGAGAGGGCTATGTGGCAAAAAGTATTAGACATACTACTATTACTATTGCATTGTTCTAGTTGTTGTTAATTGTTATGACTCTCAACTAAATCAGTATAAGCATATTCAGTTCTATAATACTCATGTACTTGTAATTTAAGAAATAATACAATAACAGAATCATTCAACTCCTTTGCTCGTCTACTCATGCCTTCATTCCCTCATTATCTCAGATTTACTAAAAATTACAGGAAAAGAGTGGCTATATTTCTCTGGTACTGTATTATTATTTTTACATCTGCACTGTGGTTTTGGTTCAATCCTTCAATCACTTGTGTAGCTTAGAATTAAATTTCATGGACGACTAATTGATGTAGAAAGATGTTTTTTAGGTCCTGGTGAGGAGTCAATGACTGCGGCTATTTCAGAGAATCTAATGACTTTTAAGATCTTTTAGTCATGGGCATTGCTAATCACTTATCATTGTGTCACCACTCAACTTTTTACTTCTTAGGCCTTGAGACCCTAACTTTGATATATTACTATTTGTTTATTTTAATATTTGTTATTGAATACTGTTTAAAAATATAAAAAAGAATTGCATGCTGAAATTACACAATTGATACACATTCTAGCATCTCTCCCACACTCCAATAATAGTTTTCTAAGTCTTTTTTCTCTCCTAGCTTTTATAATGAAGGTTGCTATTGTGGGTAAGAATCACACAGCTTCAATTGTTGACTTTTTAATTTTGATTTCATGTGTTCCATTTGATTAAATATTATAATGAGGTAATTTTAATTATAATTATTCACAATAATGAAATTTATATGCATGGTTCATTCAACCGATGTCTGCAAGATGCTCTATCAAGTATTCGTAAGAGATTGGAATTTTAGTGTTTTACGTAACCATTCTAAGGTAAATTGGATTTGTCCATTTCTACTGCGTACGTTCAATTGGACTTTATATAACTTGGAATTAATTGTTTTGACTCAGATTTGATAAGTTAGTCATTTGTTGGAGTTAAGTTATTATAAGTAGGATATGTATGTAATTCAATTTTAACATTTACGGTTATAAGTCATTTAAAATTTAATTAATCGAATATTTATCTAATTTAATTTAATATGTATCTAATTTGGTTCTAATGAGTGGCCATCAAAGTTTGACCAATTGAATAAGTGTGAATTAGTTATTTAATTTAGTAGAATATGTGTCCAACTTAACTTTTGTAAGTAAGTTATTGGTCAAAATTCTGTCAGTTAGACAACTATTCAATTAAATTGAACATGTGTACAACAGTCTAATTTTGTACAATTTAATTAGACATATTTCTAACCAAAATTTATTATAATTGATTAATAAAATTAAAAATATTTTTGTTATATTATTTAGAGGAGATAATATCCCATTGTTAATATATATAATCCAAAAGATTACAATTAATTTCATGAATTTTAAAACCTACCTTTTCACAGATTGGCAAGTAAAAATTACCGATAAAAAAATGTTTTAGATTAAAAAAGAAGACCATGGCAGATGAATTAAGAAAAAAAATCAAAATGAAAGGAATTTTTCTCGATAATTTTTCAAATACAAAAAAATTAAAATAAATAACACATCATTGCAAAGGGTGTGAGTTGTAGTGTCAATTTCTACTAACTGGGTTAGTTTTGATTGAACGAACTAATTTAAATTGGTTTAATTTTAATTAAGTTAAATTTAATTTATGTCATAAAATATTAATCGTAATTTAAATAAAAAAAAATTAAATGGACCGAAACTAACTCAAATTAACCTAAATTTTTATTTACATATATTAATTAATTATTTTAATTTTATTCAACCCAATATTAATTGAAAATATTTATAAATTTTCTTATAATTTTTAAACTCATTAGAATAATAAAATCTTTGAACCAAATTCAATGCATTTTAATAATATTAAACATACAAATAAAAATTTTATTACAAATTTATACAAAATTAAAAAGTAAAAGTTTCAAAGTCATAATTATATTACAAAACAACTTATAACCATTACCTAAAATAATAAATATTTTAGACCTAAACTTCATCTAATTGTGATTAGTGATAACATAATATATTTACATATATATTAATAAGAAAAATACAATAAATTTTTTATGACATGAATTAACATACTTAACTTATAAAAAAAATAACAATAATATTATACAATAATAACTATAATTATTTTTTTATTTTTATATTATGGAAACTAGCTCTAACTCAATTTTAATCTAATTTTATTATTATTATTATTTTATTTAAATTAATCTAAATTAAATTTAAATTTAATTCATTCGTATTCTATTTAAACAATCACTAAAAGTTGTCAGCCCTATTTGAGAGCGACTCTAGCATAACTCATTCTCTTAGCCGAGGGATAATTGGAATATTACCATACGTTGTAATTAAGCTTGATGAAGGGAATCCAATACTGGTTTTTTTTTTAATCAAATCCCTACCAAATTGTTATCTACATTAAAAAAAAAAAAAAAAAAAAATCCATTTTATATCAAATAATAGCTGGGTGTGATTTGAACAGTTTATAATTTTTGAGTTATGGCAAAAGGGCGATTTATTTTTCAAACTTACTTTAACTGATTCAATATCAGGAGAAAATAATTATTATAAATTTAAAATCTAATTGAATTATATTCATATAATTACATAAATGTTTTAAAATGAAAAAAAATTTAGAAGCAGAAAAAACTTGTGTTGTTTGTGAATCATATATATAACTTAATCCCCTGTACAATAAACTCTACCAGATTATAACTAATCACCTATATATATATATATATATATATATATTATTAAATAAGACTTTTAAATTTTAGCTAAATTTATATTTAAATTTTATAATTTTATAATTTAATTCTCATACTTTTAAAATTTTACACATATGTCATAAACTTTTAAATCTCATGATTTAGTTCCCAAATTTTTAAAAATTTACACATAAATTTTAAAATTTTGATTAAAAAATATGTATTTTAATACCCAAGATAAGATCTATGTATAAATTTTTAAAAATTTGGAATTAAATTATGAGATTTAAAAGTTTAAGAATCTATGTGTTAAATTTTTATAAGTTTAAGATTAAATTATAGAATTTAAAATTTTATAAATTTAAGTATAAATTTAGTTAAAATAATTAATATTATTATCTATCTAACTATTATATATATTTTAATAAAATTTAAATAATAATCATATCCACGTCAGTGGTGTTGTTAGTCCAGTAGGTCGACATAAAATTACTCCAGCTCTACCAATTAGAAAAGCACACGTCGTAAAACAAACCAACAGACTTGCCTAGCCAAGTTTCTAACAACTTCCTTCAATCACTAGTCTATTAGCATTTTGCATTCTAAGTTTTTATATTTGTTGGATAGTAACCATTGGTCCATCTTTGAGTAAACCTCTATTCTCATGTAGCTCAGGTGAAAAGTCGTACTTTTTTTTATTTGAAAATACAGAAGCACTGTAGTTTTTAATTACACCAAACGCTAAAACAACATTTACCTAGAGATATGCTCAAAACCACTATAAGATTTATAAAAAAAAAAAAAAAAACTGTACTTAATGTGGAAGAATATAATCAAGTTGCTATGTAACTCTCGCAAATTTTAGCTTTTGATAGAATTAGTACATATTTGAACTTTTGATTTTTTTTTTTTTTAATGGTATTTGAGATCATAATATGACTTCAAGAAAATTCTAGTAGTAGACATTTACAAACACAAAGTAACATGCAATTAAATACGATATTAAATAAATATAAAGAAGTTTTTTTTTTTTTTTTCCATTTACCACAAACTTAAACTTTTTTGGCATGTATAAAATATCTCAAATTACCAATTTAGTGCAAGGATGAGTTAATACAAGGTTTGAGAATATTGAGAATGTGACTTTAATAGAAAACTTCTCTTCCTAACATTTGAAGTGGCACTTCTTTAACATTACCTTTAAAGCAAGTGGTCCTTAGATTCTTTTAGAAGGAACACTTGAACAGAGAAAATGTTGAGGTTTTCATCATTTCAACAGTGTATAGATATCTGATTATAAAAGTTTTACCAGAAACCAATAGAACTTCTTCTGTTCAAAAAGCAGCTGATTTAAAAGGAGAGGAAAGTGATGAAGTTTGTTAAGTTGGGTGAAAGAAAGATCTGAGCTACCTAGCTAAAAGAAATAAACAGATCAATAACTATTACAAGTCTATAACCATTAAACAGTAGAAAAAAAAAATCCCAACTCCAAAAATTGGAACCTTTAACAATGCAATACATAATTTAATCTGGGATCTAAGAACAGTTAAACAAAGAACAAAAGTGACAAAAAAAAGAACACTTCACTGATTTGCTTACATTCTTGAAGTACCTTCATGAAAAAACAATGATAAAGCACTTGTCATCACGAATTAGACCACAGGCCAATAAGAAATTCATGCTTTTAGTTTCTTTCAACTTCTACCAAGCCATGAATCTAATATTCCCATTTGGTTCTTCCTCTACAGGAGCTGGAAGATTAAGATCAAAAAAACGACTAATCTCAGTTTCAGAGGATTCTTGCCTTATCACCACAGTTTTATTTTCGTAACTTCCAATGAAATGTGACCTCTTGTGACCTCCTAAAGCTTGGCCTGATTTGAAAACTCTGAAGCATATTGGGCACTCATGCCCTTTGTTCTTCTTATTTGGGTTTTTTCCACTGCAAACTTCAAAGAGCTTATCATCAGTCTCTATGCTATTTTCTCCACTCTCATACATCGATTCAGAGCAGCCATTGTTCTTTGAATGAATGATTTTGCTTCTCTTCCGAGAATCTCTGCTAAATTTAACATTGGATGAACTATTAGTTTCCTTGTTACAAGAATCAAACAAAAATTTGGGTTTGCAAAAACCATCTTTAGTTCTCTTTCTTAACTCATATTTTGAAGAACTTATATTTGCCACTTGATTGCTAGCTTCTTTATTCGGCAAATTCTTCAAAAGTTCAGCTTTTGTATTATCCAATTTGTTGGTACCATTCCCAAACTTAGCACCACAACCCTTATTTCCAGATCCAAATTCTACTTTAATCTTCTTGTCTTCATTATTAATTCTCTGAAACCCATGAGCAGAAACATCTTGTTCAATCTTCTTATGACCATTTCTAAAATACCCAGAATCAGAATTCTCAGATACACTAATTTCATTCAACTTTAGGTTACCATTATCCTTTGTTTTCTTCATCTTCACAAAGTCTTTAATCTTAGTAGCACTGTTCACACCTTCTTTAGTACTACCTACCATATCAATAGATGATGATTTAGCTTCTAAAATCACTGAGTTGTTTGATGAAGACTCAGCAAAGGAATTCAAACCTCCTTTATAACAACAATCTCTTGACAACATCATCAAGCTTATAGCCACCTCTTGTTGTTCTTGCTGAATTCCAGAAACAGATGAAGACCCATTTCCCAAAATAGGATGAATTTCAAGTTTCTTGTAATTGTTGGTTCCTTTTGAGATCCTCCTCTGCCTCAGGCCTGAAGTTTCAGTATCTGATTGACTATCCATAACTAGTTTTTGCTTCCCAGTAGCCTCTGAATCATCTTCATCATCAATAAGCTTTACTTTGTCAGCGTGACAAGCCATGTGTCCACATAGAGCTTTCAAAGATTGAAAACCTTTTCCACATTCTTTACAGAATTTTTCTTCTACCTTCAATGGACTTCTTGGATTAGTAAATTTCAATGATTTCTTGGGGTTCATTCTTAGCTCATAACCAGAAGGCAAACCAACTTCAGAATCTGAATCTCTTTGGCTTTTACTTAATCCATTCAAAGAAGAAAACTTTGTAATTCTGATTTGAGATCTCTTTTCTTCTTCCTCTTGTTTCTTTCTAGCAGAATTTCCATTCCTATTCAAATGGGTTCTGATATGACCACCTAGAGATTTCCCACATGGGAATTTCTTGTTGCAAAATTTGCAAATGAATTTCTTTTTCTGATTTTCCTCCATTGCTTGATTTGATTTGGTGATCATCACTCAAAAAGGCAAACAAGTCAGTAAAAACAAAAACAAAAAACTAAATCAGCAGAGTCTTGTTCTTACCCAATGCTGCATTTCATCATATATGTAGAAGACACAAATAAGGAAGAAAACAGAGAAACTAAAGAGACAATCTTAGATCGACAAGTTCAGAAAAAGAGATCAGAAAGTCTCCTCTTTTTTTGCAGATAGATGAACAGAGGAGAATTGAAGTGGTCAGATGTGACAGTTTTAGTTTTTGAGAAGTACAAGATCCGACCCACAAAAAGGAACATCAGAATCCCATTTTCCCAAGTGCTCTGATCTCTTCTTCAATGTTCAGAATTTAATGGGTTTAGAAAGAAAAAAAGAAAAAATTGAGATGGGAAAATTAGTAGCTAATGAGGCATGAAAGGAAGTATGAAGAAGAAAGAAAAGCAATATTCAAAGCAAACCCATGACTCTTTCTCTGTTGCCCCTCCTATTATTTCTCTCTCTAGAAAGTAGAAACTTTCTCTCTCTTTTAATTCTCACTTTATGTTTTGTGTTTATAGTTGGAGGAGAATTCCATGCATGAAAGAAAAAGATTAAGAAAAGATAGGCCCCACGTGTACTCAAATGAGTACATTTCGCTACTCAATTGAACGGTCATGATTTTTTTGGCTTTTTCTAAAGATCCCAAAGTTGAAGGAGTACTAGGAAGAGTAGAGATTGGCCTTCTGAAACTAAAATATCCAAACTACTCCTTAGCTTTTGTCCTGCTTGTAAACTTTTTTTTTTTTTTTTTTAAAGAACTGAAGTTTTTTTTTTTTTTATTAATAATAAAAAATATACTTACACATTTCAATAAAAGTCTCAAAAAGGACGGGCCGACCTAGCATGACACAGCCCAACTCATCAAATTAGCGTCCTTTGTCGGCCCTTGGCCCTTATATGGGCCGTGCTATGCCTCCATTTTTGACTCGTGGGCTTTGATATGACGTGCTGTGCCCGTTTGGCTGTGCTTAACGGACCGACACGGCCCGTGACCCTTTTATTTCATTTTTATTATATATTTATTTAATTATTTAGTTAAAAATTATTAATAATGTTTTAAAAAATTAAAAGTGAGTCGAACTCTCAACCTCTCATTTGATAAATTGTTACAAATTTATTAGATTATGTCCAATTTTATTTAAATATAAAAAAAATTATTTATTTATTGATATTTTTTAAAAATTAATTTTTAAAATAACAAGGCTTCGCATGCCGTGCCGACCCAGCCCAGCCCGTTAAGGACCGTGAGCTATGGGTCGTGCCATGCTACTCTTTTTAACTAATGGACTGTGCTTTGTCGTGTCGACCTGTTCGATATCCCTACATTCAAATAAAATTTGAAATTAAATTCTTGGTTGAAGATTAAAATTCTTACCTCAAGTGTGATTCACAAAAATTTACTATAAACTTGCAGAAAGTTAAAAGTCGGAATATTTAACCATTTTGATAAATAAATAAATAAATAAAATTAATTATATTATATGTCCATAATAAATTTATTAGACTCGGTTACAAATTTAAAAAATATCATAATTTGCGTGACAGTTAAAGACTTTTATCAAATTTTTATTTATTTTGTTAATAAAAATTAAAAAAAAAAATATGTAATCATTTTCTGTTAAATAAAATAACAAGATTATTAGGTTAGTAGTACATTTATAACAAATTAAATGTTGAATATAAATTTACAATCAATGGAATGGTAGCACGCAATATAGTTTACAATAATTAAATCAGCACTTTTTCTAGCAATTTTTTCTCTTTTGTTAAAATAAAATAATGTAGACTTCAATACTCTTCTTGGTTGGGAGACGTTTTGCTTCTAATGTTCATATATCATAATATTGTTTTTAAATTTAAACTCAATTAAAAGTTTACATTTTTATTATTTCAAGCACTTTCTATAACGATTTTGTTTGTAAATTTTTAATTCAATTACGTTTTCATTTTGCATTGTGCAAAATTTTGTTTGTTATGCACCTAACCAAATTAATGAGATACTAAAAAAATTGGTTTCAGCTTTGTAATTTCTTATTATATGTCAATATCTTTTCAACAATTAATAGAATTCGTAAAGCAAATGCATGTCCAGATGTCCTATTTTGTAAACCAACAATGTACAAAAGTTCAATTCTCGAGAGAGAAGGATAGAAAATTGATAAAAACCAAACAATTGTTTTGTCGTCAATTATCTAATTTTTTTAATAGTTTTCCATAAAAATAATACTTATCCTTTTCAATTTATCTCCCTTGTTCAATTTATCTCCCTTGTTCATAGCCTAATTGAAGCTTTAAAATGCATGCGTTTATTTCCATCTCAAATTTCAACCTCTCTATCAAACGAAGCCAGTTATTCTTTTCAAAAAATAAAAATAAATAAATAACATCCTTAAAATTTATAGAAAAAAATACCCTAAAGGTCCTTAAATTCTTTGAAAACAAGCAGCTTAATCTTCTACCTATTTTTAACAATACTTAAGTTTTTTTTTTTTTTATATAAAAAAATGATAGTACAAGTCCTTCTCTTATAAAAAAAATGATAGCACAAGTCATTTTTTTTTAAAAAATATAAAAAATACTTATGATAAAAATACATCTAGATTTCATCTATTAATTATAAAAATTTATTTGTGCATATTAAAAATTTTATATTAATACAAATTTAAAAATGAAAAAATTATTCTAAAAAATTTATCTGCTTAAATATTGTAAGTTATTAAAATCAAAATGCTGAATTAAATTTTGGTATCAGATTCAATAAAAAATTAAATAAATTTTAAAATTATATTTATCTAACCTAATACAATAAGAGAAATAAATTATCTAAAATATTATAACGAAGAATTAATAAAATTAACACTCTAGAAAGAAATTTTTTTTTTATATATAAAACAGGTAAAATGAATTCAACAATTAAAAGAAATTATATTTTACTAATAAAATATTATAAATAATAAGCTATTTTTATAAACCTTACAAATACCTAACAAAGATTTGTAAAGTTTTATATAGTGAAAAAAAGATTAATGTTATCACTTTTACAAAATAAAAGGACTAAAGTGATTCAAAATATAAGTAAGGGATTAAAATGTCTCTTTTCATAAAAAAAAAAAAAAAAAAAGGATTATTAGAGTCCCCTATCCAAATTTATAATAATAAAAATAGCGCTCCTTATATCTAACTCGTATATTTTTACTATGTTTAATTATATAACATAACTCTTTCCTTCATACATAGAGTTTTTTTTTAACTTCACAGGAAAAAAAAACTTATATTCATTATTCTTACAACGTAAATAAATATATTTTTTTCATTAAGAGGGGTTAAAAATAAAATCCATTGAATAATGGAATCATTTATGCATCAGCAAATTTTTACTATTAAAAAAAGTTTAACTTATCATTTTATATTAAACTCCGTCCAATTGAAAGTCGTATAAGAAGTAATATATTGGACAAACAAGAAATTGAATATTATAAATTAATAAAATGAATTAAAATTACAGAATAAATGAAAATTTATAAATTTACAACAACATAAATACAAAAGAAAAATAAGAGGAAGATCGAGGCTCGTAAACGATTTCTTTAAGATAAATTTTTTCCCTTACAACGGGTGTTTGAGATTAAAGAAAAAATACCTCCCAAGATACAACGATCTAAATTACAATTTAAGAATACCAAACTTAAACTGTTTGTATGAACTGAATTTTGCTGCAGGAAAATTGAGAAGAGAAAAATTGATGTTTGCTATCCACGATTGAAGTTTCAAATTTTTGGGCCGAAAATCTTAGGATTTGCACCCCCCTGAGAGGGCATGTGGAGAGAACCTTTATGCTATATAAGCTTACCTCTCATAGGAAAACAAATGCTATATAAAGTATTTCATGTGTTAGTGTTTTTTCCATATAGGATAAACCAAAAATCACAACATTTTTCCTTCTTAATGAGTGAACTTTACACAATTTCTCATTCATCTTAATCTCATTTTGAGTGTATAAATTTATGATTTCGAAGCCCTCGCAGAAGAGAACTCAAATAAATTACGACCCAATACTTATACCAAGTAGGTCTCACTCAAAATGATACATCAAAATAGTATTTAACCATGAGTCTAAATACTCATTTTCTTATTTTCCAACAAGTTGTTCAAATTAAACAACAGTCATTTACACCTATTCATTTATACTCTGTTAGATATTATTAAGATTTTTTTTTTTTGCTATTATTAATTTTAAGGGTGTCATTTATATAAATTTTTTCTTAATTTTTTTAAATAAAATTGAACTTGATGAATTAGAATTTTCACGTAAAGTAGAGAAAATACGAGTATTACTAACAAGCCGTGTATCCCTCAAGAGGAATAAGTTCATTTTCAAGAACAATGAGTAGCTTATACATTGCTATTAGTTTGTTGATAAAAGTGATACCTCATATCTTTTTGGATGTTAGTTCATATCTAATTATGTAGTTTAGAATAGTTAATAAATATGTATTTCAAAGTACATGATACCATTGAAAAATATATTAAATATTAATATTTTCCATTGTTTATACATTGCTTGTAATTTTTAAATTGTTGGTGAAAGTGATACCTCATATCTTTTTGAATGTTGGTTGATATTTAATTCTTTAGTTTAGAATAGTTAGTAAATATGTATTTTAAAGTAATTGAAAAATATATTAAATATTAATTTTTTTACTTACAACATTTTTAATCTATATTCTTGTACTTAACTCTAAGATAAAAAGATTGGTATAGTAGAAATGTTAAAGTTGAAGAACTTCATGAGAGCAGAAAATCATGTAGCATATCTCATTTGATGAACCATTTTATACGCTTCTATTTATAAGTGGCTTTGCCCAAGAAAACAGCTACCAAGATAGATTTGAAGGTTGCAAATCCAATAATATACCTTTAGAAATATTTAGTCCAAGAGTGTTAATTAGTGGAGGAATGAAGTAGACATATCTACATAGAGGTAATCAGTTTGGTTAGTTTACCTCTATGTAGAGGTAATCAGTTTGGTTAGCCATTTGTTGTTGGGTTGTGGTCGGGTCCATCCTATTCTTAGCACTATTTGCTCTTTGTTTTCTTTTGACCATTATGATCGTGGGTCTTTCTTGGCATTTTCTAGAGTGGACTCGGTTGCGTAATGATAGGGTATCAATATGTTAGCTAAGTTGGCTATTGCACTATAGTGCATATGAAAAGCTCGAAACGTTGTGGTTTTTGGCCATGAGTCATCTGATCCTCGTCTTATTATTGTAAGTATTCATTATGATGGGGGTCTGATTATCAAGATTTTTAGTTAACATGACGACCGTTTTACAAGTGCAGCTATTTTCTTTATTTGTTGTATAATTTGTCTTTTTGTGGCGTTCTGTCATTTAGACTTTATACCGATATTAGCTTTTTATGACAAAAAAAATAAAAACAGTTTGGTTAGTAATTAATTACAATATGATTCCTTTTGATTTAGTCGGCTACACTCCTTTGTATTGATCTGCTTGTCAATTATATATTTTGCTAATTACTTTTGTAATTTCCCACTTGGCATAGATTCATAGAGCACATTGGAATTTCTTTTGTGCAATTTTTTTTTTTAAAATTAAAATTAGGATCTACTGATACGTGGAAAATTACAAGTTTGGACTTTTATCCACCTGTACTCTTCTCTTAGCTTTTAGACAAGCAAACCTGGACGGACAAATTCTTCCCTTTGAAGAAGAGCAACCAATGTCATTATTGCTTTCTTTTCTATTCTATTCATTTTTCAATTAATTGGGATTTTTTTTTAAATATCATTTCATAACTTATATCTACTGAAGATCAAATCTCTAATATCTAATTTATGGGTTTAATAAAGAGGATTTTTTGTCACCGTGATACAATGATGAGGACTATATATATATATATATATATATATATATATATATATATATATATATATATATATATATATATATATATATATATATATATATATATATATATATTTGTTTAAATATGACTGATGAACAAATTGCTTTTTTAAAAAGAAAAATGCTGAAAATTAATGTAAATTTAAATAAAAAATTAAGAGAAAAAGTGCATTGAGTTTACTCTCTCAAAATGTTGTCTCAATTTATTTTTTACATCTCTTAGGTGGTGTATATAAGAAAATATATTTACAAGTGGGATTGGGTCCTAAAAGGCACCTATTTTTTAAAAGATGAGAAAACCTAGGGAATTGTAGGTCAAAATTATTTCTTATCCTCCCGTTAATTTTGTGACCGGTGGGCTCCGTTTTGGGCCTATATATAGAGACTCACAACTCTCACTTCAACACACTCAGAAAAACAAAAGCATCTCTCTAGCTCTCTAAACCTCTTTCACTCAGCAGTTATAGAAAAATACATAAACCAAGCCAAAAATTCAATATTTTTCAATACAAAAAAAAAAAAAAATGAAAAATATTTTCTTTACAGTTTTATTTCCAAGCAACATAAATTTGGAGGTGTAGTATTGCGGTCTTCAACTAGTGTAGTGAAGGTCTGAAACAGATTCAGATTTGAGGTTGTTTTATCTTAGAGACGACGGTGCTGATTACTGCATGCATATTTTGGACAGAGCCGCGAAACGTCTTAAAAAAAGTGACATATTCTGTGATTCAACCCAAGTAGTATATCGATAATTTCGTTCATATTTATTTTTACTTATCAATAGCAACAATTTTAAGACGTTTCATCTGCTATGTCAACTTATTTAATTACTGCTACTGCTGATTTAAACAAGCCTTTTCGTTTTGAGGGGCTTCACTTTAAAAGATGGAGACCAAAAATGTTGTTTTTTCTTACAATGAAAAAGATTGCTTTTATACTTACTACTAAAAAAACCCATTTTGTCAAATCTACCAATTGAAGCTACAATAAAGGATTAAATACTTAGATGGAAAATAATTTTTATGCAAAAAATTTATTCTAAATGGTTTGGCTGATGATTTGTATGACTACTACAACTCTAATAAGTCAGGTACGAAAATTTGGGATGCACTAAGGAAGCTGAAACAAAGAAGTATGCTGTAAGCAAATACCTAAAGTACCAAATGACTAACGAAAAATCTATGGAAGCTCAGTCACATAAACTACAGAAGATAGCACATGAAATAACGTTTGAATGTATGACTTTATATGAATAATTTCAAGTTGTTGTTATTATTGATAAGTTACCCCTATATGGAAAGACTTTAAAAATATACTTAGACACAAAACTAAGAAATTCTACCTAGAAAGTCTTATTATTCGTCTTTGTATTGAGGAGAAAGCCCGGAAACAAGATTAAAGAGATTAAGTACTTATTGTTTCAAATAATAGTGCTAATAATAAATCCACCTTTTTAATTCTGAAACCTAAAAGAAGAAACATGAAAATCAAAATTGCAATAATAACCAAAATTGCAACAACCAAAATAGAAACAGAAATCTTCCACGGAATGGACCTCAACTCTATCAAGAAATAACACATTCATGTGTTATAGTTGTAACAGGCCTGACCATTTGGCTAGGAGCTGTCGGAACAGGCCTCGTCCTGCCCCGCAAGTGAACCTTATCGAAGATCAATTTATTGCTATGATATCTGAAATTAACTTTGTTGGTGGATTCAAGGGGTGGTGGGTGAACACTAGTGCTTCTCGTCATGTTTGCTATAATCGTGACATGTTCAAGTCCTATTATATATCTAAGGATAAGAAAGTATTATTGGGCGACTCTCACTCTACTAAAGTTGTTGGTATTGGTAAGGTAGAATTGAAGTTTACCTCTGGAAAGAATATCATTTTGAAGAATGTCTTGTATATTCCATAGATAAGAAAGAACTTAGTTTCGGGCTATCTTCTCAACAAGGCTAGATTTAATCAAACCATATGGGCTGATTTGTATACAATAATGAAGAATAATGTATTTGTTGGAAAATGAAATACCACTGATGACATGTTCAAATTAAATGTTGAAATTAATAAAGCTTTTTCTTCTGCTTACATGTTGTGTTCTTTTAATACTTAGCATGCTAGACTTTGTCTTGTTAATAAAGTCATAATAAAGAACATGAGTACCTTAGAACTAATTCCTAAAATCCTTAAATGAATTTTAAAAATGTAATTTTTGTAGTCAAGCTAATATAACCAAAATTTCATATAAATCAGTAATTAGAGAATCTAAACTGCTATATTTAATTCACTATAATATATGTGAACTTGATAATGTTTTAATAAGAAATGAAAAATGCTATTTTATAACTTTTATTGATGACTGTTCCAATTACACTTTTGTATGTCTTATGAAAAATAAAAGTGAAGCGTTTGACATGTTTAAAACATTTTTTACTGAAATTAAAAATTAACCTAACAGAAAAATAAAAAGATTTTAAAGTGATAGAGGCACTGAATATGATTCCAATATTTTTAATGAATTTTATAAACCTCATGAAATCATTCAATAAAAAACTGCACCTTATTCTCTTAAATTGAATGGCAATGCTGAAAGAAAAAATAGAACTTTTATTGAACCAGTTGCTGCAATTTTACTAAACTCTGGTGTTGCTTCCCATTGGTAGGAAGAAATTTTATTAACTATTTACTATGTACTAAATAGAGTACCTAAATCTATTAGTAAAATTTCACCATACGAAATTTTCAAAAATAAGAAACCTAACACATCTTATTTTAAGACTTGGGATCGTTTAGCCTATGTTACAATCCCTAATCCTAAAAGAAATAAACTTGTTAATAAAGCATATAAATGTGTGTTCATAGGATATTCTATGAATATTAAAGCTTATAAATTCTATGACTTGAATGATCTTATAGTTATAGAATCAAATTATGCAGATTTCTATAAACATAGGTTTTCCTTTAAATTGAAGAATAGTGGGGGTTTGTCTTCTAGTAGTTTACCCATAACTAGAACGAGTGAATCAAATGAGGAATTAGACACTGAACGTAAGAGAAGTAAATGAATTCAAAACTCTAAGGATTATGAGTCTAATTTTTATGCTTATACCTAATAGAAAGATCCTCAAACTCTACAAGAAGCTTTATCTTTTTTCTCTGTTAACTTCTGGGAAGAAGCCATAAATGATGAAATAGACTCTCTTGAGTTTAATGGAGTTTGGCATTTAGTTTACTTACTCCCTGATTGCAAGACTATAGGATGTAAATGAATACTAAAGAAGAAATTAAAACTCGATGGTACTATTGAAAAGTACAAGGCTCGTCTTATAGCCAAAAGGACTAGGCAAAAAAAAAATATATAAATTTCTTTGATACATTTTCACCATTCACTACCATACATGTGCTTTTTTGCAATGTATGATCTAGTAATGCACCAAATGAATGTTAAAATTGCCTTTTTTAAATGGTGATTTAGAAAAAAGATTTATATGGACCAACTTAAGGGTTTTGTTGTCTCTGGCCGAGAAAACAAAGTTCGAAAATTACATAAATCCCTTTATGATCTAAAATAAGCACCTAAGTAATGGCATGAAAAATTTGATAATCTAGTTATCTCACATGGATTCAAAATAAATAAGAGTGACAAATGCATTTATTATAAATTTAAAAATGACATTTGCATTATTATATGTTTATATGTAGATGACTTGCTTATTTTTTGTTCAAATATTCATGTTATGAATAATGTAAAAAACTTGTTGTGTACTAACTTTGACATGAAAGACCTTAGAGAAACAAGTGTTAGCCTTGGAATAAAGATTACTAGGTCTGAAAATGGACTTTCTTTAAATGAATCTCATTACATTGAGAAGATCTTAAAGAAATATAATTATTTTAATTACAAACCTCCATGTACTCCTTATGATCATAATGTAAAGTTGTTCAAGAACACCAGAAACGGTGTTAGACAAATTAAGTATGAGAGTATCATTAGTAGCTTATGTTATGCTATTGACTACACTAGTCCAAACATAACTTATGTCGTGGGACTACTATGTAGGTTTACTAGTAGACCTAGTATAGAGCATTGGAATGCAATTAAATGGGTCACGCGTTATTTTAAAAGAATTATGAACCTTGGATTACACTATCAAAAGTTTCTTACTGTTTTAGAAGGATACAGCGATGCTGATTGGAATAACCTTTTAGAACATGTCAAAGCAACTAGTGGTTATATATTTAGCATTGTTGGTGGAGCTATTTCTTGGAAGTCTAAGAAACACACATTTTTGGCTCAATCTTCGATGAAGTCTAAAATTATAGCACTAGTTACTGCTAATGAAGAAGTAGGTTGGTTAAGAAGTCTGTTAGTTGAGATCCCTTTATGGGAAAGATCGATTCCAACTGTCTTGATCAACTACAATAGTACCGCTATTATTGCAAAGATTTAGAACTGTTATTACAAAGGCAAGAGACGATAGATACGTCGTAAGCACAATATGTTAGAGAATTTTTCTCTAAAGAAGCTATAAGAGTGGATCATATATGTACTAATGACAATTAGCTGATCCTTTGAAGAAAGGATTAGCAAAAGAGAAGGTTTTTAAAACCTCAAAAGGAATGAGACTAATGCCCTTAGAATGAAGAGTCATTCATGATAGTAACCCAACTTATAGATTGGAGATCCCAAGAAATAAGTTCAATGAGTAATAACAAGTTATGAAGTGATATGAGTTGAATTATACTATTATAAGTCTCATTTTATATTGTTAGAAGCATGAAGTCTTGAATGAAAGAAGGATGAGTCAATTATTAACTCTTAATTAGTGTTATACTCTATATGGAGTGTAGTACATAGCTACATGAGTACTTTTGATTGACTCACTTATGTGAATGTGGAAGTGTGGCTCCTTCCTATAAAATTATTAGGCAAAATTTACTAGAGTATTCACTATACTGAGATACACGTGCATGACCATAAAGCATGTTCTTTTCGAACTATACCTTGGAAATGTTGTGTGTGTAATGTTGTTAGAGATATAGTTCAAACTACGAGTTACTCTAGTATATTCTAAAGCATTAACACTATGCAAAGCTTTAAGTTGATAGACATCTTTTACTTATGCACAATCTTATATCTTTAATTGATTGGTTGCTCGATAAAAATTATTTTTATATAAAATTTAAGTGGAGAATTGTTAAAAATTGATGTGAATTTAAATAAAAATTGATGAAAAGAAGTGCATGGAGTTTACTCTCCTAAAACCTTATCCCACATTGCTTTTTTACATCTCTTAGGAGGTGTATATAAGCAAATAGATTTACGATTAGGATTGGGCCCCAATGAGGCACCTATTTTTGTGGAAGAAAAGAGGACTGAAGCAATTGTGGGTTTACCCACACACGCTCACTACAGTCGTCCGACCAATTAGCCGTGCAGTGCTAAGTCGAGCCAAGTGCAAATGCGTGTGCGTGTGTATGAGGTGAGGTGACACTTTATTTTTTTTAAAAAAATTATTTTTTTCGACAGTCAAAAAAATTCGTTCTTATCTCAGACGGAGTCAATTCTCTTCCACGACTCCTAACCGTTTCTAAAATGATCGAGTCTTACGGAGTCGGTTCTCATCCCATTTCTGACTATTTATTTATGACCGTTACACACTCTTATCCTCCCATTAATTTTGTGACCATTGGGATCTATTTAGCATCTATAAATAGAACCTCACAACTAGGAATGGACATAGGTCGGTTAGGTCAATTTTTAGTTAAAAAAACTAACCGAACCTACATAAACGGTTAGACATTATTAAAAAGGATATATGCCCAACTAAAACCATATCCAATTAAAAAAATGGGGTACATCGTACATATCCAAAAGGAATATTATATATATATGGCTGAGGCCTGAGAGAACTAAAACTATATATATATATATATATATATATATATATATATATATATATATTATATATATATATATATCAACATATGTATATATTAAATATATACCCAGCGTGGATCAAACATTGAGGAAACTGGAAATATTATTAAATAAAAGGAAGAAGGCAGAGTGATGATATATATATATTAAGGAGGAAACTGGAAAGGGAGTATATATATATATATAGAAGTAAATAAGTTACAGTAAGTAACTTACAGTTAATAGTATACTTAATAGCAGGTGTGCGAAGCGGCGTGTGAAGCTGCGTGCGAAGAAGTGCCGGAAGAGGAAATATGGATCAGCGATTCAGCACCGCTACACACACAGTAAAAGGCAAAGGAAAGGGTAAAGTGAAAGTAAAAAAGTAAATTTGAAAAACGTAGGTTTCGGTTATATTATAAGTATAATTAATATTAATTAATATAGATATAATATTATAAAGAACCGGTCGGTTTGGTTCACAATAGGTTTTCAATAACGAAAACCAAAATCGACCGATTTTCTTCGATTTAAACAAATAATTAACCGAATCGAACCGAACCTCTTAAACTTATTCAAACAGCCTCAAAGGTTCGGTTTAAAGTCGAACCGGTCGGTTCGGTCGATTTTTAACAATTTATGTCCATCCCTACTCACAACTCAGTTCAACACACTCAAAAAAACATAAGCATCTCTCGAGCTCTCAAAACCTCCCTTTCTCACCAATTATAATACAGAAACCAACCCAAAAACCCAATATTTTTCGATACAAAAAAAACATAAAATATTTTCTTTACAATTTTGTTTCTGAGCAACATAAATTTAGAAGTGTAGTATTCCGTTCTTCAACCAATGCAGTAAAGGTCCGAGACGGATTCAAGTTTTGGGCTATTTTATCCTGAAATGACAGGACTGATTATTTTTTACTCATTTTAGACAGAGTTGTGAAACATCTTAAAAAAGTGATATAATCTATGACTTAACCCAAATAATATATTGTAATATATTTTAATATATCGATAATTTCATTCCTTATTTTTACCTATCTCAAACAATAGAAAAATTATGTACTATTAAAATAACTTATTATAGTTTTCGCTTACAAAAGGTGTTATGTATGCAAAACTAGTAACTTTTTTGAAAATAAGAAATTTTATGAATTCATTGAAATTAAACTAGTAACTTTTTTGAAAATAAGAAATTTTATGAATTCATTGAAATTAAAGACGTAGAAAAAATTCAAATTCATAATCAATTATAACATATAAATAAATATATTACATCATAAGTATTCTTTTAAATATTTTGATATTAATACTAATAATATTTGTCTCTATTAATGATTTTGTCCTTGTCTGGATTGTTTTCGTAAATGTCATCATCTTAATCAATGTTATTAATTTCATGTATTTTATCACTCTAATATTATAATTTTTAATAAATAAATTAACAAATATAAAACTAATTCTACGAGAAAAAACGTACGAAAAAAAAAACCCATGTCAAAATTATTGACTTGTGACATTAGTTATTAACGGAGTATTTTTTTAGTTGTTGTGGCCGGGGAATAAAGAGTATGGAAGTATGGACCTGCAAGTTTAATTTCTGCGGCTCTGCCAACTTCTTAGAAAAATTTTCCACGCCTTAATAAGGTACGTATAATATAACCTTTAAATATATATAATTTTATTTTTCATTTTCTTTCAAAAAAAAAAATATATATATATATATATACACACACACATACATACATGTTGAAAATTGTGTGTGAACTTTAAAACAAAAATGAAGAAAAAAAGTGTCATGAGTTACTCTCTCAAAAAGATAAAAATGTTTGTCCCACATTGGTATTCTATATCTCTTTGGAGATATTAATATAAAAAAAAAATTAATAGTGAGATTGGGCCCAAAGGGGCACCCACACGGGCAGGCGCCGTCGTCAGGCCAAGCTGAGCGAGTGTGTGTGTGAGGTGGCACTTTATTTTTGATAAAAAATTTATTTATTAAATTAATTTTTCTAATAGTTACCCCACGTCGTGACCGTTCCGTTCCAGACCAAGTTTTACGGAATGTTTTCCACGACCGTTTCTTCATGCCTGTTCCTACGTAACGTTCTCCACGACCGTTTCATGAACATTGCACGTTCTCTGGTTCCATTTTTTGTGACATCCTTCACCTATAAATATAGCCTTGAGCTCACAGTTTCAAACACACTATCAGCTCTTAACTCTCTCTCATTTTCTCCTCTCCGCTCTAACTACTGAGCAATACAAAAATTTCAGAAAAATCAAACATAAACCCATATTTAGAAACCCATAAATATTAATACAATATTAATATTATTTTTTAGTTTCTGAGCAACAATAAAAATATTTTAGAAGGTGTAGCATTCTGGAGTTTATCAGTGCAGTGTAGCTTCGAAACAGAATTTTGTTGGACTGTTTTATCCTGGGGACGATGAGGCTGTGTTTGCTTACACAATTTTTTGGCGAGCCACGAAACATCTTAAAGAGAACAACCTAGTCCGCGACTCAACCAAAGCTATGTAATTTCAATATATTGGTAACTTCGTTCCTCTTTATTTTATATCTGCAGCAACAATACATATATACACACACACACATATATATACATATACAGACATATATATACACACACACACAGACATATTTAATGTTAGAAGAAAATAAATATTTTTTTTAATAAAAGGTTAAAAATAAAATCAATTAAATAATTATTTTATTTATATAATAAAGAATTTTAATAAATATGCAATCTTTTTTTTTTTTTAATAAGATATTACAATTCATATATATTGTCATCAAATTTCAATAAAAAAAAAAAAATACATCGAACTTTCAATTTTGCATTTATATACATTGCAAGAGTTACTCGAGTTAAATGTGTACTCCTTTAATAAGACAAAAACAACATTGAGAAAAAAAAATTATTTTACTTTTTAACATAGTGCATACTTTGTGTGGTAAAATATTGTGTTATTGTTAAAAAGTGAATACATGGGATAATTTTGTTGTTTTTTGGGAGAGCAACCTTCAACCTCAATGTTGACTCTACTCAAGTATTACTAAACTAAGTTTACACTTCTCAGGATAGTGTAAAATTTACAGCTAATGAAAACCTGCTTAATATATCTTTTTTGGGATAAAATTAAGAGATACAATTTATTACATAACTAATTTTCAATGATTGAGATATTAGGGAATAATTTTCTCTCTTTTGTCTATCCCATCTTTTTCACCCTTATTTCTTTCTATATATTCCTCTTTGATTCATAAAACCTATCTAGCTTTACCTTCTCTTAGGGACAGTGTTTGGTGTCTAATGTACCATACTACAACCCTTTTTTTGCTTTTTTATTTAAGATAGGATGTAGAGATATACTAGTTTTTAATAGGATTTTTTTTTTTTGGGGGTCAATAATAGGAAATGAAGTGTTGATTGATCCTATTTTTACTTGTCTAGTAAACTTGCTTGACTATCATCCATATTTACATAATAGTGCGAAGGGTATGTTTGAAATTAAAAAATGAAAAGAAAAAAAATCATTATAAGTTATAACAAGCCAACGACCTTTACCTTTTAATCGAAAAAAAATGAACTATGTATAACAGTAGGTGCTATCTCCGTCAAATTTGGTAAAGTCCTGGATTGACATTTTGTCCTTTCTCACATCCAAAACATGTCCTATAAAGAAAGAAAAACAAAAATGATTATTTTATGATATATTAATTTATATAATATAATTTAATTAACTAATATACGATATTACAAATACAAGAATATTTGATTATGAGCATTATCAACAAGTATACTACCCCAGTGATGGCTCAATGATAGGGTTGCCAATTCTTTTTTATAGGGTAAAATTCTACAGTAATTATTCGTTTGGAGGTAAGATGAGAAGAACAAGTAATATTGGAAATTATGAATAAATTTGAATAAAAAGAAAGAAAAAAAATGCAAAAATTTTCTCTCTTAAAAAACTTATCTTACATTAGTATTATATATCTTTTTGGAAGTATTAATATAAGGAAAAATTTACTAGTAGAATTGGGCCCCAAGGGGCACCCAATTTTGTGAAAGGGGGAAGGATTTAGGCAATTGTGGGTCCACCACACACGCGCGCAGAGCCGCCTCTGGGTCGAGCCAAAGGTGACATTTTATTTTTTGATAAAAATTTATTTATTAAAATTAATTTTCCAACGGCTCCGTTACCCACATTATGACCGTTAATTTTTTACCGTTCTGTTCCGTTGAGACTGAGTCTCACGGAACCGTTGCCTTTGAACATTACATGTTCTTATCCGTTACCCACGTCGTGATCGTTGCATTTGCGAACGTTCCTTTCCGTTCTAGAACGAGTCTTACGGAACGTTCTCCACGACCGTTCTGGCTCCATTTTTTGTGACATCCCTCAGCTCTCAACTCTCTTTCTCATTTTTCTCTCTTTCACTCTAACTATTGAGCAGTACAAAGAATTCCATAAAACAAAAACCAGAAATACTTTCCAATATACAAAGTTAATATAATTTCTAGTTTTTGAACAACAAAATTATTTTACAGAGTGTAACTTTCCGGAGTTCATCAGTGCAGTGTAGCTCCGAGACAGAATTTTACTGGGTTGTTTTATCCTGGGGACGACGAGGCTGTGTTTGCTTGCACAATTTTGGGCAGAGCCGCAAAATGTCTTAAAGAGAGCGATCTAGTCCGCGACTCAACCTAGCAGTATGATTTCAATATTTTGGTAACCTCGTTCCTATCTATTTTTTACATATTTGTTCTAACAATTTTAAGACGAATTTCATCTGTCATGTCTATTGAAATTTTAACTGCTGATCTCAACAAACCTTTCCGTTTTGAGGGACTACATTTTAAAAGATGGAGACAAAAAATGTTGTTTTTCTTAACAATGAAAAAAGTAGCCTCTGTTCTTACTACTGAAAAATCAACACTGTCAAATCCTCCTACTGAAGATACAACTAAAGATTTAAACACTTGGTTGAAAAATGATTTTCTCTGCAAAAATTTTATTCTTAATGGTTTAGCTGATGATTTGTATGATTACTATAACTCTGATAAGATAGCTAAAGAAACTTGGGATACACTTCAAAAGAAGTATGATACTGAGGAAGCTGGAACCAAGAAGTATGCTGTCAGTAAATATCTGAAGTACCAGATGATTGATGACAAATCTGTGGAAGCTCAGTCTCATGAACTACAAAAGCTAGCACATGAAATAACTTTTGAAGGTATGACTTTAGATGAAATTTCAAGTTGTTGTTATTATAGATAAATTACCCCTACATGGAAAGACTTTAAGAATGTTCTTAGACATAAAACTAAAGAATCCTTCCTAGAAAGTCTAATAACCCGTCCAAGAATAAAAGAAGAAGCCCGAAAACAAAACCAAAAAGATGAAGTACTTGTTGTCTCAAACAACAATGTTAATAAAAAATCCTCCTCTGTAATTCTGAAACTAAAAGGAAGAAACATGAAATTTCAGAATCGTAATAATAATCAGAACCGTAAGAACCATAATAAAAATAGAAATCCTCCACGGAATGAACCTGGACCTGGACCTGGACCTCAACCCCCTTAGGAAATAACACATTTATGTGTTATAGTTGTAACAGGCCTGACCATTTGGCCAGGAACTGTCGGAACAGGAATCGTCCTACCCCGCAGGTGAACCTTACTAAAGATCAGCTTATAGCTATGATATCTGAAATCAACTTTGTTGGTGGATCCGAGGGGTGGTGGGTGGACACTGGTGCTTCTCGCCATGTCTGCTATGATCGTGACATCTTCAAGTCCTATTCTGTGTTTGAGGATAAGAAAGTGTTGCTGGGGGATTCCCACTCCACTAAAGTTGCTGGTACTGGTGAGGTAGAATTGAAGTTTACCTCTGGAAAGACTGTCATCTTGAAGGATGTCCTGCATACTCCAGAGATGAGAAAGAATTTAGTTTCAGGCTACCTTTTCAACAAGGCTGAGTTTACTCAAACTATAGGGGCTGATTTGTATACAATTACTAAAAATAATGTATTTGTTGGGAAAAGGTACGCCACTGATGACATATTGAAATTAATAAAGCATCTTCTTCTGCTTATATGTTGTGTTCTTTTAATGTTTGGCATACTAGACTTTGTCATGTTAATAAACGCATAATAAAGAACATGAGTAACTTAGAACTAATTTCTAAATTATCAATGAATGATTTTGAAAAATATGATTTTTGCAGTCAAGCTAAAATAACCAAAATTTCACATAAATCAGTAATTAGAGAATCAAAACTATTAGATTTAATAAACTTTGATATATGTGAACTAGATGGTACTTTAACAAGAAATGAAAAACGCTATTTTATAACTTTTATAGATGACTGTTCAGATTATACTTATGTATATCTAATGAAAAATAAAAGTGAAGCGTTTGACATGTTTAAAACATTTATGCTTGAAATTCAAAATCAACTTAACAGAAAAATAAAAAGATTTCGAAGTGATAGAGGCAATGAATATGATTCTAATATTTTCAATGACTTTTATAAAACTCATGGAATCATTCATGAAAAAACTGCACTTTATTCTCTTAAAATGAATGGCAAAGCTGAAAGAAAAAATAGAACTTTTACTGAATCAATTGTTGCAATTTTATTAAACTCTTCCCACTGGTGAGGTGAAATTTTACTAACTGTTTGCTATGTGCTAAACAGAGTGCCTAAATCTACTAGTCAAATTTTACCTTATGAAATTTTGAAAAATAAGAAACCTAACTTAACTTATTTTAAAACTTGGGACTGTTTAGCCTCTGTTAGGATCCCCGATCCAAAAAGAAATAAACTTGCTAGTAGAGCATATGAATGTGTATTCATAGGATATGCAGTGAATAGTAAAGTTTATAAATTCTATAACTTAAATGATCATGTAGTTATAGAATCAAATGATGCAGACTTCTATGAACATATGTTTCCCTTTAAAAGAATAGTGGTAGCTCGTCTTCTAGTAGTTTACCCATAGCTAAATCTAGTGAACAAAATAAGGAATTAGAAACTGAACTTAGGACAAGTAAACGAGCTCGAACCTCTAAGGATTATGGGTCTGACTTTTATGCTTATACCTTAGAGGAAGATTCCCAAACCATTCAAGAAGCCTTATATTCTTTAAATACCAACTTATGGGAAGAAGCCATAAATGATGAAATGGACTCTCTTGAGTCTAATAGAACTTGACATTTAGTTGACTTACCTCCTGGTTGCAAGACCATAGGATGTAAAGGGATACTAAAGAAGAAATTAAAACCCGACGGTACTATTGAAAAGTACAAAGCTCGCCTTATAGTCAAAGGGTATAGGCAAAGGGAAAATGTGGACTTCTTTGACACATATTCACCTGTCACAAGAATAACTTCCATACGTGTGCTTTTCTCCCTAGCTGCTATCCATGATTTAGTTGTGCATCAAATGGATGTTAAAACTGTCTTCTTAAATGGTGAATTAGAAGAAGAGATTTATATGGACTAACCTAAGGGCTTTGTAGTCCCAGGACAAGAAAACAAAGTATGTAAACTAGATAAATCTCTTTATGGTCTAAAACAAACAACCTAAGCAATGACATGAAAAATTTGATAATCTTGTTATCTCACATGGATTCAAATTGAATGAAAGTAACAAATGCATTTATCATAAGACAGAAAATAACATTTGCACTGTTATATGTTTATATGTGGATGACTTGCTTATTTTTTGGTCAAATATTCATGTTGTAAATAATGTGAAAAACTTGTTGTGTGCTAATTTTGAAATAAAAGACCTAAGTGAAGCGAGTGTAATTCTAAGTATAAAGATTATTAGGTTTGAAGATGGACTTTCTCTAGATCAATCTCATTATATTGAGAAGATCTTAAAGAAATATAATTACTTTAACTGCAAACCTGCATGTACCCCATATGATCCTAGTGTAAAGTTGTTCAAGAACACCGGAGATGGTGTTAGACAAACTAAGTATGCAAGCATCATTGGTAGCTTACGTTATGTTACTGATTGTACTAGGCCCGAC
This sequence comes from Elaeagnus macrophylla, assembly GCA_029378325.1. Lineage (NCBI taxonomy): Eukaryota > Viridiplantae > Streptophyta > Magnoliopsida > Rosales > Elaeagnaceae > Elaeagnus > Elaeagnus macrophylla. The sequence continues at coordinate 1,971,809 of CM055644.1, forward strand.
ATAGCTTATGTTGTGGGACTACTATGTAGGTTTACCAGTAGACCTTGTATAGAGCATTGAAATGCAATTGAAATGGTCATGAGGTACCTTAAGAGAACAATGAACTTTGGATTACATGATAAGAAGTTTCTCGCTGTTCTAGAAGGATACAGCGATGTTGATTGGAACACTCTTTCAGAAGACTCCAAAGCAACTAGCGGCTATATATTTAGCATTGCTGGTGGAGCTGTTTCTTGGAAGTCTAAGAAACAGACAATTTTGGCTCAATCTACGATGGAGTCTAAAATGATAGCACTAGCTACTGCTATTGAAGAAGCAGGTTAGTTAAGAAGTCTGTTAGCTGAGATCCCTTTATGGGAAAGACCGATACCAGCTGTCCTGATCCACTGTTATAGTACCGCGGCTATTGCAAAGATTCAGAATCGTTATTATAATGGCAAGAGACGACAAATACATCATAAGCATAGTAATGTTAGAGAATTTCTTTCTATAGGAGCTGTAAGAGTGGATCATGCACGTACTAATGACAATTTGGCTGATCCTTTGATGAAAGGATTAGCAAGAGAGAAGGTTTTCAAAACCTCGAAAGGAATGGGACTAATGCCCTTAGAATGAAGAGTCACTCGTGATGGTAACCCGACTTATAGACTGGAGATCCCAAGAAATAAGTTCAATGGGTAATAACAAGTCATGAAGTGATATGAGATGAATCATGCTATCATGGGTCCCATCCTATATTGTTAGAAGCATGAAGTCCTGAAGCGACAGAAGAATGAGTTAATTGTTAACTCTTAATGAGTTATATACTCTATGTGGAGTGGAGTACATAGCTACAGGAGTACTCTTGATAGACTCACATATGTGAATGTGGAAGTGTGGCTGCTTCCTATGAAATTTTTGGCAAAATTTACTAGAGCATTCACTATACTGGGATACACGTGCATGGCCATAAAGCACGGGCTTTTCGAACTACACCTTGGAAAGGTTGTGTGTGTAATGTTGTTAGAGATAGAGTTCAAAACTACGAGTTACTCTAGTATATTCTAAAGCATCAACACTATGCAAATGTTCAAGTCGATAGACACTTTCTGCTTATGCACAATCATATATTTCTGATTGATCGGTTGCTCGATGAAAACTACTTTTATATAAAATTCAAGTGGGAGATTGTTGGAAATTGTGAATGAATTTGAATAAAAAGAAAGAGAAAAAATGCAAAAAATTTCTCTTTTAAAAAACTTGTCCTACATTGGCATTATATATCTCTTTGGAGGTATTAATATAAGGAAAAATTTACTAGTAGGATTGGGCCCCAAGGGGCACCCAATTTGTGGAAGGGGGAGGACCTAGGCAATTGTGGGTCCACCACACATGCGCGCGCCGCAGCCACCTGGCCGAGCCGAGGTGACATTTTATTTTTTGATAAAAATTTATTTATTAAAATTAATTTTCCAATAGCTCCGTTACCCACATTATGACCGTTAATTTTTTTCGTTCCGTTCCGTTGAGACCGAGTCTCACGGAACCGTTGCCTTTGAACGTTACATGTTCTTATCTGTTACCCACGTCGTGACCGTTGCATTTGAGACCGTTCCTTTCTGTTCTAGACCGAGTCTTACAGAACGTTCTCCACGACCGTTCTGGCTCCTTTTTTGTGACATCCCTCAGCTCTTAACTCTCTCTCATTTTTCTTTTTCTCGCTCTAACTATTGAGCAGTATAAAGAATTCCAGAAAACAAAAACCAGAAACCCAAAAATACTTTTCAATATATAAAATTAATATAATTTCTAGTTTTCGAACAATAAAATTATTTTACAAGGTGTAGCTTTTAGTTCATCAGTGCAATGTAGCTCTGAGACAGAATTTTGTTGGGCTGTTTTATCCTGGGGACGACGAGAATGTATTTGCTTGCACAATTTTAGGCAGAGCTGCGAAATGTCTTAAAGAGAGCGACCTAGTCCGCGACTCAACCCAAGCAGTGTGACTTTAATATTTTGGTAACCTCATTCCTATCTATTTTTTACATATTTGTTCCAACATTACCCGACAATGACTCAATGATAAGGTTGTCAATTATTTTTTATAGGGCAAAGTCCTGAAACAATTATTCATTTGGAAGCGAGAATAAGAAAAGCAAAATAGAAAATTGAGAAATAAATAATGAGGATCAATATTTTATAATACGAAGTAAAGCAAAAATAAAAATTGCATTGTTTGTTTTGTTCTCCAAAGCTATATACTTCATATTAATAAATATATAAATTTACTTATATTTTTAATTTTTTTTATAAATTTAATTAAGTTAAGATTTAAACTAATCTTAAGTAATATATCATATATTTTATATTTCATCTTAAATTATGTTTTTATACTTTTAAAACATCAATAATTATTTTATAAAAATTACTTAAATTTTAAAATATAAAATCATCTAATTATTTTATAATTTATCGTAATTAATTCAAAGTAATTATTACAAAATTTTATTAAAGTTGTTTAGTATAAAAAAAAATTATGTATTTATTGTTATATATATTTTGTTTTTCTCCCTATCATATGAATATTTTTTTTATTTTTTTATTAATTATTGACTAAAAATTTTATTTTCTTTCTTATCATAAAATATTTTTCATTGATAAATATCTTTTTTACATAATTTTTCCATTATTATAAAAATAAAAATATATATTTATAATACTACTTGAATCTTGTTCTTCTCCGTGTAGGGTTTTTATTTTCTACTGGGATCCTCGATATACCCTCATAATAGTTTTGAGTGAAAATAAGGGACAAACTTTAAACCGAGGAACAGAAATTAACCCACCCTGCTGCTCTGTTGATAACCTTACTCAATGAAAAAAAAAAATTTGTTTAAGTATGAGTGGAAGTAAAAAAAATAAAAATTCCCATTAGCAAAAAAAATAATAATAATAAATAAATAAAGAAAAGATTCCATTCAAGAACGTAGAAGATATCAATTATTAGGAATTATCAATGATCCAACTATTCATACCAATAATATATCATTATCACAAAAGAGAGAATATCAACAGTTAAAAGTGATATCACTTTTTAATTTTTTTTTAATCATTAAAATTTACAATACTAAATTATCATTAGTAGACCAACACTTCAGATAACCTATGTTTAATTTTTCACCAGTTATATATCAAAACCATGGTTGAAGCAAAGGAAGTTTCTTTAATAAAAAAGCTTTAAATAACAAAGCCTATAAAATATGAAACTTTTCTTGGCCACACTAAATTTACAGAGATGGGTGCCTACAGAAAAGCCAGGAAGGAAAAACCAAAAGAGCCATTAGTCAATGGCTCACTCATCCTTCGTCTCTTTGTCATCCATGCCTTGTGCAAATATATCCTCGATCATATTCCATGTGGGTAAAAGATCAACAGCTTTAGCTGAACCCATGTAGAACCTATCATCCCACACTTTAGCATCACAAGGAGAAAAATATAGATAATCCACCTCACTAGAAGCTGTATCAGGCTTGCCGTACAAGTACTTACTACTGCTACTCCTAATTTCACTTGCTTCTAAATCAACTCCACCATCCACCCGATCACAAGAGTCAGGCATGTTTGGCTCACACTCAAAAGACATGCATGAGTCATCCTGAAGACCACACCACTCAGGGCTACCCGAAATCTTATACACTGAGTCTCCTTTGCGACCTTCAACTATATCTGACATTAATGCGTCTGATATGTCATCTATTACTCCATCATTGTCAACAAAATCTCTGCTATCCAGTCCTACATAATCATCGACATAACCACCACCATTATCATCACCATCATCGTCGTCGTCATCATCAGTTTCTTCAGATATACCCACCTCGTCGCCTAGCTGATCATATCGATCAAGAAGATACTCCCTATCAGAATCCTCACATACTTCTGGTTCTAGAGCCTCACTGGCACTATGTTCCTTTCCATGCCACTCATCATCATCACTGTCAATGTCTAGCGACTTAGACCTGTTCTGAGCTGCTCGCTTGCGAAGCATGAACACATTGAAATAATAGCTGGCAAGCTCCATTTTGCTTCGGGAAGGAAATGCTGCAGACAAGACCTTCCAAAAGTTCTTGCACAACGATGCAGGATTGGAGTAAACAATTTCATGAAAAGCCAGCTCTTCATCTTCACTCCATTTATTTGCTACTTCTTCCCCCATGAGTGAGAATCCAAGATTAACAAATTTCTGAAACCCAAGAATTTCTCTCAGATTCATCCGTCGGTCCATTATATGTTGTCGCACACACCTGAGAGAATCTGCATCCAAGCAGCCACAATCATTTCTGCCAATTCCAGCCTTGTAACTCTCATCTGAAGATGAATTTGAGTCGGGCATTGGAATGATGCACGTTCCCATCAGCCTTTCGACGTTGTCACAATCAACGACACTGCCAGCTTCCAAAGACCATGAGGAGTACCTATTGGGTGTCTGGTCTAACTCTTTGCCATTTTTGCGTCCACTCCATGCTGGAATGCTGGCTTGATGATTTGGTCCAATGGGAATATGTCTTCTAGGAGAATCAATTAAGGATGAAGAAAAAACATCTACATTCGAAGGAACATATATCCTCTGGGTAAAATCAAGTTCTTTGCAGCGAGAATGGACATGTGATTGAACACTTGCTCCTGAATCAACATCCTCTTCACCAGAACTGCTCGTGACCCATGATAAAGGGTTACTATTCTCTAAATCTTTCTCAACCAAAGTGAAAAGTTCAGTCGGAATATCTTTCTCATGAATCTCAGTTGAATAAAGTTTATAAACTCCACCCTCATTCTCACCTGGAATGTTGCACAGGAAAATCTTAAATCCATATTGTTTAATCAATTAACAGTACAGGCTATTAGCCGTACGAAATGTTTTGAAACCAACTATGCAGTAATGACCATATTTTACCTTGAATATAAGTTTTCTGATCTGACTTATAACATGAAACGTCATTAGAAATTGGATTTATCTTATTGCTGAGTTCCAGCTGTCGAAAATGCTTATAAGAAGAAAGCTCCTCTTGACCCATATCTTCAAATGGCCTTTTGCAACCCATTTTGATCTGAAAAGAGGCAAATGGAAATCAAAATTTGAAGAGTGCATCACATTGTTACATTCAAGTCACATAATCAAAGACAGATATAATAATGGGTAGAAAGTAAGGATGAAAAAAGAGTGGGAGCATCTAAATCCAGTTGTGAAAAGGCCACAAGTTTGAAATCTACAGATCTACCAATTGTGAAAATTCAAATTGATACAAAAATGTACTCGCAAAAAATTTAATTAGCAAGCTCAGTACCATAAACAATGCACAAAATAATTTTCTAAACTCCATAAGCAGGACGCATGCATCAGATAAAGTATTAAATTCTGTTAGTTCTAAAAACTTCAGATGGCTAAATTGAATTTGATATTCTGCCTAGATAAAGCAGAATCATTGAAATTTCTGAAGAAACTTTGACAAAAAGGATGGTATAAGCTAACTTTGTACTATTTCCATCTTTACTGATGTCAGCATCACTGCTATTGCTGTCATTGTTGTTAAAAGTTATAGTGACATCTCCGGAGTCCCCATCCTTGACTACTCAGTTTATAGTATAAAGTGAGACAATTAAATGTCCTCAAATTTTTTTGCGAAAAAATAAATAAAATTATAATTATAACAATACAAAAGACATTCCAAAATATGCAGATAATTACATAGACAGGTTCCAATATAATTCAATTTACTCTTTTTCAACATAGTTACAGAAGTGACAACAAGAAATGGAAACAACAACATTTATCGAGATTTTACCTTCAAAAAATCTTCGTTTTCGAATTCTGATTATGCAAAAGAAAACTTGAACTAGGATAAAAAAAAAAAATGGAAACCCTAGATGGTTTAATTTGTAGGATAGAACAATCGAAACTTTACCAGAATTGATTCCTAAACGTGAGGAGAAGGACCCCCAATCGTATTGGACGAATCCTCGAGGTTACGAAAACCCTAACCCTAGATTTCCAATTAAGGTCATTAACCGCAAAACCACTGACAAATAAGACACGAAAAAGTTACGCACGTCAAGAGAAAACAAAACCCTCTACCAATTTGACGAAACAAACAAAAACCAAAATATCAAAATTTACGAAACCCTAAGAATACGATTGATTGAAATTATATACGAAATTAGGACGAAATCAATGAGGGCAATGAAATAAAACAAGAATCCGATTCGAATTATGAGATAATTTGAGAGGAAAAAAGGTGAAAGGGGATCAATTTGACGATTTGAAACTGAAACCCTAAGATAATTTGGGATCGATAGATGGATCCAGTTTTGAGGCTAATCAAAACAAGAGAAATCGGATCTGAAAGAAATTAAGAAGAAATAACGATTACGAATAGAGATTTGACGGAATTCGAAGAAATCTGAAGTAGATCAGATACCAATCAACGAGGGAAGGTAAACGATAGAGATGGAGATTAGGTCCTCGTGCTTTTTTTTTAAAAAGAAAAAGAAGCGGTCCGAAAGAAAAGACAAAAAAAAAAACAAAAAAAAAGAACCCGGTTTAATTTGATAATAGCAGATTTTAGCTTATACGGCTCGGTTATATATTGACAATTTGACATAAAGAGAGAGAAACGAGGGGATGAAATAATTTTTAAATAACTAAACTTTGACTTAATTAATTCAAAATTATTTATATTCTTTTTTAACACATAAATAAATACATTTTTCTATAAGTGTAATATGAAATTTAATACTAATGATGTATTATAATTTTGACAAATGGTACTTAATTTTCTAAATACAATTTTCATATTTAAAATAAAAAATTACCTCGCACAACTAATATTATTTAATTTTTATTTATTTTTATTTTAAATAAGTTATACCTTATATCTTTGTGAAAGTTACATTTCACTACCCAACCATCACTTTATAAAAAAAAGAAGATAAGACTAAAAAATTAGTTTGACTCAATTCAAAGCCTAATCAGATTTTAAAATTATCACAATTTTAGGTGAAGGATTTAAGATTGAAATTTGGACTTCTAATTTTATTTCAAAATTTAACCCAATCTATAACAAAAACTCAAAATTTTAAATTTGTTTACGTAACTATCATTAGTTAGAGAAGAGATATACTAATTAATGAAATTAAAGAAGATACACATAAAACAATAAAGTACAAAATACAAAAACTTTATATCAATTTATTTTTCATTGAGAAACTTTACTTCAATTATTACAATTTTATCTACTTTGTTTCCTAATTTTTTTAATTAGCAAACACTTTTTAAAATGGACACTCAAATTGGTTATGGGTGTTCTCACAAAACTCCCTTTCACACTCAATTTTTATGTGTCCACAATTTAAATCACGCTAAAATCAAGCTATTTGCACATCTGAAAAACCATGTATGAGAAAGCCTTTCAATGTTTTGATATGAAAATAGAAGTCCAATATCATCCATTTTTTCAAGTAGAATTCAAGAAGTTCTTAAACCATTGAACAGAGTCTTTTGGATATCTCTTGAGCTTGTTTTTGTAATCAACAAAATATAGACCAAACCGAGATGAATATCCAGCAGCCCACTCAAAATTATCCAGTAGAGACCATACAAAATACCCTTTAACATTGCACCCATCTTCTCTGAAAATTGAACCAAATAGAAAATTAATAACATTTGAATTTTGGACATCATAATTTTATTAAATTAAAAGTTTGTTCTACACTCAAGATGACACATACTTGATAGAAGCCAACACGTTAGTCAAATAATCATTGTGGTATCTAATCCTTTTCTGGTCCTTTAAAACCTCCTTCAGGGGAACTAGTGGAGAATTTCCATCATCCATCCCTATTAAAAAGGAAAATATAAAGGAAAGGAAAGTGTTAAATTGGGTTCATGGTGTGCCCTTTAATCTTGTTTTCAATTTGGCATTTAGAAGATTACCATTTTCAGTGATAATGACTGGAGGGTTGCCATATTTTTGCTTGATGTAGTTCATTAAACTTCTCATTCCACTAGGTACTATGAAGTATGAACAACCATATAGAACTTGCCTGCAACACAAAAACATAATATAGGCACCAAATTATCAAGTATAGACCAATTGGAAGAAAACAGGGAATTATATCTCTTTTTGTATGCATGATTTTTGTGATAGGAAACCCTCCAGTCAATAAGACTTCAACCAGGCTCCTTTGGTGGCCGTGTAGATATTGGGACGTATAATTATAACAATTATCTTTTCTATAACTAGAGGATGACATATGAGACAGTGGTAAAGTTTAATCTAATTATAACAATTATCTTTTCTATAACTAGAGGATGACATACCCTGTCTCCAATAACTTTACCATCTTTGAATGCTGAGAACAAGAACAAAGACAGTACCTCAGGTTAGCAATAAAATAAAAGATAAATTAAAACAGGTCACAGAACTATGATGCAATAAAAATAGGTCAGATTTTGCATGGGACAAAATATCACATAAGTTTAAAACTGAAAATCGAACAAAAAATAATAGTAAAATGTGATGGTACTGATGTTAACTTACGGGATGTAAAAAGTTTCAGAGTCTGAAGTGGTGCCGTCGAGAAACTTTCCTTTTCTTGCATAAAATGTGGTATAGTGATTAATGCCTACAAAATCTAAAGACCCCTTAACTAGAGTAGCCTCTGATTGTGAAAAAGTTGGAAGTCTGTTTCCTACTCTACTTTTCATTGAGCTTGGATAATCTCCAAACATCAAAGGATCAAGAAACCTGTAATTTTATATACACAAGTTAAATGTTTTCTCATAAGTTTTAGATGACACCCATTTAAGAATTAGCACTTAAAAAGTTGAATTTGGATCCTTTCAAAATCTGACAAACAATGTAATGACTTTGAATTACCAGCCGAGCTGAAAATCTTGGGCTCTTTGAGCTGCTTCAATGTTTTCGGTTGAATTTGTTTCTGGTTCAAACCATAAAACATCAAATGATACCCCAATTGATCCTCCCTGTTTTGTCTGCATAACAATCAAGTAATGTTTTAACACTGAGTGCAATCAACTCTCTTAGGTTAAAGAAAATGAGGTAACTTTATGTATCTGTCTTCTTACATTGTACTTTTTCTTGTATATATCTGCTGCCGTTGCATGAGAAAGGAGGACATTGTGAGCAACAATGTAAGGTTCAGTTTTAGAATTTCCCACTCTGCAGAAGAGGTGAAGAATAATAGAGCACCGCCCTGGTGCATGAAGTCCTACATCATATCCTTGTCTAGCAAATGTATGTGGTTCATTGAATGTGATCCAATGCTTCACTCTGTCACTGAATTTCTTAAAGCATGTTTCCGCATATGTTGCAAAGTCATTTCTGTAATTAAATGAGATCATAAACATATATGAAATGGTAAATATATTAAATACTAATCGAAAAAGGACAGAAAGCTTTAGGAAATCCTTACATGATTTGTCTATCAAGCCATCCGTTGTATTTATCTTCCAAGGATTGAGGAAGATCCCAATGATAAAGGGTCACATATGGTTCAATTCCTACCAAATGTACCAGGTACACTAATCAGATACCGAAGGAGAGCAAATAAAATTACAATCAAGCATGGATCGATATTAAACAGGCTTTTTACCTTTGGCTAGTAATGCATTGATAACTTTATTGTAATGATCGACTCCTGCCTGATTGATTTCCCCACTTCCATCTAATGGCAAAAAAAAAGAACAACTTTCAAAGAAAATATGACCAAATAAGATTTTAAAAAGTAGGTAAAACCGGGATTCTTCATTTCAAAAGAAGACAATGAACCAGCAAATCTAAAGCTGTTACAAATGCTACTCTGAGTTCATTTAAGCATTTCTTTACTTGGAGCATGGCCTTCTGCTTCATACAAAATGATAAGATTATTAGGTGAAAAACATGGTTGAGTCTCACATCATATGGTTGCAAATCATGGATTCAGGAGTCCATAGGGCAATTATTATATATTTATATCCATTTGGAGGATAACTGGAATGCAAAACAAACCCACACAACTATGCAAAATGTGCTTTCAATAATTTAACATACACTAATTTCTTTCCTTGACCATGATAGATTGACTGGTGCTGTGAGTTGGATACTAGCTATGTCAAGAAAATGAACATTGAATGTATCTTTAACAACTATTGTTGGCTAGCATAGAGAGCTAACTTGATTTTAGCAAAAAAGAAAAAGGGAGCTTACTTGCGAAAATTCGAGACCAAGATATTGAAAATCTAAAAGCATCCATTCCCATGTCCTTCATAAGCTGTACATCTTCCTGTTGTAAACAGTCAAAGATAAGGATTTTCTATAACAGAGAAGAAGAAAAGGAAAAAGGTTGCAGTTTTGTCACTACTAAATCAAATTAAAAGTAATATACCGCACATTTCTGACCTATTCAACCTCATATCCTGACTACCCAAGAATTCCTAAAGTCAAAACCTACTTTCTGCATTCTTGTACCAAGTTTTATATTCTAGAATTTAGAAGGAAAATATTGCATTGGTATTGTGACTCGATATATTGATCAATCTTACTTTACACGTACTCTTCATTTCATCTCATCTAGAAGTACTCGTGCCTATAGAGATGACATGCGTATTGATACTGATGCTAGACACTCCCAATGCATGGAAAGTTCACAGACTATAAAGATGTCAGTTTATGACCGGAAAATTGCCACAAATGACAGCTTACTACATACCCAAAGCTGACTCCATGTAACATAGATTCTATATCTAATGTCTTCTATATCATATGTTAATCAGAAAGGAATTCTCTACTTGTTGACCCCTCTTTGTTGAACTCACTAACATATCATCCTTTACCAAGGTTGAATTATTTCTTTTCGTAAAACAACTTCAACTGATGGAATCTGAATCATTAAACTCACATTGTAGCGGTGGTAGTGGTCCACAGCAACTTCGGCATTCCTCCCATCAAGTATTTTGCCTGCAGAAAATAATGGAGGATCATTAACGGCAGCTAGATTTTTATGAAACCCATTGCAGGTTCAGGATTTCTAAAAGAATTATGGTGTGGCCAACTCTCTTCTAACTGTAAAGATCAAAAGATTTACAGTGTAATGGGTCCATCAAACACTGACTTTTCGGCTTCATTATGGCATTGACTATTTAAATTGATAGTAAAGCTTACACCATGTGAAGGCCATATGCTTCTTGATGAAATGCTTAAAGCACTTCCAATGATAAAATGCATGTTACAGCCAAGTCATAGCAGACAACATATAAATTTACATCCATATAAAACAAAACCCATTGATCAACCAGGATGAGCTTTTTACTTTAAAAAACTACAAGTTAAGCATGCATTTTACAAGCTAAATAGGCTGCTAGAGAATAAGAATATTGTGAGCGAATGAAGAAACTTTTTATGTTTCTCTTTGATGTTTTGCAAGTACCCAGTTTCAGTTCAATCCCTTTTACAATCAGAAAAGGCAAGCACCATTGAGTCATTTCTACAAACAGTTAGGCTACATGATATAACATTCTATGTCTAGAGTTATGCTTGTCAACAAACAGGCATTACTAACATGATCCAACTCTATGCTACTGTTTGGTTAATAGAGACGTAATGTTTTCTACAAGCAAATGATTATTAAAAAGCTCTAAACTTCGTTTACCAAATTTATGGGAAAAAGTGTCCCACACAGAAGGTCCCCTCCCATCTTCTTTGACTGCCCCTTCATACTGCCAACAGTAAAGAAATGGATTAAGAAAAAAAGGAAAAAATTGTATAATTGTATATATATATATATATATATATATATTTCCTTAAAGGAAAAAAAAAATGAACCTTGTCCTCTTAAAAGTAACAAGTTTTTTCCTGCTTAAATTGATCCGGTTTAAAACAGAATCACCAATATTTTTCAAAATACATTATTTTCCTGTATCATTTTCATTGTACACTTGTAAAGCACGTACGATGTTTCAAATCAAGAATGTAAACTCCGAGTCCGAAGTAAGGAATCCAAATCTCTTCTAAAATTTTTGGTCTACCAGCATACATACCACTAACATACACATACTAAAATCCAAAGTAAAGTTGCTCAAAAAATTAAGATTTTTATCCATTTATTTATTACTTACTAGTAGTACATAATACAAAAAAAAAAAAAAAAAAATGATACATGTAAACAATTATAAACTACACATGTGCTGTCAATTATACCAATTGATTAAATTACACATGTGTTATCAATTCCGTTGAAAGAAACAGGCTATATACGATACATAATAATAATTTTTTTTAACAATCGAAAGGTTGAAGCTTATTTGCATCCAAGGAAAAAAACATAGTTTACTTGTTAATAAAATAAAAGGTTATTGTTCGAAGAACGAGAAATTATTTATATATGATATTTAAGATTATTGCAAATATTTTTTTTAAAAACACAAATATAAAAAAGAAAAAAAAAACAATATGATTGATGAATTATATACTCTAAAAGCAATAAATAACATCTCTAAAAGAACAATCATACATTATAAATTTTGATAATCACAACTTATATGTTATTTTATTAGGGGCATCACAAAATTATGATAGATAAAATTTATAGCAGAACATATATGAAAAAGTAAAGACATTATAATAATTTTATATAAAAATGTTTCTTTTAAGCTTGTTACTTTTAATTTCCTAATATAATTATGAAAAATAATAACTTCCAATCATTAGTTGAATAAAAGAAGAGTATTTTAGTCGTCAATTTTCAAAATGAAGGAACCAAACTACAGTGCTCATGTTGTTGAATATAAATGTGAGATGTCAAAAACTGAAAATAATAAAACCAAACTTCTATTTCAAAAATGCTTATATGTATGTTTTACATGTGCCGGTTCATAACATTTAATTTGTTATAAAATTGTTGCTAATATTAACATTTATGTCATATTCGGTCATTTTCGTTAAAAAATAACACTAATAATAAAAATAACCAAAAGAACATAATTATCAACGGACCTAAACATACATGGAAAAAAAAAACTATTTAGTACATTTGGTGCCTAGTACCTTATAAAAAGACATGAGATAGAATTGGTCTTCGGGGAAACCGATCAACACTCATACTTCACAATTCTAGAGGACTTGGTGTAGATTAAAACAATGAAAACATTATTAATAAATGAATAAAAATATAAATAAACATTAAACTATTTTTTTTAAAAAAAAAACTGAACTCCCTTGTTACGCTGTGAATCACTTAAACAAACTTGTAAATTGGAAGTTGGAAACACCAAAACATAATAAACACATAATTGTACAAAAATATGGTCCTTTTTTCAGATATATTATAAATAAGAAGTTTAACATAGAAAGATGTAAAATACTAATAAAGTTAGTATTGTTAATAAAACTATAAAAGTGTATTAATTTTAGAGTAATTACAAACCTGGAAAGCTGAAGAGGCAGTGCCAAAAACAAAACCTTTAGGAAAGCTACCTCTGTTAATCTCTGCAGCCAAACAAGACTGAGAGAACCCAGAAACTGCTAGTGGTAGAAACAGAGCAATGCCTTTTCTCCACAACATGGTTTCTCTTAAATATGTTATATGAAGAAAGAAAAATGAAAATAAAATCTTGAAATAGGGATTGAAAGGGAATTGAGAGAGAGAGAGAGACTGAGAAATGATTTCTCTTATCTCGAAGGAATAGAGAGAATGGTTTTGTATATAAAGAGAGGGAAATTATTGTTTGTTTGTTTTTTTTTTTTTTTCAAAAAAAAGCATTTTTTTGATCATAGAAGTGCCTAAAACCGTATTCAGGCTCAATATTAAACGTTAGTCCCAAGCTTTGAACCTAAGTCCCTACTGTCCAGCAGGAGCACGACTTTACGCACAGTACTCAATCAACTGAACTACTTATTTATGTATCGAGAGGAAATTATTGTTAAGTACTGCATAATGTAATTAATTATAAAATTAAAAAAGTTATTTTATATATTTTTATTGTGCCATTAATCCAAAAAAAAAAAATTGCAACATTATCATTTTTCAAAATTTATGGTTATAAAAGTGGTGCTGTGGGGTTGGCATTATAAAGTGAGTAATGTTATGTAATATTATTTTAATAAGTAATAATATAAATAGTTATTTATATATAAAGTTATGATTAGTATTAAACAATAAATATAAAACAATACTCTAAATTTAGTGTTACATAATATATTCCATAAATATAGTACCAAATTTAAAGATATATATTAATCATTATTCTATTTATTAGAAATATATAAAGGCCAGGGGAGAGAAATTGAAGTTTTCGGTTTGAGTCTTTTCCATATCAGAATAAGCAATTAAGTGTTTTTTTTTCCCATCAAAAGTACTTCTAATTCAGTAATTCTTCTAGCCGAAAGGAGTGGGAAGCGGATTTCTAAAAGACACCAGTATGCTAGTTATTCGAGAAATTACATTCAATGTATCAAATGAGTCCATGGCCACATTCTCTTTTTTTTTTAACAAAATGTTTTTGTAGTATACATAGTATTGTTTGGTAATAAAAATTGAATTTAATAAAAATAGGATTATTATTTTTATGTTTGTTTAAGTAGTAAAATTTAAATAAGATAAATATTAAAGTAATATTTATAAAATTATAAATGAAACAAAATTATAAAATAAATTTCTTTTATTTTTAAATAAGATAAAATAAAAAATGAATAAATAATTATACAAATATGTAAAAAAAATTGAACATTTTAACATATTACTAAGGAGTGTGGAAAAAATGAGTATTTCTAATACTACTAAAATACTTTATATTCTATTACAAATTAACATTTAAATTAGACATAAAAATAATTTAAATTATTTTTATTATTATTTATATTACTGTCAACGAAATATAAACTATGTTCTCTGATTTGTACCTTCAAACTAATTACATATTACAATAATAAAAATAAAAGGGGTTTAAAATTATATACAATTTTATAAAATGCATTGGAGACGCATTTAATTTCCCCCGGAATTTTCAACCAAATATTAAGAGTTGGGGATGTCAATTAATAACTTAAAAGTCGTTTCATATTCATCTCCAACAGCTCAAGTTATGTATAATTGTATACTAACTTATATCCGAAAATAATTCAAGATCATTACATACGTAACGTATAGAACTATAGATTCTTTTGATTATTGTTCTACTTGGTTCTTAGAAGGTTTCAATAGATCATGTCTTAATTACATGATATATGTGATTACATGAATTAAATTATTATAAGTATTAAATGATAGGTTAGTTATTAGTTAAATATAAAATTAATGATATAGAATTATGAAAGAATAGTATTTATATGCATTAAATTGTAGTATATATTTGTGATATGTCAGTTATTGATTGAATATAAAATTAAGATGTGTGATAAATAAATAATTGTGAAATCTCTTATTAATAATGAGCTAATTAAATTGTATCATTTTAATTGATGTATGCGTCAAGTTATATTACATTTTTGATATGAGATTATTTACTGAAGGTCAATTATAATAGTTCCTTGTGAGTTAATATATGCATGAAGTTAATATACAAAACATTTTTTTTTATATATTAATACATATAATCGAATATATCATATAATAATAATAATATATACACGTGAATGCAGAGTCAATAAATTTAGAATTTTTTTTTAATATTTTAATTTAATTATAAATACTTATAAAATTATATTTGTAATATAATTATAATTCTTTTAAATGCTATTAATTTATGAAAATGAAGATTAAAACTTTATAATTTAATGCATTATTTAATTTCTATTATATAGACGTGCAATCAATAAATTTCAACAATTTTCTTCAACATTTTGATTTAATGCCCTGTCAACAATTTTTGGATAATTTTATTCAATATTTTGATTTAATTATAAATACATATAGAATCATACTTGTAATGGAGTAAGTCTCCCATGAGACATTAAAATCAAGATCAAAATTTAACATATTATTTATTTTTTTATTTATAATATCAAATATAATGTAATAGATTGTTTAATTTTATTTGTAAAAATTCTAATTAATTTATTCATGCACATTATATTATACTAATTAATTTTTTTGAAATTTTTAATTATAAATTGAATAATATTTAATAAGATATAGATATTATACGTACAAAATATACAAGCGTTTGCACTTGAATTATATATATATATTGGACAATAATTACATATTCTTATATAAACCTAAACTCTAAAATTTAAATCTTAAATTCTAATTAAACCCTAAAGTCTAAAATCTAAATTATAAAAACTTATAATTGTCACCCAACGTATTAATCTTATATATAAGATATCTTTTATATATATATATATATATATGATTCTCAAAATTCTTCAAATTAGCGAGTCATGTTTGTATGAAATCTTTTAAGAGTAGTAAAACCACCGTATATCGTGTCTTAGCTAGCTAGCCTTACAAATGCTTCATAAAGTCATGTTAATATGAATTATTTTAAGAGTAGTAAAACCACCGTATATCGTGTCTTAGCTAGCTAGTCTTACAAATGCTCTATCTTCAAGGAAAAAAAATTGTGTGGAAAATTATCTCAAATTACATTTTAAAAAAACTTATAACAATAAAAAATACAACAATT
The DNA here is from genome assembly GCA_029378325.1 of Elaeagnus macrophylla. Taxonomy (NCBI): domain Eukaryota; kingdom Viridiplantae; phylum Streptophyta; class Magnoliopsida; order Rosales; family Elaeagnaceae; genus Elaeagnus; species Elaeagnus macrophylla. The sequence goes on from CM055644.1 coordinate 1,988,469, forward strand.
TTTTTTAAATTGAGAGTAATATGTGTTAGTATTATGATTTTATTTTTGTTATTATAAATTTTAAATTTTTTATTTTTTAAATCCAAAAAATATAAAATATGTTGTCATATTCGTATATATGTCAAATACAATATAAAAAGAGAAATGATACAGTGCTCACCATCGGGCACAATTTTGAAGACTTCAAATAAATAAATAAGAACGCTTTAAAATGTTTCATAGATGTAGTGTTCAAGGTGGCTTTTAACAATCCCTAAGACAATATGATATAGTTTTTAACTTATTTTAATTTATGTACTTTAATCTCGAGTTATTTTACACATTGTAAAATTGAATGAGTTAATTATTGACAAATTAGCAAAAGAAATTCATTTAATATTTTAAATTTGAATTCCTTTTAAAAATGAATTCCTTCTACAATGACAATATATTTTATTTATGTTGATGAGCCAATTTTTTCCAAAGGCAAGCGTGCATGTAACAATTTTTTTTTAGTAGTGCACAGAAAGTAACGTATTAGTTATTGATTAGATGTAAAATTTGAGATGTGCTAATGAAGTAATTGTAAAACCCCTTATAAACAATAGATTAATTGAATTGTTCCATGTATATCAACGTATACATTGATAAAAAAGTTATTTTGATTTTTTTTTTTTTTATACATAGTCTTAGTTGGAAGTTTAAGAACCCAAGAGTCGGCATAAATATGAGTAATCAATGATTACTTGACTCAAAGCCATCAAATATATTAACACTAAGAAGGTAGCCCTTTGCCCCTTTTTGTGATGAATGTTGATAGGTTGTTGTTATTAATTTATCAACATTAGTTTCTGAAATTTTTTAAAAGCACAAACAAAAAAAATCCACGGACTCTATTTGATTTACTACGTAGAAATATAAATACATATATAGTACAGTGTTCAATCATATATAATGTGATCAAGAACTAAACAAAATATAAGACACATGCATACGATAGTTCAGTTGATTAAGATTAATTTGGTTTTAAAATTAAAGAAAAAAGTTTGTATCTCTCTCTCCTCTTTGTCGATCTTTGCCAATAATTAATCAATTAATTTAGGGTCTGGCTGGAAATTTGAAATGAGAGGAGTAGGACTTATTAAGAAGCTATCAATTATAGTTATGTTAATTTCTTATGTTTATGTGGTGCAAGGTAGTGATAACATTAATCTTTCTTCATCTTCTCTCTTTTTGGCTCCTGCTTTCCATGATGCTAAGTTTGGTGTTATGAGGCGACTTTCCACTTGGTCTTGGGCTGTACAAGAATCAAAACAAGTCTTGAAAAGAATAAAGTGGCTTTCACAGAGAAGAAAAGTGTCATACCATAGTCCATTAACAGAAAAAGTAACTGCTTGTAATGAATGGGCTCAATCTCTTTGCAAAGGACTTCATAGGTTTGATTCAGATGAGTACTATATTTGTTGCGCTAAGAAATTGAAAGAATGCCTCAGAAAAGATGTCATACCTCCTAAAGCATGAGCTCCATTGAACTCTCTACTATAATTTATAACATTTTTTTTTAAAGAGAAACAAGCTCCGATTAATCAATCCATTAAAATTAAAATTCGTTAAAAACAAGAATCACATACTATCTATGGGTAAGTATTAGATTGTTTTGTATTGTATTGTGTTTTGTTTTTTACATATATTTGAGTAAATAACATTTTTGTCCTTTAGTTGATTTAATTTACAGGCCTGTACTTTAAAGTGAAGTCTTTTTTTTTTTTAATTTTTTTTGTTCAGAAGTGAAGTTGTTTTATAAACTCACTACTTATGTTATAATTACGTGGTTTTATCAACATAATTACATTATTTCACGAAAATAAACAGCATGTGATCGACCATTGCCTTAAGGTACAATAGAACAGTTATAAGGAGTTATTTGACATAAAGAAAATGTGATTTTAAAAAAAAAATAAGGTTATTTATTGTTATTTGATTTAATAGTATAATATAATTTTTTTCTATTTTTAATTTCTTTCTAAAAGGTACACTATATTTTTTTAATAATGTAAAAAATATATATTTTAAAAAAAATTAAATTAATTAAATAATTGAATTATATATAAATTGAATAATCTATAACTACTTGATGTTTTTCCGTAGTGGAGTTCAGGACATTTAAAAAATTTAAAATTCAGGTACAGTTAGTTTTCAACTTGAATATATGAGAAATTATTGATTAATAATATAGATCAATACCTACAATTATTATGAATGTGAGAAAATAAGAAGAGGTAAGAGTGGCTTTCATTTTTTCTTCATTTTACTACTAAAATTTAAAATATTAAATTATTATTAATTTAAATTAACAAAAATAGTCATAGATCAATGTACAATTTTTTTGAATTTCAAAGAAAAGTTTTCAACTTCCATCGAAGTTCAGGGAAAATAAAGTTTGTTAACCATTATATTTTGGGATTGTTATTTTTATTTTTTATTTTTCATATTTTGCGAAAAGTATTAAAAATTGTCAATATTTTCAAATAATTTTAGATTAGTATTTATGATAATTAAAAAAAAATTATTTTAATTTTTTTTAATATTATCGATCAGGAGAGATAAAATTTTGGCATTTAGGCGGAGAATAAGTAGGGATAAAATGATTAAAAAAAAAAGTTTCACTTTGGTATTTTTTTTTAGTAGTAACAAAAGTGCTGGCCTGATGCAATTTTTTTCCTTTTCCATTTCATTTGGCTCTCGCCCACCGAACCGACCAAAACAATAATAAAAAAACATTAATTAAGATATACAATATTTTTTTACTATTTTATCCCTACTTATTTTTTTGTCAAAATGCTAAAATTTTATCTGTCGTAGTCGATAATGTTAAAAAGGATCAAAGTAAAACTTTTTAATTATCATTAATACTAATATAAAACTATTTGAAAACATGGTAAATTTTTTGTACTTTTCGCAAAACATGAATACTAAAAAAATACCAAGTCTTTATAGTTGGTTGGTCTCATTTCTCAATTTTCTTAAATAGCTTTAATAATTGAGGATCTTTTCTAGATTTTGGAGTTATTTTTGGGTAAAAAAACTCAACTGCTATATCAGTTGAATGAGTGAAGTGTTTGGGAGAATAACAAAACTAGCACCCCTTGTGTTCAAATTTATATTTTTACAATTAAAAAATGACTAATATGTCATTTTTCTTTGAACATCCATCCAATTAGAATTGAACGACGATAATTTAAACTCGTTTAATATTGAACGTTCAATATTATTGGGGTGTTAGTTTTGTTACTATAAGTTTTAGAGGTGCTATTTTTGGTAATTTTTCGAAGTGTTTTTGGCTACTCACTCATTTTTGGAATGTATAATGGGATATTTATAGGAGTGAAACAAAATTTGGGTATGTCTAGGATTTATGGCCATTTTTTGTATGCGAGCCTCGGAGGTGGTTTTACTAATCTACGGCGCGAGTTGATTTTGCGTTCTAGTAATGAAAATTTGAGACCTCTCTACCGCAGCGCATAACTTCCTCTGCCACGGTGAGTTTGAATTTGCATGTTCTTACCGCAGCGCACAATTTTCTTTGCCGTGGTGCACATTGATTTTGCATGTCCAGTACAAAAATTCGAGAGTATCTTGCTGCAACACACATATTTCCTTGTTGCGGCCCGCCTTATTATACAAATTATGTATATGCCCCTTACAAAATTGATGGTCTTCAGTGTAAAGCTTACATGCCTTAGCTCTTTTTGCTCCATTTTTACTTCCTTTGATAGTTTAAGTCTAACAATAATTCCAAAATTACTTGGAACTACAAAACTTGAAAATATCCTCCATAATAAGATAATAATAAAATAAATGCTTAAAAATATTGCAAATAGAAGTCAAAATAGTGTTCGTTAATGCCTTAGTCTATTTTGTTCTTAGGTTGCTATATGAGTATTCAAAGTATTTCGTCTTTGCATGTTTACGTTATTTATCTCTTTTAAAGTTAAAAATATCTTAAATACACAAAAAATACCCTTGATATCGAAATGATTGATTTATGCAAATAATAAAATAAAAGAGTTATAATAGAATCTATTTGAAACAATTGAGCACATTAAATCACAAAATATTAAATACTTTGCAAGCAATCATCTGTGTTCTTTTGACTTTCTGTATCAAAAAGAGAAAAAAGTTTGTATTATATATAATATGTTTACTTATGTCTTCTGCATTGTTTGGATGCATGTATTTAGGAAGAGTTGTTGCATAAGTTAGGAGAGTTTGAGAGTTTGTTTGTCTAATTGTGCTTACCCTATCAGTGTGTACCTGTGTAGGGGTAACACAATAATATTATGTTATACTACACATGGTTATGCACGATACGTTCACGTGTATGTATTTGTTTCGTGTATGCAAGTTATAGATGTAGCTATAGACCTTGTAGTTCACGTAAAGCTGGAGTTAACATCAAGATAGATGTTGTGATTCATTAAGATAGATGGAGTCCTTTAAGATTGAAGCACTTAGAGTATAGGTGTATTGGAAGGTGTCTTGTTTGTGTTAGAGTTTACTCATACGAATGAACTTCTTTAGATTATCTTACATGAATATATTATGTTTGATGCTTGCCTTGTATAGGCTGTGTAGTGTTTTACCACGAAAAGCTAAATTGAAACGCTGTAAGTCTTGTAAGTCATCTTGAGTATTTGTTGACGTTTTCGTATGCAAAATAGAAAGTTTGTTGATTTTACTTAGTATTTTTATTTACAACTTTATACGATGCTTTGCTTGTGATCAGTATTGCACATACTTACGTAGATTCTAACACTTATACGTTCATATGTTACATACACCATGGGATGATTAGGAGCATATAGTTGCATGATTAAGTTATTATTACTTGCATTTGATTTTCACATTTAGGAGGTGTTTGTGAATTTTCAAATGGTTAAATTTTTAATTGAAAAAACTAATTTTTGGCGGCTCTCTAGGGACCTTGCAGAAGTCCTTATAGGTGGCTCGATGAGGTAGTAGGTGAGAGATTCGTGAGTGTGCACAGGGTAGACCTCGTTGATATTTTGCAGGGGACTCACTGGGGTGGTTAATGAAGGTATCATAAGTTGAAAAATTAGCTATAAATACCTCATTGTTTCTCTATTAAATACACTTTCTCACTTATTTCTCTCTACACAATTTTTTAAGTTAATTTTTGTGTTGCGTAAAATTCAACTTTGTGAAAAATATTTTCTTGAACTCTAAAAAATTATTTTACATTTTTCTTATCATTAGTATGTTGATTGTTGTTCTGTATTTGTGACTTAGAAAATATAAAAATATTAGTTTGATATTTTGAAAAAAAAATATTTTTAAAAGAAGTTTTTGTTGTCTCAATATATCTTTTTATGTATTGAGCTACAAAGTGGTGATAGAGTTGGTTAAATTATTTTACTAAATGAGGTTGTTGTAATAATGATATATCAAGTATATTTCTATATTATTATTATGAGATGAAGATTTTATATTAAATCATTTTTGGGTAAATTTTACACTTTTAGGATTCATTACTCTAATCACAGGTATTTGTACCATATATGTAATAGTGTGGCTCTAAAAGTGGGCCAGATTCGGGAGGATCAAAATACTTGTGGTAACATAAGATAATAGTAGTCTAGGCAGTTAGAACGGTGGTCACGACTAATAGAGGTATTATTGTTTAACTTATTGAATATGTATAATTATTTATTTTATTTAGTGAAATTTGGCTAATGAGTAGTTGCTTAAGCAACTCGTGGATCTTATCAGTTTGGATTGGAGCCTAAGTGAGTTTACCATGTTATATTGTTATATTTTGCTTGCTCTGTTATATGAGTTAGTACAATTATAGTGTTTTTTATATATGTGTGCCAACATATTTAGACTATATTGAAATTGAAAAGTATTTACTACTTTACTCTATTGTTTCTTATCTATTTATCTGCTTTTACGTGTTAGCTATTATTTGGTTTATTGTTTTCGCTGCTTGTACGTAAATGACGAATTTTTAGGTATCTGTATCATCTAGACTTGATTATTCACCTAATTAGGACTCTCTTAGTAAGTTATAATCTTTACTGGTATATGTTTACAAAATATATGATGTTTTACTTTATAAGAAAAACAATACATGTTTTCTTTTCTAAATGACTAAAAATAAAACTTTATATATAAAAAAAAAATTATAACAAAATATATCAAATATATCAAAACTAACTTCTTTTTTTTCATAAAATTATCATTATTTACCTTAAAATAAATACAAAATTATGAAATAAAAGTAAAAGTATGGAACAAATACACTTCTATCAATTATCTATGAGTGATAATTTATGCTGTAGCACGATTCTCCAAATCGAACCCAAATTTAAAAATACGATCCAAACACGAACGAATTAAATAGATCTAATTTAGGCCAGCTCAATAACACGAAATAAATATTATTATTATTATTATTATATATTATTACTGTTTTTTTTTTACAAGTTAAATTTGTTAATTCATGTTATAAAATATTTGCTACATTTTTCTTACTAATAATATGCAAATATATTATGTTATCACTAATCATAATTATAATAAGTTTAAGTCTAAAATATTCATTTACTTTAATTTTAGGTAGTGATTCACTGAATTATTTTGTGATATAATTATAACTTTGAAACTTTTAATTTTTAATTTTGTAAAAACTTATTATAAAATTTTTATTTGTATATTTAAAGTTATTATAATGAAGTAAATTTGATTCAAATATTTTATTATTTTAATTAGATTAAAAATTATAAAAAAAATTTATAATATTTTTAATTAATATCGGATTAAATAATATAAAAAAAAAGGCTAATTAATACATATAAATAAAAATTTGGGTTAATTTGAGTTAGTTTGGACAAGCCATAATTTTTTTTGTTTAAGTTAAGATTGACATTTTATGACACTAATTAATTTTAATTTAAATTAAAATTAATAATTTATAACATAAATTAAATTTAAATAAAATAAAATTAATTTAACACGATTTATCACCCCTACGATTACCTAATAAAAATATATATAACATACAAAATATATCAAGTGGTGGGCCCTTTCTTTAACGTAATGCATTGAAGAGTTTTTCTTCGATAAGACTTGTGTCTCACACCTCGCGTAACGTAAGCCGCACATTAGATTAATTTAGACAAATTTATTTAATAAACTATCATTAATTATTTATTTAAATTCATTTAATATTAAATATATATTATTATTTAAATTAATTTTTATTTTTATATTATAAAATATATATTATAACATTAAAAATATATATTTATTTATATTATAAAAAAAATATTTTTTAAAAAATTAAAAATAAAATTTTATATATAAAAAATTATATAATATAATTAAATCAACATTATTAACCTCCATTGTCACTTGGTGCTACCATAGGAGTGTCTATGATCTGGTTTGATTCAATTTTTAGTAAAAAAAAAATAATTAAATTAAACTGAACATATTACTTTAATCAAATTGAATCAAATCGTTGTCTAATAAAATTATTAAAACCGAACGGTCTAATCCAATTTGGTTAAGGGTTTTTGACGATTTTTTTTTTTCAAATTTATTAAAACTTGAAAATAACACAAAAAAAAAAAATCTTTGAATTTAAACAAATTAATTAATATATACTACAAATATAAATCATATTATATCTTACATAAATCATATAAAAATTCTAAAAATAATCATAAAATTAATTACAATATGAGCTAAATATTTCACAAATTCTACAACAAAATACAATAATACATTAATTCATAAATAATATATTAAAAATAAATTAAGGTTGCATATTTTGATTATGAGAAGATATACAATTAATATTTTTTTTTTTGATTATGAGAAGATATACAATTAATACAACCGAACTGTTTGTATAATAATTTTAAGAAATAAAAATCAAACTAGATCGTTTAATTTACTAAATTTAATTCAATTCAATTTTTTAATTTTAATTAATTTGATCCAATTTTTTTTTTTTTTTGAAACCTCTAACTACCGGTCAAACATTCGGGTATTAAACATAAAAATAACGTCCGCAATGAATGGTCCGAACCACATTTTTTGTTTTCTTTTTTCTTTCCAAATCACATCTTTCAATCAAAACAGTAAGGTGGTGTTTGGTTGGGTGTAATAAGAGATGTAATGTAATTGATTCAGGTTATTACAATGTTTGGTTTCTTTAAAGAGATGTAATGTAATGTAATCCATTACATCTCTTAAAGAAATACTGATTACAAATTGAAACACCAGGAATACTGATTACATTACGTAGCCTAGACGCTCTTCCACTTTGTCTTTCCTTCGCGAAAAATTTTGGTGCGACCAGAGGCTCGTACGCCGTTGATCTCCCTGCCTTCGTGCGCCGTCGTTCTACCAGACTTCGTGCGCCGTCGTTCTCCCAGCTCTGCCTCGCCGTTCTCCTCCAAGCCGTTCTTCTTCTTCTTCAAGTATGTTGACTTATTTTGTGAGGTTAAGATGATTGACTGTTTTGAGTTCTGGTTTCTTTGGAAACATATGTGATAATGCCATAGTATTTTGACCTTTAAATAACCTTGCCGAGACCACCACTCCCCACTCGCAGCCAAATCCAAACTAACAGAAACTAAAATCCTTCAGATAACCTTGCTAGATTAGGTACTGTATTCTTTACCCACGCCAACTTAAAGTAAAATTAGATCAAAACTTTTGGTCTTGTAAATGATCAGAGAAAAAATTCAAATTCAGCTTCCAAATCAACTTTAAAAATATTTACATTAAAAAAACAGAGTGCTAAGAACTATAACAAAATAAAATAAATTATAAATAAACTCATATATCTACCCAACTAACCAAATTTATAAATCGAAAGCACATAAGTTTTAGTCTGCATTAGTAATCAAAATCAAACTTTCTTATTCATTGAATTTGTTTACAAAGTCCTTATTTCGATTTTGAAAGAGACGAAGATAAAAGGGGATTTAACATGGTTGCTATTCATATGATGGCTCCTAGTTGCCACAAGTCAGATTCCCTAATTTTAATTTTTTCACGACAGTAATCAAAACTAATTTTGATTCGCATTTGTATAAGAACTTTCAAAGCTTGAGATTTTTTATTTGCAAAACAATAATTCTGACTTTTCCTTTGCAATAATTGGCATGAGTAATTATATTTGCATCTATTGGGACAACAATTTGAGGTAGATTACATTATCAAATCAAGTGAGGATAAATAGAGTTTTCATTAAAATGGGGATCATAATGTGTAAAGTTGTGGGGATTATGTTACAAACCCAAAAGAGATCTAATGATATATGGATAGAATTTTGTTAAACCTTTTTGTCTTTCCTTTTGCTCGTTGATTTTATGATAACTTGAATTATAGAACACTTTTTAAAAATGTGATCAGACTAGACATATACCAATCTATTGTTACATAGAATAACTTGATACCTATTACCAATTTGCTATCATCACAAATGAGTTATTGGAGTCTCATGAGTCCTGATCACAAATAATATATATGATACATATTTAATCGAATTTGTTTTAATCTGATATTTTCATTTAGGATGTCATCTTCACAAAGCGGAACCTCAAAAAATCGAGGACCAGGTCAAAACAAAAGATTTTGGACACAGGCATTGGATGAAAAATTAGTAAAATGCCTGCTAGAATTACATTCTCAAGGCTCGTATAGGGCTGATGGAGGTTTCAAACCTGGGTATTTAAATGCTGTTAAGAGGTTGCTTGTTGAAAAAATGTCAAGATATACTATGAAGGCTAAACCTCATATTGAGTCTCGACTGAGGACACTAAAGGGCCAATTTACTACGGTTCATGACATGCTATGTGGTCAACATAGTAGTGGATTTGGATGGGATCCTGTGAATAAACTCGTGACTGCTGAAACACCAATTTGGGACGCATATCTAGAGGTAAAATAATGTCATTAATCTAACTAGATAATAATGTATTTAATTTTTAATATTTTCAATAATCTAATACTTGTTTCTAATTTTTTTAGAGTCATAAAGAAGCTGCTTATTTTAGACATAGATCATTCCTCTATTATGAGGACTTGTCTATTATATTTGGAAAAGATAGGGCCACTAGGAAAAATGCTGAGACTGCAGATGATGTGGTGGTTGAACTTGATAACGAACGGGATCAAGAGGTAATAGATGAAACTGATCCATTATTTACGTCTGTAGATGCTACCAATCAAGAGCACTCTAATACTTCCTCCAAAAAAAGGAAGAGAATTACAGGAGCTAATGACTATGGACAATCTGTTGAGAGGGCTGCATCAATACTGGCTGATGAGATGAAGAACGTTGGAACCATTTTAAGTCGATCCATATCAAAAGAAGGAGAGGAAAAAAAACAAATGAGGTTGTACAACGAATTGCAGAGAACCACATCACTCTTCTCTGAAGAACTTGATGTTGCTACTATTATACTTATTGACAAACCTGCAAGAATGAATGTCTTCTTTGGCGTACCTGATGAGAGAAAGGATGGTTGGATTAGAAGTCTCCTTAGGCGTGAAGGTGGTTTCTAAATAATTATGAAAAAATGCAATTAATATATGTATATGGATTTGTATTTCATATCTTTGCCTAAGTAGCCTATCCTGTATTTTTCTATTTAAACTTGATATGTATTTTTAGGTTTGTGAACACTTCTTATATTTGTCATATGATATTTTGGTTTATGAATGTAATATTATTGTTTTAATATTGATATGTATTTGTAGGTTTGTGAACACTTCTTATATTTGTCATATGATATTTAGATTTATGAATTTATTTTGGTTTTAATATTCATATGTATTTGTAGGTTTGTAAACACTTCTTATATTTGTCATATGTTATTTGAGTTTATGAATCTATTTTGGTTTTAATATTTATATGTATTTTTAGGTTTATGAATACTTCTTATATTTGTCATATAATATTTGAGTTTATGAATTTGATAAATAACCATTGTATAATATTATTAGAATTTTGGTTTTATTATGATTATAAATCTTAATTTATTAATTAACAGGTTTAAAATTTTATATAATTATTTTTTAAAATTTTATATAATAATTATTTAAAATAATATATTTTACTTAATTTAGGAAATAAATAGTAAAATAAAAATTGAATATAAAGGTATTAATGTAATATTACTGTATTTTTTATTATATTACAGTTGTCAAATCAAATACTGTAATATTGATTCATTTTTTGATTACAGTGGTTAAATCAAACATTGTAATAGTAATACTATTTTTTTATATTATATTTTATTACAATTACGATTATAATTATGCTTACATTCAACGAACCAAACGTGAACTAAATAATAGTGGGGTATTTTCTCAATTTTACGTGAACGATGAACCAGAATTTACGCGTCAATGTTTTTTCGATAACAGTACCGTCCTTTTCTTTCCGTTAAAAAATTGTATCTTACCAAGTAATTGTTGGCATTTGTGCACTAATGATTTGACAAGTGCAACATGCTCTTACTAATTGATTAGGATTTAGGAGGTACAAAAATATATACTCATTTGCTATTTTATTTTTATTTTTTAAAATAATTACATTAATTTTATATTTTATTAATTTAAAATACTAATTATCACTTATTTTAAAATTAATCAATAAATTTTATTAATTAAATTTTTTTTCTCCACTTTATACTTAATTTTAAATTGTAATTATTCAATTTCATAATCAATACATAGAATAAATGTAAAATTATTAATAAAATATAATATTTAATTCTTAAATAAAAAATATGATTTAAATTTAACAAATAAAATTAAAAATAAGTATAATATCTAGTCCATTATTCTTACCTATGAGCAAAATAATATTTAACAAAAAAGGGCAAAATAATAGGTGAAAAACTTGTAACAGACTAGTAAAATTAATTTAAAAAAATTTAATTTGAGTAATTTAATAGGTGGGAAAATTAGTATACTAAATTAACGTAAAAATAATTAATTTTTTAAAGTTAAATTGTACTTACTGTAGTTTACAAATATTATTTAAAATGAAGAAGTAAATAAATCTTATCCTCGTACTACTAAGTGATCCACTGATTATGGCTACCACCGAAAGTTTGAAATATTGGAACCTTATAGAATATAATTTAAATAATATAAAAATTATTAATATAGTATAATGGCCGATAAAATTTTAATTTTTTTAAAAAATAAATTGTTGAATATTTGAAATGTCTCTATGAAAACCCTTTTGAAATATAAAAGAGCTCATATTCTAACTTTAATGATATTTTAAGGAAGGGTAATTGTACATTTTTTATATTTATTTTAAAAATGATACTTAAATTTTATACTTATTTTTTGCAACAATTTAATTATATTGTTACTAAAAAGTGATTGTATAATAATAAATGAATTTTTTTTTTAACGTTTTTAGTTAAAAAAATTTATGTAATTTTTTGTTTAATTATTTTAGTTATAATTTATTCAAGTTAAAATGATTTCTATCTAATATGGTTAAAAAAAATAAAAAATAAAAATTTGACTTTGATCTTGTGCAATTACTTTTAATAACAATATGACTAAACTTAAAAAAAAAAAAATGATATATGATCTAAGTATAATTTTTAAAATAATTATGAAACCTTAGGCATATTTTTCTCAAATTAAGCCAATACTTCTAAAAAGGCTTATTTTATTTATCAAAGGGTGTTGTTTCTCTTGGAAATTTTAATACATAATGAAGTTAACTAATACACATGTTCATGTTTTTTTCCTTCATTTTAAGAAACACGCACAAACAATTATTCATTAATGGTTTATAAATAAATAATTCAACAATTATATTTTGCTAATTGAGTCCTAGTTTTAAACTTTAAAGTAAAGCTAAGCCAAATAGTACTTAATATGTAAATACAACATGTGTTCATGTTTTTTTCCTTCATTTTAAGAAACACGCACAAACAATTATACATTAATGTTCCATAAAAAGAAAACGTGAGTCGTGAACTAACATGCAACAACTAAATAATTACAACTTAGTGAACAAATAGGGAGGTATATATACGTTAAAGAAATGAGAGAAACGTTTGTTATGATTTCAAATGTAACATTATTAATATCACGTGACTATGAGCATGTTCTGTAATGCAAAAAATTATTGGAAAATTATAAAAAATAGCACCCCTAAAACTTATAGTAACAAAATTAACACCCCAATAATATTGAACGTTCAATATTCAATTTGAACGTAAAATATTGAACGTTCAATATAAAGCGAATTTAAATTATCGTCGTTCAATTCTAATTGGATGAATGTTCAAAGAAAAATGACATACTAGTCATTTTTTTAATTGTGAAAATATAATGGGGTGTTAGTTTTGTTATTAGAAGTTGTGAGAGTATTAGTTTTGTTATTCTCCCAAAATTATTATTCTTCTTCTTACATCCATACTTATATTGTACCTGATGCTACAACTAATAATCACATTTATAGTTATGGTTTAAGTTTGTCGCTACCACGAGAATGGCAACAATGACGAATTTTTTGTTTGTCTTGAAATACATACCACAAATTTTAAAAAGAGTTAAAAAGCCAAAAATAAAAAATCAAGTGGAGGGTCATTACTTAAAAAAGACATTAAATTATGCAATAAAATGGGTAGAAATATTTGTGCCAAGAAGTATAATCCACAAGAAGACCCTTTGATTTTGTATCAAATTTGTCCCGATGATAAATTATTGACGTGCCCTGAAAAGCAAGACCGTACCTTCAAAACTGTAACATAGGGGAAGAAAAACTGTAATAGGTTTGGCTACTTTTTGAAAGTTGAAGAAGACTCAAGGTCAAGGGTGATGCATACAATTATTTGAAGGAAAAAGTTAGCTCAAATTTTATATCAAGTATATTTTATTTTCGTAATTATTAAATAAAGTAACTCAAATTTATTACTTTTATAAAATATATCACAAAAGTTTACTTTTATAATATATATATATATATAATAAACTTAAAAAAAAAAAAAATTTGTATTGTTCACCTGTATAAAGTGAAATTGGTTTAAACGTAACGATTTGTACGACCTTCGTTCTTGTTTAAATACATATACATGTCTTCTCCTTTGATACATGAGTTGCCTATTATTATTATTTTAATCAGTATAAATAATTAATTTTATTTTTAATTTTTTTTGGTAATAAAATATATGTTTATTTTCTTTTGATCAGATACTAAAAAACATTAAAATATATTTATGTTATAAAATATATATATATATATATATATTAAACAAAACTCTAATTATATTAAACAATTAAATTTTATTTTAATCCGAAATTAACACAGTGCCAGCAAATAAGTAAGATGCTGTTCTCAGAAAGCCAAGTGGCGATGGCCCTCCTTCCAAATGAGAGGGTTTTTATTTATTATTTAATTTCTTTCATATTATTTTCTTAGTTAATTTCACTACACAAGGAACAAAAATAATTGTATATCAAAAACTCCTAGCATAAAATTTTCATATTCAACATAATCTAATTGTACATAAGTAATTCGAAAGATTAAACATATAAGAAAAATTACTAAAATTAACACTCCTAAAATTTATAATAATAAAACTAACACCTCAATAATATTGAACAGCTCTAAATTGTCATCGTTCAATTCTAATTGAATGAGTATTAAAAAAAATGACATATTAGTCATTTTTTAAATTGTAAAAATATATATAAGTTTAAATATAAGGGGTGCTAATTATGTTATTACAAGTTTTAAAAGATATTATTTTTGTTATTTTCCCAACATCTAAGTAATGTTTCATTGCCTGAAAAGCCATAACATATACATTAATAGATTCTTGTTATTTAATTTGGAAACGTAATTAACTTCCAAATTTTCTAAAAGCCCAAACATTTCATGCACAATACATGACTCAGATGTACACATAAACAAAGCACACACTCACCACATATAAAGTCAGAGTCGTTGGAGTAATTCAAGCAAAAGTACATTATTGTACTAATTTGTAAAAACTAAATATTTACCCAAATTAGTGAAGAAATGAGAGGTAAGTCAATCATAATAATGTTGATGTTTCTTTACTATTATGAGTATGTTGTGCAAGCAAATAAAAATAACCATTTTTCTTCTTCTGCATCATCTTCTCATAGAACAAGTATTCATCGTGGCAAGTATAGTTATAGTAATAGAAATTTGTTGCTGTCGAGAGAACGACGACAACAACGACGACTTTCCCGTTCATCTTGGGCTGCATCGAAAATAGTACGCTTCCTTAAAAAAATGAAGTATTCAAAAAGAAAAGTTGATCCTGCACTCAAACGTCACTACTCAGAAGTAGCCATTAGAATATGCAATGATTTGGGAAGAACTATTTGCGCCAAGAAATATAACCGATATGAAGAATATCTTATTGCGTATCAAATTTGCCATGATGATATAATGATGAATTGCTTGAAAAATAAAACCTACCTTCAAAAACTTAACCAATACTTAAAAATAAGAGAAAAATACAAGTTGTAGTCCGTGGAATAATGTTTGGTATGATTCATGATTGTATAATTTTAGTACAACACCTTATAATCTTGTTACACCTTTTTTCTCTCTTAAATTTTTTTATATAAAAAATACTATCTATATAGATTAATCTGTATAATTGTACTTGTACCAAATTAACAACGTAATATATTTAAATCAATAGATGCAGTTTAATACATTACATATATCATTTTAGAGTAATTCAATTTGACACTTGTAAATCATATATATATATATATATATAAATAATGTTTGGTGTCTAAGTCTTTACATTGGACATTATATGTGTAATTGTGTCATACAAATTCAAGCACAAAGTGTCCAAACTTCGTTATAAGAGGTGGTAGAGCTAATATAAAATGTTGAATTTTACTTGAAAGAGCTGGCTTCTTTACTACTTTCTAGAAATTAAGTTTGCCTATTTCAAAATGGTTCATTGATGCAACAAACAAAGTACATAAACAATCAACATATAATATACCAAAATGCTACTTATATTTTAGAATATTTTCTTAAAAATAATACATTTTAATAGTTTAAAGGTACATTGATGCTCAAACAAACAAGTACATAAAATTTTTACAAATAATATTATATCAAAACACCATAAATATTTTATAAACTTTATTTTTTCCCAAAACTAACACATAGTAATAATTTAAAAATTACAATATCTCAAAATCACATAAAAGTAAAAATGATCGATAGATGGAGATCATTTTCTTTCTTCCACGTAGAGGGGTCTTTACTCTTTATTAATGTTAATTAGCTGTGACTGAAGTTTACAACCGTTGATTGGTGTTTACCCACCTTTGACTAGTATTGATCGGCATTTGATTAATCGTTGGCTGTCCATTAACTGCTCGTAGACCACTACAGAAAGGCTTCTAGTTTAATATAGATGAAATCAACTTCATTTGATTCAAGTTCATTTTCATTAAATTGAGTCTAGATGAAGTGGTCTTCATCTACTTGAATATATATCAAACTCAAGTTCATATGAAGTCAATATAATGGGAATAAAATTCACATGAAGATTCTTATTTTGGAGAAATTGATAATTTTGTAAATTTCTTTAATTATTTTTGTTACAATAATAAAAGAATGTCTTACATTGCTAAACAATGATATTAATGTAATGTTATAAGTAGCATGAGAGTTAGCTTTCTTTAAAGTTAACGTTTTAAAAAATAATAACTCATGTTAATTATATACTATATAAAATTTACGATTTTTAAAATATCTCATTCTAATATTAGCGAATAAGAACATTTCATAGTCACCACTACTTTCAACTCAATGAAAAACATAAAAGGCCCTAAATTTGCTCAGGAAAAAGTCGGGCTTTGTCCAACAGATGTATTTCACCATTAGAATTTGAAACAATAAAAATGTAAGACAAATAATTATGTTGTATGAACCTGTAAAATAAGGTTTTATTTGTTTGCGGTGTTAAAAGTAGTATTATTATTTTTTTAAAGTGGTTTTAGGTTATAAAAAAAAACATAATAACTTTTACGTGTCTTAAACCCATAAATTAATAAGATAATTCAACTTCAGTTATATCTAGCAAAAGGAGGGCGGGGGAAATAAAGAAAGAAAAAAATATAATATTTTTAATTAAATACTTTCACTAAATTATTATTGTAAAGTTAAGCCAAATAGTCAACAATCAACATATAAGTAATGATTCATTGGCTCAAAAGCCATTACCTTTAATTTAAAGGTAAAAAGTAATTTAAAACGTCACATACGATATTAATACTAACAAGCTAGACGTTCTTTTGAATAATAAAATGTTTCTATTATTAATTTAACAAAGTTAATTTTTCAATATCCAAAAGGCCAAACAATATGCACCATGCATGATTCCCAAGCACATATAAATACATGTATAAAAATGCAGAGCGAGTAGGAGTACTAGTTCAAGAATTAAAAGAAAAATTGGTTCATTTTGATTTAAGAAACTAATTAGTTGAACAAATTTATACAGAAAATAGAGAGACATAAACAAGAGAGAAATGAAAGAAACATTGGTTATTTTGATCTCAGTTTTAATAATATTACTATTACATAATTATGTGTATGTTGTGCAAGCAAATAAAAATAAGCATTCTTCTTCTCCTACCTTTACATATGATGAAAATGATGCTACAATTGCTACTGATCACAAGTACAATTATTTACTGCTACCACGAGCATGGCAACGACGACTTTCTGGCCGTTTGCCTTGGGCTGCATCAAAAATACGACATGCGCTTAAAAAAAATAAAAAGTCAATAAAAAAAGATCCTCACAAGGGTCACTTCCCAGAAAAAGACATTAGGTTATGCAGTGAATGGGCAAGATCTATTTGTGTGAAGAAATATGACATCGAAAAAGACCCTTTGGTTTTGTATCAAATGTGTCATGAGGTTAAAATGATACAATGCCTGAATAGTGGGACTATATCTCCTAAAGCTTAGTCCAAATAATAAATAAGTTCATATATAGAGTTTACATCACTTAAATTTCAAGATGCTTTAAAGTTAGGAAAAGTAGAGAGAAAAAAAAATCAATATATAATATTATAGCTCTCCTCATTCCTTTCTCAATTTGTATTTCCTTTTCATTAAATTGTTTTTTTTTTTTAATGCCTTAATTTTTTTTCTCTTTCTCGGTTGGTTCATATATGTAATTTAACTTTTCACATGTATTTCAATTTCATAAATGGAACTGAGTTAGAACTTTGTACACAATACTTTTATTTTTGATATTGTGTTAAAAGATGTTGGTCACTACCTTTTTCAAAATATTACTTTTATACATTTATCGCTCCTCAAAAATATCGACTCTATGTACCATGTAGGCCAAACATTATAGGTCTTTTGTTCCCAACAACTTTATTAAAAAGTAGTGGATTTTGCAACAACTTCTAACATAGTATCAAAGCTGTAGATTCTGTATTTAAGGCCCAACAGTCCCAATTATTGAATTGCAAGTGTTTGGCCTACATGGTGTATAGAGCCAACACTTATGAGAAGTGATAGATGTATAAAAGTAATGTTGGATTTCCTCTTAACAGTTTAAATTTTTAGGAGAGTTAGTGACCAACAACTTTTAAAATGATATTAGAGCTGAAGGTCTTATGCTCAAAGTCCAGCTATCTCATTGTTGAATTGTAAGTATTTGGACTGTATGGTGTATGAATTCAATACTTGTGAGAGAATTGGCAAAAACTATATTTAATATATGTCCATTTGTAAATTGTATTTGTAATATCTGATTGTTTATTGTTGCTTGTCTTAAACACATGCGACCAATCGCACTAACTAACTCCTTTAGTTTTATATTCTCATCTTAGTGGTTTGTTTGTTTTAATTAATTATTGAATCTAGCTGGTTCGTTAAGTTGAGGTTTAATTTTCTAAATGAAGTATCATACTTGTAAATTGTAATATTGTGATAAATGTATAAATTAATAAAACAATTATTGCTGGTAAGTTGATATATAAATGAATAATTAGAGTTATCAAATAGGTGTATCGTATTGAATTTGGATCCGTGTTAATCTATTTACGATCCGTATAAGCTTAATTTAGATTCAACTTGTTTATTAAATAAATTAAAAAGTGCAATCCTAACCTAACTTTTTTAATAAATGAGTATATTATATTTTATAAAATAATAAAATTTGGCATGTTGTATAAAGTACCAACATATACTTATATAATTTGTCAATACAATAAATTTTAATTAAATTTCAAATATTAAATTAAGCATTATTTTAACAAAAAAAATTAAAATATTAACTGATATAAAATAAGAATAATATTAATAATTAAAAGTATTATAATATATCAATGTCAATGTATTAAAGTCTCAAATATCAACAAAAATATCTAACAAAAAAATATATTATAAATTTTTTGTAAGTAAAAACTTATTTAATTAAGTTTAAAATAAATAATCAATAATCAAAACATACAAAATTGAATTAAACAACATATTATTATAAATTATTAAAAACACAAAAATAAAAAGATGAAATAAATTTAAACATCATTTCAATAATATTTCAAAGTATAAACCTACAAAATAATTAGATTATAAATAGTTACTTACTTATTTTAATAATTTTAATTATTTAGTCGTGTTGCTTATATGGGTCACGAGATATCTAGATTAATTTGTTTGATCTAATTTTTTAAATGGGTTAAAGATGTTGACCTACTTATAATACAATCTATATAAATTCAATCTAAATTTGATTATTTTGTGGATGGATCGTATGGAATTCACATATCTTTTAAAAAATTGATGATTCTGTGAACAATATAGCATTGTTCTAGAGCTTTACGCACTTGATTTCTTTATAAGGCTATATACTAGTTCTTCATTTTTCAGTACTTTAGATCTATTTAGTTCTAAATGTTTTAGTTCAACGATTTTTTTTTAAAATATAAAGTTCAACTAATTTAATTCACAATATTTACACATTTGACTGATTTAGTTAAGTATCTTTGTAACGACTTTTTTATTTTTTTCAACAGTTTTAACCAAATTGGTCCTTTACTTGTTTTTATGGAAAAAGAATTGAAATCCTACAATCCTTTACCTAATATATATATATATATTATTGTTGAATATAAAAATAATTATTATTTTTAATTATCTTCTGTTCAACACTAAAATATTATTTAAACTTATATCAAAAGTTCGCTTTTTTAATAATATTTTAATTTTATTTTTAATATTTTTTATTTTTATTATTAATTATACTTAAGGATATTAATTTATTATAATTTTTACATATTTCTATCACATACAATTTTAATAAATGATATTTTTGACATTTTTATCTATTCATTTTCCTATAATAAAAAAAATATTTTTTTTAATCACTTTTAGAATTTTTAACCAATTTTTTTTGTCTCTAACCTCCCCTACAATAGAAACAATATTTTTTTAGCTAGTTTTTTCGTCTCTTACCTCATCTACAATAAAAATAACATATTTTTAGTCATATTTGACATTTTCAATCATTTTTTTTTCTCTTCCCTCCCTACAACAAATATAATATATATTTTTTACCTTTTCTGCTAGTTTTTTAATCTATTTACTTCTCTAGATTTTTAAGTTATTCATACTTTATAAAAAATGCATTATTAGAATTAATAAATACCTATTTGTTGCATTATTGTCGGATAAGTTCATATTATAAAAAAATTAGGTGATTTTATCTCAATACAAAAATGCAAATTAAAATAAGAAATTTGCATTTGAGAAATAAAACAATAAAAGCAAGAGAGGGTATAAGCTAAATATTAAAAATCATTGAATAATTTTAACTAACTACAAAAATAAGTTGTACCATACTTCTATTTTTTTAACCCATTAATATTTTTCATTTGGGAAAGAATATTAGAAGTTTTATTAATATTTTTACTGTCAAAAATTGCATTTTATAATAAAAACTTATTATATAAGAACACATTAAATAGTTATTGGCTAATTATAATAATGCATCATTTATGAAATATGAATTAGTTAAAAATGTAAGGGAGAAAAGAGAATAAAAAATTGGTTGAAAATGAAAAAAAAAAATGATTGAAAAAATATTATTTTTATTGTAGAGAAGAAAAAGATAAAAATGCTAAAAATATCTTTTATCAAAATTGCATATACTAGTTGCATATAAAAATAGCCTCCAATTAGTATTTTTTTTTAATATTATTAAGATATAAATTAATAATAAAATAAAAAAAAGTATCAAAATCGAAAACAATTGAAACATTAACATATTCATTCATCATAATTAACATTCATTACATAATGGGGGAACTAACCTTCAACCACGGAAAAATTAAAAAGTAGGTGAGAGAAAAAAAGAAAAAAGAAAAAAAGAGATTAGGTTTTCTCTCTAAAAGATTGAGACCGAGAGGTGTTTTCTTCTTCTTCATCATTGAACTTCAATTTTGACAGACTGCATGTGAGGTTTTTTCGGTCCAATCATAAAAAATTTCATAGCAATTTGTTCTAAATTTTCTCTTCTATCATCTGTATTGCTCAGTTTTTTTTTATATTTCCATTGAAATCAAAAGTCATCCCTTATATAAACTTGAGTTCGTTTAGCCAATAATCTCATTTTGATCCTAACCTTCGTGAAAAAGTTGATGTAAAACTCAGGAGATAATCCTGATGATGAAGATAATGAAACCTGGCCACTTGCTAGGAGTCTAGTAGGAGAAGATGTCAAAATGCAAGACTCACCACTTTTAGTGCCGATCATGATGACGAAGATAAAAATAGTACCCAAAAAAAAATGGCGTTAGCCATAAATAATTGATCGGAAGTTAAATATTTTTGGTATTTTCTAACTTCAACTACAATTTGATATTTTTGTTTAATATTTTTTTTTTGGAAAATTATGATATTAATTAGAGGTGGCAATTTGTGCTATAGCTTAATTGACCGAATCGAATCCGAATTAAAAAATACGAATCGAATTAAATTTGGGCTTGTTTCGGCTCAGCTCGAATAACACGAACAAATTTGAGCTGAGTTAGGGCCAGCCCATTAGCCCTAATTAAAATAAAATTAAATTAAATTTTAAATAAAAAAATAAAAAATATTATATTAAAATTAAAATAATCTTTCATTTCTTTTAGTACTTCTCTTTTATGATATATTAGTTATTTTTTTTTCTTTTCTTTTGAAAAATAAGCTGATAATGAATAAATAGTTATAATTTATTTATTTTGTCACAATATTATCCTACATTCTTTGATGTTAATGCATTTAGTATTTAAATCTACCTAACTCTTTAAACAAAAAAACTAATATTTATATTTAATTTAAATTAGTATTATGAAGTTTTTATTTTTAAATTAATACTTGTGTTATGCTATTTTCTTTTCTACTTGTTCCTTGTCTTAAGACTTAGATATTATGTAATAGTCAAAATTTTGTTTTTGTGTATATAAAAAAAGTTATGTTATAGTGTAACATTTTAATTTACTTTAACTATTCAATTTTTAATAAGTATATTCATTTAATCTACTCATCTCTATTTATTTTGTTTAATAACTAGAATAATTTTTATTTGAATTTGATAACTCTTTATTCTAAATGTGAGTTTTTATGAGGGCATGACGACTTCTAACTTTTACATGAGTATGGTTTAATGCATTTACTCATTGTCAAATTAATTTAGTAATTAACATTTTACTTTAATAATTAATTTTTTATTATATTTATATATATATTTTTTATTGTTTTATGTAATTTTATTTGAGCTTTAATTATTAAACATATTTTTTTTAATAAAAAAAAGTCATATTAACTAAAATATATATATAATTAACAATTCGGGCTAGTTTGAGCCAGCTCGTTTGTGTTTGATTTGGGTTCGAGCTCACATTTGCCAGCTCGAATTAAATTTGAATTGAACTAGGGTTGAACCAATTTAGACTGGGCTAGTTTGGACCAGCTCAAACTAGCCCAGCTCGCACGAATTGATACCCTTATTAATTAATTTAGCCAAGTATTAAGACACTTAACAATATATTTTCATAACTTACATAGCACATCCGATAATTAACCTTGGTTTTTAATTGTAACATTGATGTGTCTAAAAATAATAATTTTTTATCTCATTATATTTTTGGTTTATGATTAAATTAAATCTTTCAATTTTATTATAAAAATAAATAAATAATAACATTAATTACATTTAAGTTTGACTCCTTTTACCTAACATTACATTAATTTTGTCCTAATATTTGATTGTTGGAGAATTTTAATATTTTTTTAAACTGAGAAAAAGCTCTCGAAGGAAGGGAGACGGATAACACCTATTATGCTCAATTTACTCATATTAATCCCTTGTTTTGAGAATATTAACAATGGCTAGCACTTCATGCTGTCATCAGAGTGGTCTTTATGCACAATTACAACTGTTTCACTCTTCGAATCCATAACTTAATGTATGTAATCTAATAACTTTACCTACTAGACTATCCACTGCCAATGATCTCTAATATTTGAGCAACAACAAAATCTTAGTAAAAAGAGTTAACTTAAGATCTTGATGCAACAATAAAACATGTCAAAATAAAAACTTACATGCATAAAATCACACTAAATTGAATTTTGATAATAAATTTTATTCTATATGTAAATAATTTAATGAATTTTATTTTTAAATTTTTTTAATAAAAATATATTTTATTTTCTTCTAACAATAAAAAATATATTTGTTATAAAAAAATGAATATATTTTTTAAATAGGTTAAAAATAAAATTTTATATATAAAAATAAATTATGTTATATAATTAAACGTAATAATGTTATATTAAAATATATAATTGATTGTATATAAAAATAAAATAAAATATTATTAAAATTATTATTATTATTATTATCATTTTTTGACTAGTTTTATTTTTTCCTAACTTCGAATTTTGGTTTTCAGTTTTCATGCATAATAAAAAAGGGAATATTTTTCTAAAATAATTAAACAATTTATACATATAATTGAAACTTAAATTTTAAGCTTTTTACATTTTTAAATCAAATATATATTGTTAAGTAAGATGATAGGGGATTATTGATCATTAATGCGCGGAGTGATTGTTTGTAATTGTCTGAAACCACGAGTCGTGGATCTGATTTTTGATAATCTATATAAAGCTTAAAAAAAAAAAAAAAAAAACACAAACACAAACACAAACAGTAGCTTCATAGACAACTAGATTCCTATAAATTTGGACTCACCCAAAACTACCTTCTTTCATTGCTCTGAAATCTGAAACACTCTTTTAACGAACCCTATAAAGTGGTAAGCTTTTCTCAAAACCCTAATTCTCTTTTTTGTAAGTGTTTCTATTGCTAAATGTGTATCGAATTTGCAATTATTGCTTTTTCTGTGCGGTGTATGTTTAGTTTGATCGACATATGGTTTTTGATTTTATCTTGGTCTTTTTTGCCACTTTGAGATCTGGGATTTTGCTCTCCTTGCTTTTATTGTATGGAAAGTTATGCATTCGCTTCGTATTTGTGTGCTTCATTTGGTTACTAGGAATCTTGGGGGCAAAAGATATGGGAATTTTGGGATCTTTTGCGTCAATTCTTGGTGTGCCATTGTTCGGGAAAATTCTGCTATTGATTTAGTGGATCTTGTTCTTCTGTTGCAGGTTGGATAGCGTTTTCAGAATTCTGAGACTGGTTTGTTGCACTCAATTCGTTGGATTAAGCATCTGGGCTGATAACTCTTGTCCCATTTTTGGATTACTGATCTTTAATTGAGTACTGAATCTTATGCATTGAGATCTCAATTATTGTTTTGGCCATTATAATGGTGGATTACGAATGAAGCTATGATTCTGACGATATAATTGTAGGGTGAAGCTTCGCAAGGTTATCTGGATGAAGTTTGAGTTGTGTTGTCAATGCCTGTAGGAGTTCTCCAGATTCGCAGGAATACAAATAGAAGTTTGTTTGTTATGATAGGTTACTGTGCTCTCTTTTCTTGGAGTTTTAGGTTGAAGAAACTGGTGATTTTAGTTGAGAATTCTTTAACTTGAGTGTTGAAGCGAGCTGCACATATTGGACATGAGAAGCTCTTGGTTCAATAAATTGTGTCTCATCTTTGGCTCCAGACCGCCACTCAGCTCGATACTCTTGTGTGTTATTTCCTTGCTTGCACTAATTACACTCTTAGGATCTTTTTTTTCTGGTGCCTTTGACTCTGTAACATCCTCTGCTACTCCTGATTTATATGCAAGTTACAGACGGCTTAAAGAACAGGCAGCTGTTGACTATCTTGATCTGAGGTCTCTTTCTCTTGGTACAAGTCGACAAAGGGAGTTTGACCTTTGTGGTAAAGAAAGGGAAAATTATGTGCCATGTTACAATGTTTCAGCAAACCTTTTAGCTGGATTCAAAGGTGGGGAGGAATTTGATCGGCATTGTGAACTATCAAGAGGAGGAGTGCGATGTTTAGTACGCCCACCCAAAGACTATAAGATTCCCCTGAGATGGCCTGCTGGCCGGGATGTTATATGGAGCGGAAATGTAAAGATAACAAAGGACCAATTTCTTTCATCTGGGAGCATGACTAAAAGGTAAGGTTTGTCTTTATTTTCCATTCATTTTCTATTGAGCAATATAAACAATCCTTTTAACTTCAAAACGTTCCAGATTGATGTTACTAGAAGAGAACCAAATTGCATTCCACTCTGAGGATGGTTTGATATTTGATGGTGTTAAGGATTATTCTCGTCAAATTGCTGACATGATTGGGAGAGAGAGTGACACTGACTTTCTTCAAGCTGGTGTAAGTTATGTATGCTTAAAAGCCTTAAGTTGATTGCACTCTCAATTGTTTCTTTGCCTACATATTGGTATTAAATATCTGTAAGAGGAGATCACATGCTACTTTGTATCACACCTTTTTTTAATAAATACATGCATTTCTATGTGGATAGATGAAATATTCTCAGTGTGTGTCTGGAGAGCAGCAGATCTGAATTTCAAATTTTGCTCTGTTACAGGTGCGTACAGTACTAGATATTGGGTGTGGATTTGGTAGGCTTTGGAGCCCATTTAGCAACATTGAAAGTAATGGCCATTTGTATTGCGGCTTATGAGGCAACTGGAAGCCAAGTTCAGTTGGCCCTTGAGAGAGGTCTGCCAGCAATGATTGGAAATTTCATTAAAAGACAGCTTCCTTATCCATCATTGTCATTTGACATGGTTCACTGTGCTCAATGCGGCATTCATTGGGACCATAAAGGTACTTCTAAGGCGGAATTAAACTTTTTTTGTTGACAATATCCTCTTTGAGGCTAAACTATAAACTTCCATGTATATGTTTACTACTGCATTATATGTTTACTCAACTTCATTATAGGCTAAACTATAATGTTTACTACTGCATTATAGGCTAAACTATAAACTTCCATGTATATGTTTACTCTCTTACATTCTGTCACTGATAGCAAACAACTCAAGCAGAACACAAATCGTCTACTATACTAACACACTCCTGAACTTCTTATTCGATCTAACAAGAAGATGTAGATATTACAACATTTTCAAGTGTGGGTTTGGATTTCTCTGCATCCTTTTGAAAAATGCTTTTATGTAGTGTAAATCTACATTAAGCTTTGTTTTGTTCCATGAAGGAAATTCTAAGTATTTAAGATGCTTAATGTATTAGACACATGCCAAATTGTCATAATATTTATTATTTTTGGTTAGACATCTGATATGGTTCATCTTATGTTTTTCTTTTTTGGTCTTGAAATAAAGGCTAATTAATATGGTCCATCTTGAATGTAAATGAACATATCGATGATGATATTTTGAAAAGTCATAAGAAGTTGGTTAGTCGATGGCCGGAAAGTTTAGACTAGATATACAAGGTTAATATTAGTTTGCATCACTTATTGTACAGAGTCCATATTATTTATTTAAACTTTTCCCTCTGTAATTGATGGACTTTTGGGGGTGAGTCAGGTATCTCGTTTGTCATTTGGGATATTTTTATGTTGTCTAACATTTGTATTGTTTAACCATAATTGTTTATTGAAACAGATGGAATTTTACTTCTGGAAGTTGACCGGTTGCTCAAGCCTGGAGGTTACTTTGTTTTAACATCACCTACAGGCAAACTGCAAGGAGGTTCCAGCGCAAAAAAGGGAAGCATGTTAACACCACTAGAAGATTTAACCCAGGAACTTTGTTGGAAGCTTCATGATCAGCAAGATGAAACATTTATTTGGCAGAAATCTATAGATGTTGATTGCTATACATCCCGGTAAGAATAGTTAATAATAGCATGCATCTTTCTCTAGTTATTTTAAATTTACTAATATTAACTATTTGTTGCTTTTCCATTGGACTTTTACTGTACAAATATTATTTCTTTCGTCATGATCAACCCTTTAGTAATTCTTTCTATTGTTCTTTACTTTAGCAAGCAGGGTGGTGTACCATTTTGTAAAGAAGTGCATGAAATTGAATCATTTTATCGGCCCCTCGTCTCATGTATAAGTCATACTGCTGGAAAGCGGTGGATTCCAATCCAGAACAGGTCCACTGGTTCCCACTTAAGTCCATCTGAACTCGAAATTCATGGAAAGTATTATTCCATCACCATTTGGTCATTTACTTATTCGACTTATGCCTTTGCATATTAATTTTCCTGTGTGAGTTTTTTATTTGGGTGGGGGTTGGACAACAAAATAAGGAGTCTTTACTCTTATTTTTGCTGCATGCATACGTCCAGTATATTGATACCTGTTATCTAAACAGGAATTCTGCCTGAAGATTTCTTCGAAGATCTGCATGTTTCGAAATCAACTCTAAATAATTATTGGTCTTTGCTTTCACCCTTGATTTTCTCTGACCACCCAAAGAGACCAGGTGATGAAGACCCCTTACCTCCGTTCAACATGATCCGCAATGCAATGGACATGAATGCTCATTATGGGGGTTTAAATGCTGCATTTCTGGAGGAAAAAAAATCAGTTTGGGTGATGAATGTTGTGCCTATTAGTTCTCCAAATACTCTTCCACTCATATTAGATCGGGGTTTTGCTGGTGTTTTGCATGACTGGTATGGTGGTTCAACCCCTTTTTGAAATTCCTGTGTTTATGCTGGCATTTCATACTTATTTCAGACTTAGTTTTGGTATCTTAAATATTATTTTCTAGTTTATTTCCTGTGGTGAAGAATGGAATAAAGTGAATAATTAAGATTGTGATGTATTGTTTTAATAAGCATTTTCTCGATATTGAGGTGGTGGTTTGCATTTTTGAAGGTCATCTCCTATCAGTCTGCTGCTCATAAACATGCTTGCCAGATAGTGGTTTTTTCTATTTGGTGGTTCTCCATACATAGTATTCATTATGAGCTCAATTTTATTGTATTTATATGTAGTCTGAACATTGGATCTTGGGAAACTTGTATTTTGTGGTGGTCTGTCTAGATTATTTGATTGTTATGTTTTAACACCGTTACTTCTGGATCTTTTGTGCTCAGGTGTGAACCTTTCCCTACATATCCCCGAACATATGATTTGCTTCATGCAAATGGGTTACTCTCACTTCTCACTTCAGACAAGTGTAGCATGACGGACTTTTTCTTGGAGATGGATCGGATATTGCGACCTGAGGTATCTTAGTAGTGCCCCTTGTACTTTCTGATGTCTTTACTGGACTGTTCTTTGTGGATGGCTTGATTCTAACTGGAAACATACCTATGGCCATCCTTTTATAGTTGTTAGTGCAAGTCACGTTTTAAGATTGAAAAGTGTCTTATATCCCTTTTGTTTACTCTCTTTCTCTCCTTCCATTTTTCTCACAGCATTCTTTTTATTCCCTGATTGTCTACCAGTCATTACCTTTTGCATTTTGGTGCACTTACATCAACTTTTTGCTTTGTCTTTGGTAATGCTAGGTGAATTGGCACATATACTCCTATATTTTGTTTATTAAAAAATATTCTGCTGTAACTAGTTGGAAGTTTCTTGAATAGCATTTTTCTGTCATTTCTGATATTTTATTCTAATAACTACTACCAGGGATGGGTTTTTCTTTGTGATACAATGGAATCAATAGAGATGGGACGCATGCGTGCTACACAAATGCGCTGGGAGGCTAGGGTGATTGACCTTCAGAATGGAAGTGACCAGCGGCTGCTTGTTTGCCAAAAACCATTTATCTGGAAATGATTGAGGTCATCTCATAATATGGAAGTGTACAATTCTTACGATCTGGTAAACTTAACTGTAATGAAATTAGCAATTATTTAATGGTTCACCAGAAAATATAGCTGTTTTAAGCCAGTCAATAGTTTTTGGTTAATCTGGTCTTTTGTGCTTCGATTAGTGTAAACCTTGGTATGGTGACCAGGTGATTGGCACCTGGTCCAGGTTTTGATTCCTCGGAGAATAGGGAGACCTCCTAGTAAACTAACAAAAAGATCTGAGCTATGTTTGTGTATTCCTACTAGGAACCAGTTATATATCAGGTTGTAGTTATTAAGTAAACAATGAAATCAACTCCACCAAATGTAATATCACTGTGGTCTTTTTATCTTTGATACTGACCCAGGCAATATTAAATATACCGAGATGTGCCAACACTTGAACTAAAAGCCACATAGCAATGGTACAGTTCATATCATTAGCTGGAACGTTGTCCTGAGAATGTATTGCATTTGTTTGACTGGACACGAGCTTGTGTTCCTTCTCCGAATTGCATGGTTCTCAATCTGTGATGTTATGCACAACTAGTAATGATTATTCTTCTCCATATTATGATGACCAGATTGTGGATCGATTTGATGACAACCCTGTTCCTGCTGGAAATGAAAGACTTCACGATGTCTGCAAGCATAGAAAGCTACGATTAAGAGGTTTGGCTCAAAAGTAACTGTAACTTCATTTTTTGTGACTGCATTTGTAGCAAATGACTCATCCATCATTTTGGAATTTTTTTTTTTTTTTTTGATTTCTTTATTGATTTTGATATTTGACTTCATTTGTAAGAAGGATCACTGTGTTGATTAAAGAATGCCAAATGGCCACAAAATGTAGAGTTCAATTTACCCTCTGTCTGTCTCTCTTGTGTCTCTCTTTATAGTCTGATATATGTCTGGTCATACATTTATTTTTAAAAAACCATCCCTATGGACTTTGGTTGAGAAAGTTAATGTCAAATGGATGTAAAATATGGGGATGCCTATGGTTGAAGAGTTGTAAAGAATTGTGATGTCTATGTGCGTGAGTAGTATAGTTATTAAAAAAAAAAATGCAGTTACTTTTTGAAATATATAACGCCATGTAAAGACATATAACAATAAAATTAATTTCACTTTGATTTAGACTTGACTCTTAGTTCTTTCAATGGACGTTTTAACTTCCTAAGCAAGGGCCTATAATATTCAAAATAACTACTCAAATTATAACATTATTAAAAATAGAACATAGGTCATCAAAACTCAATCTATTATTAATTTGTCTTCTCCGCTTGATCAATGTCTAACCATATAACCCAGCACCAAAGAAATTCTAGCATGGTTCGAATAGTCAAAATCTCATTTGAAAATGATGTATAGAAATTGCTTCTCTTGTTACTGGGAATAATATGATAAGGTTCACCCACGTTATTTTGAAATAACTTTCAGAGCGATATGAAGTACTTGTAAGGAGATGTGTTCTGTGAAGAAAATAACGAGCAAGATGTTACTGGCATTTCCAATTATAACCCTTAGATTGTTGACTGACTCGCTCCATAATTCAATCCTTTAGCTAATAAAATTTTCAAATTTTATTATTTTATTGAAATATATAATTTGTCTGTAAATTTGTTAGATTTTGCATTTTGGTCCTGCAGTATTTTTTTTTTTTCCTTTTCATAATATTATGTTGTTAATGATCTTTTCAAATTTCACAATATCACTCAAAATTTAAAAATAACAGACTAAATATGTTAAAATGTAGTGACAATTATTGTGTAATTTAAACTAAATATGTTAAATTTAAAATACAAAAATAAATAAAATATCACAATTTTCATTCTAAAAATGACCATACTCATCATAATTTAGCTGCACATACACTTAGAAGGGAGGATATCTCAAAAAATGGTTACATACATACTGTTAATACTATAAATTCTTCAAATGAAGCCAAGACACTCTTTCAATTTCCTTGAGCAGCAAATATAAAAATCATCGGTGTCAAACACATGTAATCTCTTGCAAATAGATTGGGCGAAATTATTGCAAGCAGCAACTTTAGCTCTAAATGGAGTATGCAATGTCCTTTTTATTTGTTGTGCTTCAAGTGGTTTCTTAAATTTTAATTTGAAAATTTGTCTAATTCCTGAAACAACCCAGGACCAACTCCTGACGTAGTACTTGTGCTCTAGAGACAACGGTGGCTTTTTGTTACTATGAGCCTTACCATCAATATGGGAATTCCAAGTATGAGTAAAGAAGAAAGAATAAGAGTAATACTTGTTTTCATTGGCATGCACAACAAAATAATCAACATAAGATATTAGGATAATTATAATTGATAGTTTCTTAACAAATCCTCCTCCTCTCATAATTTCTAATTTCCATCCAAATAAACTCAGCTTACATTATATATATATACACATAGAGAGAAAGAAAGTGGATAAAAAATAATAATTTATTATTCAAGTTTTTACACTATATTTTTTTTAAAGAGTTTAATCCTTATATATATATAATTTATTTACATATCTAGAATCATGTTGCGTGCATAAATTGTTTGGACTTTTCATAATTTAAAAAGGGTATTCATAAATTAATTGGCGTAGTATATATATTTTTTCCCCTTAAAGTAGAGATGTTAATTTAGGGGTGATCTTTTGATCGAGAAACCTGGTTTTGGTATTGGTGTAGAATGCTTCTGTGAGCGACGGGGTGAGATTGGGATCACCCTCTGCACATTTTCTGATCACTTGTTTTTCTTTCTTTTCTTTTAAAATGACATAATTTTATATTTATATTTTCAATATACTTTAATTCAAAATAATATATCTATCATTTAATCATAAATTAGAAAATAATAATTAATTTAATGTTGGTTAAATTAATAAAATAAAAATTAAACTATAGTTCAAAAACTTCAAATTTTTATTAATCAATTCCATAATAAACAAACTATGGGTTATTTAAGATATAATTAGTATAAGTTTTTTATTAGCGTGATTTGTTAATCCCCATAAAATCCATATCCTTCGCTAGAGAGTCCCACTTCCATAATTATTTAAACTGGAATGAGGATATAGTCTCCTGTCCTGTCCTTCCCAGTTAATATCCCTAATTCTCCAATAAACATTATAAGTAGAAAAATTACGGTGGAAAAGGCAACATTATGGGTGTATGGGTAGGGTGGATATGGGGTATTTATCTTATTAGTTTTATTTATTTATTTATTATTGTTCAAATTTTCTTGTAGTATTTTAAAAGTATCATAATTATTCAAAAATTACCCATTTTGTAAAATATTTTATTATTATTTTTACTATTTTTCTCCTCTCTTTCTCTCATTAAATTTAGTGTTTAGAGTTTAAAATTTATATTTTAGTATTTAGTATTTAAGATTTAAGATTTAGGGTTTAAAGTTTATATTTTAAGGATTTACGCCTTGTTTATTGCACACTACTAAAGACACTGACTGTATAATTTTTATACAATCGTGCGTTTGACTGTGAAATCAGACCTTATCGTATAGTATAAAAATAGTATGGTTATGTAGAAATTTTATATGATTATAAAATGTGAGTTTAAACCGTATTGGACACTTAAATTAGTCTATTTGAATTTTCACTTGTAAAATTATATGTATTAACTTTTTATTTCATCTCATATTAAAAATAATATTTATTTTATTTTTAAAATTATAATAAAAAATATAAAAAAGAATTATATGTTAACTTAAATAAAATTTATAACAAAAAATTATTTTTAAATACAATTTTTTATTAAAAAATTTAAATCAATTTTATTCAATTATATTATATAATTGTTACAAAATACTATACAAACTAATTTTAATACAATTCAATCAAATACGATTATGTTTTATCTATCTGATACAGTACACCAAACATATCGTTAATGTTTAATGTTTAGGTTTTATGATTTATATTTTATTTTTGTGTTTTAGGATTTAGGGTTTAAGAAAAAATATGAAAAAGAGAAACGAAAAAAATAAAAATAACTAAATTGCCCTTCATTTTTTATGAATAAAAAATATTTTTCACTAAATGGATATCTTTTAAATAATATGAGTAGTATTAAGTACCATTAAAAAATTTGGACTATAATGGGTACCAAAATAATAATATAAGCACTAAAAATATACCAGCTCTGATAGATATTGAGCAGTACATGAGTAATTGGCAATTTCATAAACAAATACAATTTATGTAATATTTAAATTTTAGGAATGGCACGACATTGCTTTTGTTTGATTCAAGTATTTTTAAGTTACACCATTTTCAAAGTCTCAAAAGCTCTCCTTCTTAAGGTAAAAATGATCCTGTTCACATGCACTTTACATAAGTTTTCATTTGGAGTAATTCTGATATGTAAATCAAAAGTTATGTGTATTTTAAGGAAGCAAGATCCATCCCCCCTTAAGACGAATCGATCCCATACAGATCCTCCCCTCACTGTGTAAAATTAAACGCCCAGTTTTTTAAAGTTGGATCAATTCCCTTGTTGATGGATCGATCCCCCTATAGTTGGATCGATTCTATTTCGATCCTCAATCGATCATGTTCAATCTACACAATTTTTTATTTTGGAGGTTTGCATAGACAGATCAATCACGCCATAAATGGATCAATCCCCTTATGTGTTGGATTGATCTCAAGCCTCGTTGGCGTAACTTTTTTAGTGTTAGATCAATCCCTCTCTAGGACGGATTGATCCCGCTAATAGGAATTAGGTTTTTTTTATGCGTTTTTAATCTTAATTAGCTCTTAATTGCCAATGATATTGTGACAATTCAACAAGTGACGTATTCATGCTTAGATTTTCAAAAAACGATACAACGTATCCTTGTTTACATATACATACATGCTTAAGCTTTGACTCATACATACTTGTTGATTTTCTAATTCATGTTTTTAGGCTTAGCTTAATATTCTCATCTTTTACATCTATACTAATATATACCTGCTTTATTCATTGATCTTGAATCCTTTATATTTGCACGATTATGTTAGTGTAGATTTAAGCCTATTCATTATATCGTGAATCATTGATTACAAAACTGTGATTAAATTTATTGAATCCTTGGTATTTTGTATGATCATGCTAGTTTGTATTAGAGTAAATTAATATAATTGTAAGGGTATTTTGGTCTTTTCCTTTGTTTCTTTCTTTTGCCTATAAAAGGCTAGCTCTTGTAACTTAAGCACACATAATTTCTCACAATACAAACCCTAGCCTCCCTTCTTCTTCTTCTTTCTTTTCCTTCTTCTTCTCTTGTTTTCCTTCCTTAATGTTAGCATAGATTAATTATCATGGTATCAGAGCTTAGATTATTGAAGGTATTGTAAATCCAGGCCCAGTTTTTTTTTCTGGAATAGGTATTTTTCCTCACATCAAGTAGGTATTTCTCTTCTGATTCTGATCATTTTTGGATATTTGTTCGAATTGAAATTTTGTCTGTTTTGGAAATCTGGAAGTATTGTTTCTCACATCAAATAGGCACTTCTATTCTGATTCTGATAAGTTTGGATATTTGTTGGAACTGCAATATTGTCTGGTTTGAAAATCTGGAAGTTTTGTTTTGTCTTTTGCAATGGCTGCTAGTAATAAGAATGATTCATTACAATCAGTTAGTGTGAGGTTAGATAGAAAGAATTATTCGTATTGGAGTTATGTAATGAAAAATTTTCTGAAAGGCAAAAAAATGTGGGGTTATATATCTGGAATTGTCATTAAACCTACAACGGAGAAGACTGATTATGCAACTTTGCTAGATACTTGG
The DNA here is from genome assembly GCA_029378325.1 of Elaeagnus macrophylla. Taxonomy (NCBI): domain Eukaryota; kingdom Viridiplantae; phylum Streptophyta; class Magnoliopsida; order Rosales; family Elaeagnaceae; genus Elaeagnus; species Elaeagnus macrophylla. The sequence goes on from CM055644.1 coordinate 2,023,578, forward strand.
GAAGTAGATAATTCAAAAATTATCACTTGGATAAATAATTCTGTTGAACACTCAATAGGCACTCAATTAGCAAAGTATGAAACAGCAAAGGAAGTTTGGAAACATCTTGCAAGATTGTATACACAGTCAAATTTTGCAAAACAATATCAGTTAGAATCAGATATTCGAGCTGTTGAGCAGAAAAATATGAGTATTCAAGAGTTCTATGCAGTAATGACAGATCTTTGGGATCAATTGGCTCTAACAGAATCAGCAGAACTACGAGCTTGTGCACCTTATATTGCTCGTAGAGAGGAACAACGCCTGGTTCAATTTTTAATGGCACTACGTGATGATTTTGAGGGCCTTCGTGGCTCCATACTGCATCGTAGTCCACTTCCTTCAGTTGATTCGGTGGTAAGTGAGCTTTTGGCTGATGAAATACGCCTTAAGTCTCAAGCAGGAAAAGGAATTCTTCAAACACCTAATCCATCTGTCTTTGCAACTTCTTTTCGACCTCCTGCTCAATATGGAAATAGACCTTATGTAAGGGTTGGGATTGATACTTGCAGTTTTTGTAAAGAAAAAGGTCATTGGAAAACTCAGTGTCCAAAATTGACTCGGACATCACATCAGTTCCAACCAAAGCAACAATTCAGGCCTCCACAGTTCAGCAACCAGTCACAACCACGTCCATTTCGCCCATCACAATATAACACTGCAGCAATTGTTCCTCCATCGACATCATCTGACTTGGGCACCTCATCCTCCAATTCTACCTTGGCTGCTCTCACCGAACAGTTTCAAAAGTTTCTTGAATCACAACCACATGCCATGTCTGCCTCTTCTACAATAGGTCAGTCCCTTTCTAGCTCCTCAGGTATGTCATCTTCAACTTGGGTTTTAGATTCTGGAGCTTCCCACCATATGTCTCCTAAGTCAAAATCTTTTGTTTCTTTATGTCCTACATCATCTGTGCCTGTCATGACTGCTGATGGTACTCCTATGCCATTAGAAGGTGTTGGGTCTGTTGTCAATTCTCATTTGTCTCTTCATAATGTTTACTATATTCCTAAGCTTTCACTAAACCTTGCATCTGTTAGTCAATTGTGTGATTCTGGTTGCTCAGTGTCTTTTTCTTCTACTTCTTGTCATGTGCAGGATCTACAATCCCAGAAGCTGATTGGGACAGGCCGTAGGCAAGGGGGATTATATGTTTTGGACGAGCTGAGATTACCAGTATTTGCAGCTCCTAGTGTTGATCTTTCATCTTTTCGATTGTGTCCTTCGTCTTCTAGTTTTTATTTATGGCATTCACGTCTTGGTCATGTTTCAGCTTCCCGTTTACGATTTTTAGCTTCTAATGGAACCTTAGGAAATTTGCAAGCTCATGATATCTCTGATTGTAGTGGTTGTAAACTTGCAAAATTTTCTGCATTACCTTTTAATAGAAGTACTTCTTATTCTGTTGCACCTTTTGATTTAGTTCATTCTGATGTGTGGGGACCTTCTCCTGTTATTTCCAAAGGAGGGTCTCGCTATTATGTCTCTTTTATTGATGATCACACTCGTTTTTGTTGGGTATATCTTATGAAACGTCGTTCTGATTTCTTTGATATTTATAATAACTTTAGAGCCCTAGTAAGAACTCAACATTCTGCTGTAATTAAGTGTTTTAGATGTGATCTAGGTGGTGAATATACTTCCAATAAATTTTGTGATTTGCTTGCTTTAGATGGAACTACTCACCAAACTTCTTGTACTGACACTCCTGAGCAAAATGGTGTTGCTGAAAGGAAACATAGGCACATTGTTGAAACTGCTCGTTCTCTTTTGTTGTCATCCTTTGTTCCTAATGAGTTTTGGGGAGAAGCAGTTCTTACTGCGGTGAACTTAATCAATAAGATTCCATCATCCATCACTTCAGGTTTGTCTCCTTTTGAAAAACTATATGGACATCCTCCTGACTATTCTTCATTGAGAGTTTTTGGTTCTACTTGTTTTGTTCTTCGTCCTCATGTAGAACGTACAAAATTATCGTCCCGTTCTGCCATTTGTGTTTTTCTTGGTTATGGTGAAGGACAAAAGGGATATCGTTGTTTTGATCCAACTTCACAAAAACTATATGTCTCTCGTCATGTTATCTTTCTTGAGCATATACCTTTCTTTTCTATTCCTAGTTCAGTTCACGACTTCACCAAGTCAGATCTTAGTCATATTGATCCTTTCTCTGATTTTACTGATAGTTTTTCTCCACAGGTTCCTCCAACTACTAATCCTGACTCATCTACTGATCCTATAGTCCCTTTTCCTCTTCAATATTCTCGCAGGATTCGTACTGTTACACCTGAAGATACTGGTACAACACAGCTTGATACTTCTGATATTTCCCCTCTCCCTACAGTTGCCCAAGCTCCTCCTAGAATTGTGGATCCTCCTCGTTATCCTCAGCGCACTCGTAAGTCTACTCAACTACCTGATTTTGTTTACTCGTCTTATTCCACTTCTTTCACTTCATTTTTAGCATCTATTCATTGTCTTTCTGAGCCCTTATCCTATAAAGAGGCAGTTCTTGATCCCCTATGGCAGCAATCTATGACTGAGGAACTTACTGCTTTGCATCAAACAAATACATGGGTCTTAGTACCTTTACCACCAGGTAAAAGAGCTATTGGTTCCCGTTGGATATATAAAATTAAGCTTCATTCTGATGGATCTATTGAAAGGTATAAATCCCGGGTAGTTGCAAAGGGATACTCTCAAATGAGTGGTATTGATTATGAAGAGACTTTTGCTCCTGTTGCAAAAATGACTACAGTTCGCACACTTATTGCAGTTGCTTCTACTCATGGATGGTGTATATCTCAGATGGATGTTAAAAATGCTTTCTTGAATGGTGATTTGCATGAGGAAGTTTACATGGTTCCCCCGCCTGGTGTACCACATAATCATGGAGAAGTTTGTAAGCTTCAAAAAGCCTTATATGGTCTAAAACAAGCACCTCGAGCATGGTTTGAGAAATTCTCTACTGTTATTACTTCTTTTGGGTTTTCTTCCAGCAATCATGATTCTGCTCTCTTTGTTAAGCATGCCACTACAGGTCGTATTTTGCTCTCTTTATATGTTGATGATATGATTATTACTGGTGATGATGTTGATGGAATTGCAGTGCTAAAGTCAGAATTAGCCCGTCAGTTTAAAATGAAAGATTTGGGTTCTCTACGGTATTTTTTGGGTATTGAAGTTGCATTCTCTCCAAAAGGTTATCTTCTCTCTCAATCTAAATATACTGCTGACATTCTTGAGCGTGCTCGTCTTACTGATAGTAAAATTGTTGATACCCCTTGTGAGCACAATGTTCAATATTCTCCTTCGGATGGCACTCCTTTGCAAGATCCTACCTTATATCGAACTATTGTTGGAAGCTTGGTCTACCTCACTATTACTCGTCCAGACATTGCTTATGCTGTTCATATTGTTAGTCAGTTTATTGCTTCTCCTACTACCATTCATTGGGCAGCCGTTCTACGTATTTTGCGGTATCTTCGTGGCACAATTTTTCAGAGTCTCTTATTTCCATCCACATCTTCCTTAGAGCTGCGTGCATATTCTGATGCTAATTATGGCCGTGATCTCACAGATCGCAAGTCTATCACTGGTTTCTGCATCTTTTTGGGTGATTCTCTTATCTCTTGGAAAAGCAAGAAGCAAACTGTTGTTTCTCAATCTTCTACTGAAGCAGAGTATCGTGCAATGGCATCTACTACCAAAGAGATTGTTTGGTTACGTTGGCTACTAGCAGATATGGGTGTTTCTCTCTCTCATCCCACACCTATGTATTGTGACAACCAGAGTGCTATCCAGATTACTCACAACTCCGTTTTTCATGAACGCACCAAGCATATCGAGATCGATTGTCATTTTACTCGTCAACACCTCAAACAAGGCACCATCATCTTGCCTTTTGTTCCTTCTTCTTTACAGATTGCAGACTTCTTTACTAAGTCACATCCTACTTCACGTTTTCGTTTTCTAGTTGGCAAACTCTCGATGCTTCTTGCAGCTGCATCGTGAGTTTGAGGGGGGGTATTAGAGTAAATTAATATAATTGTAAGGGTATTTTGGTCTTTTCCTTTGTTTCTTTCTTTTGCCTATAAAAGGCTAGCTCTTGTAACTTAAGCACACATAATTTCTCACAATACAAACCCTAGCCTCCCTTCTTCTTCTTCTTCTTTCTTTTCCTTCTTCTTCTCTTGTTTTCCTTCCTTAATGTTAGCATAGATTAATTATCAGTTTGGTCTAAGCCTATTTATTTCATATCTTTATGTTTATATAGCTTCTTGTTGCTTAAGTACTTTCATGACTAATCATTGATATTTAAAGAATCTATTTTAATTGATCATATGCTTAATTACTTGTTTTAGGATTTGGTAGAGATTTGATTTATTTAATATATGTTTTGAATATTCTAGTTATGATTATTCTTTGTTAAATTCATTCTAGGACACACCTTACACTTGTGCTATTTGTGCTAACTTTTCAAGTGTTAAGGTTAACGTGTTCGATGTTTCGTATGACTCTAGTTTACCAAAGCATCGGTTCAAATCCATTCGCACCAACTTTGTAGAGATTGTGAAGATAGAGCAGGGGCTCGTAAGTAAAATACATTGGGGGCTATATCACTATAAGGGTAGTATAAGACCTAGCTCTGTACTTGAACATTGAATTTTTATAGTAGATAAGTAAGTAGTCCTGTGGTTTTATTCTTAGGTCATTATTATAGCCTAAGTTGTTTCTACCTTAAAATATCTTGTGTTAGTTTATATTTTCGCACTTTATTTTTACACGCAATTATATGTTTGGCCGTTGTGTTTAGGTTACATAATTAAAGTTTGATAAAATAAAAAATAACTTATTCACTCCTCCCCCTCTAGATATATTTGATCCTTAACTTAAAATATAGTCTGATTTTCAAAATTGGGATTGTGATAGGTCTAGACATAGTCTGATTTTCATATGAATGAAAACCTTAGTCGTCTTCCATATAAATTTGCATTCATTTGAATTAGTTTATTGATTTTAATAATATCAAATCGTAATGTGTAACAAAGAATGTGAATTGATTTAGGGAAAGAAAAAAAACAATGAGATGAAATTACAATTTTCACACTAGAATATGTGTGAGGTTGTGTAACCGTGTCTCTATCTCCCTCTCGAACTAATGGGGAGGAACTAGCCGTCCCAAAAAAAAAAAACATAAAACAATAAACAATCTCAAATTTTTTCACCTCTGTATTTTTCTCATGTGAACTTTTCATTTCATGTGTTTTACATGAATAATATATATGTGTATATATTATGGGCTAAGAACATAAAATTCTATATTGTTCATAATAAGATATTCTCTTTCCCTCTTTTTCTCATGTATCATTTATTTTCAAGAAAAGCTTTTATGCTTAACAGTTTATAGGAAAAGTTGTGTAATTTGAAAATATTAAGAATAAATAATTTGATTTTTGCTAGTACCCCTTTCTGCTTGTTAATAAAATCAATTCTGAATCACACCTTATACCACTTGTCACTAAAACTATACATTTAAATTGAGGAAAATACTTTGTCACAAAATTTGTGACGATCCCAATATACATAGCAACATGTAAAGTCATTAGTTAATTACATTCCGTCACTAAATACAATTGAAGATAAGTCATAATTTGTGACTCCTAGCATTTGAATACTCATGGATCACAGTCATTGGCAAAAATCTTCGAACGTGAGGAGGCAGCCAATGACTTGCCCCACCAGCAGCCATGAGGCTCTCGGCTTGGAACACTCGAAGGTATAGTTAAGAAATGTGCACAAAGAGAGCTCAAAAGACTGGTTAATAGTTTGAGCCCAGATTGTTTATGGATCATGGAGCCTAAAGCCTCGAGTGAGCATTTGTATAACCTAATTAACCTAGGTGTGAGACTAGGTTATAGACATTTCGTTATTTATCCTTCATATAATCTAGGTAGTGTTTATGCTTTATATGTAAAGAATGGGGTCGTTTTTGATGTAGTGGAAAAGGGACACAACCTGCTCGCTATAGAACTTAGGAATATGCATGGTAATCTGGAAAAGTGGCTAATTTGCGTTGTGTATGCTCCACCCAAAATTATAATGAAAAGCAAATATTTTGGTCTTACTTCTCTGGTGTCATTTCTGCTTATAATGGTGATCAAAATCCCACCAGAATAATTAAAAAGAAAAAAAGAAAAAAAAAAAAAGACTTGATAGAGTTATAGCTAGTGGTGGTTGGTTGTTAGAACATCGAAAAGCTTTTGCCATTTACAATAACTCCCACAAGAGGGTTGATACAAGCAGATCCACTATCACCCTATCTATTTATCATTGCAGCTGAATGAAACCTTGTCAAGATTAATAGCAAAAGCAGAGTCTCAACAGTTGATGCATGGAATCAAAATTCCAAGGAATGAAACCCCAATCAGTCACTTATTTTATGCAGATGATGTTTTAATATATATATATATATATATATTTTTTTTTGCAGGGTAAATAACTACAAGGTGGATGGATAACTTGATGAGGATTTTGAATCAGTATGGGAAATATATCTGGTCAATCCCCAAACTTGTCGAAATCAGGCATGTTGTTCCTTTCTAATAATGCAGCATTGGAGCTTAAAGAAAATTTATCAACAAGGAGTGGCGTTAGAATTACAGAATCCAATAGTACCTACCTACCTAGGTTATCCATTATTGTTGCAAAGAAAGAGAACACAAGATTTCCAACAATACTGGAAAAGTTAAGGAAACTAGACTCAAGGCTGGTGCTCAAAATTGTTGATGTTCATGCCAAATCTAAATGCTGAATGCCCATTTTGCATGTCATCAAGAAACTGAATCCATTAGGCATCTTTATGCAGAAATGTCAAATTTTTCATGCATTATGGATCACATGGAAAGGGGGAATACGATTATTGAATGTGTTTGAATTAGATGATTTCTATTCATATATGAAGATTATATTTCAGCCTCCTGATTCTTTGGTTAGTGCATGGGAAACATGAGAAGATGCAATTTACTTTAGCAGTTGTGTTAAATATGGTGGTGAGTATGTGGAGATTAAGGAATGAAACTGTTTTCAGGAATAATGGCATACCTCTAAAACAAATGGCTTTATGGATTACTAGACTCTTATCAAGAATTTTTACAAAAGAGATTGGAAACTGCTGGCAGGGATGGTGATCACTTGATGGTTCCTAATTAAGGGGGATCAATTATGGTACAACCCTCAGCCAAACTTCATAAAATTTAATTCTGATGCTTGTTTTTTAACTCTGATATGGCAGCTTTAGGAGTGGTAGCAAGGAATCTGTTATGCGAGAATTCAACTTTCTAGATGTTGTACTATTGAAATTAATCAAGCAAGATAGAAATTTTCAAACAAACACCCAATGAAGTTATCAGTCTAACAACAATCACTTTTATGTCCTAGATATTTAATCAAAGTAAGGAAATATAAATAATAACAAAATGAAATAACATACCAAAATTATAGTAATTCAACTCAACCAATGTGGTGAGTCTACTCTATTTTTTCATCCCTTCAATGAGATGAGTTCCACTAGTTTCAAAGTTGAAGATACAATTACAAATGGAGAAATGCTTGAAGAGAAAACTCACAATGAAGAAAAACACTCAAAGAGACACTCAATAATTTTTCCTCACAACAATGGTAAAAAATCCATCTTCTTCTTCTTCCTCTCTTTTCTAAGCACACAAATCTTCTCTTAGAAACCTTAAGAGCTCTTAAATGTGTTTATATAGCACATTTGCACAATTACAATAATGCCCAAACTATTCCTAGCTTTCTAGAACAAAGCTCATGCCCTTAAAAGTCATTTACCCTATTTTTTGCGAAAAACAGAAACTGTCCGTAAAGGGAGGGATCGATCCGGCCAGAGGGGGATCGATCTGTCTTGAGGGAAATCGATCCGTCTTGATGGGGATCGATTCGACTCTGAGGGGGATCGATTCGTCTTCATGTCTTGGAGCGGGATCGATCCGTCTTCTTGTTTGGGCACCAATTTTCCAGCAAAAAGTCACGAATTAGATTGCGCTTGGGATCGATCCGTCTTGAGAGGGATCAATCCTGGATGCTCTGTAGCCCTGTTTTCTTTCTCTTCTTTCTTCATACTTGATACCATGCAATGCTCCTAGTCAAACCTTTGATGCTTGATCACCCATATTGGTTTTCAAGAATTCTCCATGGATTTGCGTCACAATATCACAATTCTCCATCTTGATGCTAATCCTTGGAACTCAAACTCTCTTGAGTGAAGACCCACCCTTTCAACATCATTTAGATACGGTGGTCACCTTGACCAAAGTTTGACACTTCACAAACTTTTCCAAGAGAACCGGCTTTGTTGTCATGTTCATCGGGTTATCATCTGTGTGAATTTTTACCAACTCTACCTCACCCTGTACAGTCATCTCTCGTATGAAATGTAGCTTCACATCTACATACTTTGTACGATCATAAAATTGAGGATTCATGATCAAGAAAATTACTCATTGATTGTCACAATGTACCATGACTCTCTTTTGCTCAAAACCGAGTTCACTAGCTAAATCTTTCAACCACATAGCTTCCTTTGTGACAACAAGCTTCACCTCCGTAGAAGACAATGTTACTATTGATTGTAAATTGGCGTTCCAACTTACTAAGTTTCCTAAAAAACCGAACAAGTATCCCATGATAAACTGCCTCTTATCAAGATCACTGGCAAAGTTTGAATCCACATAACCCATTACTCCAACACTCAACTCCTTGAATCGATCATATAGAAGACCAACCTTGGTTGTACCCCGTAGATACCTCATCACCCATTTTACCGCCTCCCAATGATTTTTACTCAGATTAGCCATGTAGTGACTCATCTAACTTGCACCATATGCAATATTTGGTCTTGTACAAATCATTAAATACATCAAGCTATCCACCATACTTGTATAGGGAACCTTTTTCATTTCTTTATTTTCCTCATCCGTTGAAGGAAAGGCCGAGGCCGATAACTTGAAATGTGATGTTGCTGGAGTTGTATTCGGTTTAGCATTGACCATATTAAACCGTTGAAATACCTTATCACAATAACCTTCTTGGGAAAGAAACAACTTGCCTTTTTGTCTATCTCTTACAATCTTCATCCCTAATAATTTCTTGGCAGCTCTAAGATCCTTCATCTTAAATTTCGAGCTAAGTTGACTCTTTAACTTGGTGATTTAAGACCGATCACAATTAGCTATCAACATGTCATCCACATATAGCAATAAATAAATAGTAGAAGAGCTAGTTGTACCTCTCAAATACACACAATTGTCATGCTTGCTCCTTTTGAACCCGATCTTTAAAATGAAGTCGTCGAATCTCTTGTACCAACACCTTGGAGATTGTTTCAGCCATACAAAGACTTCTTCAAAAGACACACCATGTCACCTTTTCCTTTTTCAACAAACCCCTTGGGTTGTTCCATGAAAATTTCCTCCTCAAGGTAACTATACAAAAAAGTAATTTTTACATTCAATTGGTCAAATTCTATATCATTATGCACAATGATGAACACTATTTTGATCTACTATTTGTTATATTTTTAAGTGTTTATTTTGTAATTAATCTCGATATAATCTTGTTTTGGAGGGTATTCTATTGTTTTGCAGGTCAAAGTAGGTTTGGAAAGAAATGTGGAAAAAGAGAGCAAAAATGAAGTAAAAATGTCTAAATATGTAAGCCTTACATTAGGAGCCATTCATTATGTAAGCCTTACATCAATAATCAGCAGAGTATGTACAACACATGTACATACATGTACATACCATGTACACTGTTACATGCAAGGCGCGCCGCGGCGAAGGATTGTGTGCCGCGGCGAGAGGCTCTCGGGTTGAAACATAAAAATCATGAAAACATTGCGCGCCGCGGCGAGGAAAAGTTATGCCGCGGCGGGGAGGTTTCTGTTTTTATTCGTAAATCAGTATCACATGTTGCGCTGCGGCATGGAAAAAGGCGCGCCGCGGCGCGCGCGCGCAGTTTCTAATCTCCCCAGCCACACACGCACGAATTCTTTATGAAAACCCTTACAAGAAAAAGACCTAAAAAACACAACCTCCTCTCCAGCCTCCAACAGATTTTATTCTCTCCAGCCTCCACCAACTCGTGAACAGTAACGTGAATAGTGCTTTTCTTCTTCTTCTCTACATTCTTGAGAGAGAAAATTACTCCATTAATGCTCCTCCATTGAAGCTCCATCAACAATCTTGAAGAAGGTGATCATCCAACTTCAAAGGCTTGTTTTAAAAGTGAAAGTGGGGTAATTTATTGTATGTAATCTCTTTTCTCCTTAAGAATTCATAGAATGTTATTTGTAATGAAAAATATTGATTTGAATTTCATTATGAGTAGCTAAACTCTTTATGTGTGGGATTTTGGTGATGTAACTATGATTTGATGATTGATTGTGTGGATAATTTTATGATTAAGTAATTTAATTCATGGTCATTGTTTTTAATACATATGTTCATCAATTATTTCTGGCCAATTTGATTTGTGAATGTATGAAACATTTTAGGGTTGAGTTTTAGAAACGCCATCTGAATTCAATTGAGCACTCTTGAGCATGAGCCTAGCTTAAGTGCATTGATTTGTCTTGAATTAGGTGATTGAACTATTTTCCTAGGTTTAAAGCTAATTAACTAATTAACGGTCTGGATCAAAGAAACTAATTAGTTAATTAAGGGGAAATCGCCATTGATTTGGGATTTTCTAGGATTAGAGAAAATAATCATTAAATTCTACTTTTTCGTGCTTAATTGTCAAAACCACATAAATCAGCTCATCATTGATTAGTTTACTAACCAATTTCCCACACTCGTTCATCTCATCGTTTCAACAAAACTTTCACACACTTACTTTTATTGTTTTAGTATTTTTACGATTTTAGAAACCATTTACAAAACCAACCTTCGATTAGAGTGTTTAGAATTTATTTTATTGTCACGTTTTGGATTACATTTAACTCTTTTGAAAACCACCGCAATTCCTTTGAGAGACGATATTGGGAGTATACTTGTCGCTTACTACAAGTGACTCGTGCACTTGCGAGCTTTTATAAATTACAAAATTTGGTTATCAAGTTTTTGTGCATCACACAACAAGAGATAATAATAATCTAATGGAACTATGTTTAACAACAGGTGAGAAAATTTCAGTAAAGTCAATACCTTCTCTTTGGGCAAACTCTTTTGCAACAACTCTAGCCTTGTACCGAGCTAGCTCAACATTTGGCACACCTTCCTTCACTTTATAGACCCATTTGTTGCGCACAATTTTCAGACCCTTTGGTCGAGGAACTAGTGTCCATGTCTTGTTCTTGTATAGAGAACTCATCTCTTCTTCCATGGCCTTCTGCCATTTATCAGCATCCTTCTTACTCATTGGTTCCTCATAAGACCTTGGCTCAAGTCCCAAGATCTCTGACTCCATACTCAATGCATAGGCAATATGGTTTAACCTCTCAGGAGCTTTAATCACTCGTCGACTCCGATCTTGTGCCAACAAGTAATCATTTCCCGGCCTAGATGACCCGGGCTCAGTGGTATGTTCTTCTCCTTCCATCTCTACACCATGATCATCATCATTAGGAGCTTCTTGTATAGTAGGCTCTTCCGGTTGCCTATGCCCACCCATGTGTTGATTATTAAATACCAATGGCTCCACCTCAAAACTAACACGCCCGCGTCCGGACTCTTATGGTGAGTCATTTGTTTCCTTGGAAACTCCTCCCATATACATCTCATCCTCCTTAAAGGTTACATCTCTACTAGTGATGCATTTATTAGCATCACCATACCACAACTTGTAACCCTTGACACCACTAGGATACCCCAAAAATATACACTTCAATGTCCTTGGCTCTAACTTTCCTTACTTCACATGTACATATGCAACACAACCAAAAACACGTAAATGGTCATATTTAACAGGTTTGCCAAACCACACCTCTTCCGACGTCTTGAAGTTGAGCGGAACTGAAGGACACCTATTGATAAGGTATCTCGCCGTACCAATGGCTTCTCCTCAAAATCTCTTAGGCATGTTTGCATCGGAAAGCATACATCTCACTCTCTCCAAGAGTGTTCTATTCATCCTCTTTGTCAAACCATTTTGTTGAGGATTTCCTGGAACGGTCATGTGCCTTGTAATACCATTCTCCCTACAAAAGCTTGTGAAAGCTTCATTGTAAAACTCTAAACCATTGTCAGTTCTCAAACACTTGACCTTTTTACCGGTTTGAGTCTCTACAAGTTTCTTCCACTCAACAAATTTCCCAAAAGTCTCTTCTTTACTCTTTAATAAGTAAATCCATTGCCTTTGAGAGAAATCATCAATTATAGTTAGAATGTATCTTGCACCATTCATCGATGATGTCCTCTCCAACCCCCACAAATCTGAATGCATATAATCAAGAATGTCACATCCTTTGAGCTTTGTCAGTGTGAACTTTACCTTTTTCATCTTGCCAAAAATGCAATGATCACAAAATGAAAGCTTATCAAGCTTACCGTCACCAAGAATGTTCCTCTTGGATAGTTCTTCCAATCCTCTCTCACTTATGTGTTCCAACCTTTTGTGCCAAAGGTTGACATTCTCCTCTTGGTGGCTAACCGTGGCAACATTGGTCTCTACTGTAGCATCTAAGTAATAGAGTCCATTTCTTTGTATACCTTTGAAGTATACTAAAGAACCTATACACACCTTCAATTGGCCATGCTCACCCTTGTAGCTATAACCCATGTTGTCTAAAGTACCCAATGAAATCAAGTTCTTCTTTAATGCCGGCACATGCCTTACATTCTTCATCACAAATGTTGAACCATCATTGAGGCGAAGCCTCACAGACCCAACCCCCGTCACATTACAAGGATGATTGTTTCCCATGTGAACAATGCCACCATTTACCTCTTTGTAATCAACAAACCACTCTTTGTATGGTGTTATGTGAAAAGTACACCCCGAGTCCAAGACCCAAGTACCATCACTATTGCTTGAAGAAACCGCAAGTGCCTCGGCACTATCATAACCCATTTCATCACCCGCCGTCGGTTACCCTTTTCCAGGCAATCCCTCTTGAAATGCCCCTTTTGGTTAGACAAGTAGCATTTCATTTTATCTTTTGGACCACGGAACTTTGACCAGTGTTTTCCCTTTTCTTTACTTCAGCTTCTTTCTCCGCCTCTTCCACTCAAATACATGGCATCACCACTACCCCCACTCCCACCAATATGAAGCTTCTCATTCTTCAACTCTAGTTCTCTCGTTCTCAAATAAGAGATAACTAGATCCAAAGATATATCATCTCTTTCATACTTAAGACCCGTCTTCACTTCTCGGTAGGAATTTGGCAGATTGTGTAACAATAAGTTGGCGAGATTTTCATTGCTAAGACCCTCTCCAATGTTTAACATGTCATTGGAGATTTTTTGGAACTCTATCAAGTTAGGCTCTAAACCTATTAACATATCCATTCGAAACCCAAAGAGTCGTTCTGTCAAATGGAACCTCCAAGACATCGTCTTTTGCATGTAAATCTCTTCCAATTTCTTCCATAATTCCTTTGCGATTTTTGCACTTTGCACCTCTCTTATGACATTATCATACAAATGCAAAAATATAGAGGTATAAGCTGTCATCAATAATTCCTTCTTTTGAAAGTCCGTAAAACCTTCCAAATATTCCGGATGATCTTCTAAAACTTGAGCTACCTTTTGTTGAAATAACAAACTCCTCATTTTACTCTTCCAAATAAGGAAGTCCTCGGTGCCATCTCACTTCTCAATTTATTTGCTACTCACATTCAATAACAATAAATTGTTTCTAGACACAATTTCAATCTACAGTATCAAACTCGAAAAATTCATACACAACAACCACGGAATAACCCAAGCCGAAACCAAGTTCTAATACCACTTGTTATGCGAGAATTCAACTTTCTAGATATTGTACTATTGAAATTAACCAAGCAAGATAAAAAATTTTAAGCAAACACCCAATGAAAGTATCAATTCAACAACAATCACTCTTAAGCCCCAGGTATTTAATCAAAGTAAGGAAATATAAATAATAGCAAAAGGAAATAACACACCAAAATTATAGTGGTTCAACCCAACTAATGTGGTGAGTCTACTTCACTTCTTCACCCTTTCAATGATATGAGTTCCATAAGCTTCAAAGTTTGAGATACAAGTACAAATGAAAAAATGCTTGAAGATAAAACTCACAATGAAGAAAAACACTCAAAGAGACACTCAAGAATTTTTCCTCACAACAATGGTAAAAAATTCCTCTTTTTCTTCTTCCTCTCTTTTTTATTTCTTCCTTCTTTTTAAGCACACAAATCCTCTCTTAGAAACCCTAAGAACTCTTAAATGTGTTTATATAACACATTTGCACAATTACAATAATGCCTAAACTATTCCTAGCTTCCTAGAACAAACCCCATGTCCTTAAAGGTCATTTACCCTATTTTTTACGAAAAATAGAAACTGTCCATAAGAGGCGGGATCGATCTGTCCAGAAGGGGATCAATCTGTCTTGAGTGGGATCGAACTAACTTGAGAGGGATCGATCCGTCTTCATGTATGGGCATCAGTTTTCAAGCAAAAAGTCCCAAATAGGAGCACGCTCAGAGCGAGATCGATTCGTCTTGAGGGGATCGATCCGTCTTCTTGTCTGGGCACCATTTTTCCAGCATAAAGTCCCGGATCAGATCGCGCTTGGAGTGGGATCGATCTGTCTTGAGGGGGATCGATCTTGGATGCTCTGTAGCCCTGTTTTCTTTCTCTTCTTTCTCCACACTTGATACCATGTAATACTCCTAGTCCAATCTTTGATGCTTGATCACCCACATTAACTTTCAAGCATCTCCCATGAATGAGTTTGGGGACAAATGTTAAGAGATTATAGCCCTGAGGAAGCTGAAGCTAGGGCAGTATCTCTTGCTATTGGTTTGGCACATGCATTAAAGATGGAGCAAGTAATTATAGAAAGTGATTGTTTGAATTTTATTAATTACTTGCTTGATACTCAAAATGAGACTTCATGGCAGGCTAAGCAGTTCTTAGACGAGGTTTTTGATTTCCATTGCTGAATTCTTTTAATCCTTAAGTGGATTTCAAGAAATGGGAACAGAGTTGCTGATTCCATAGCTAAATGGGTTTGGAATGATAAAAAAAGGGGATCTTTTATTTTTAACACACTACCTACTAATATTTGTAGCTTAATTAATTTGGACCTGCTAAACTCAATCACTATGTAATATGTTATAACATTATTAGCAATAAATGGCAGTAGATATGAGCACTCCAATAAGTTGATGTTGGACATATCTCTAGACAGTTCGATCATGGAACTCCAACTCTAGCAGGAGAGGTGGCTAGGAAAATCTTGCTCTCAAGGGATGAGCAAATGCTAAGGCAGACGCCTGAGGCACTATTGGTAGAAGATTCTTTCAAGGGTTAGTGTTGGTAAGTTTTTGAATCAAATTTCCAATTGTAATTGGATATAAATAAGAAAGTTTTCAAATATTTGGTATACTGTATCAGATATATTAAATATAATTGTATATTTAAATTAATATTTATTTTATTTTATATTTTTCTTACATTTTAAAAATAAAAATTTATTATTTTTAATTTAAGATGAAAAAAAAAAGTCAAAAGAGATAATTTTATAATTAAAATTTCATATAAATAAATTAAATATCTAATAAAATTTAAACCTACACATTTATTCATAAAATTTTTTCCCATGGGTTACTTTATTGTTCTGTTCCACATTATGTAGTATTAAATAAAAGCAATATTGTACTGATTGAGAACATATATTTAATAATAAAATTTATTTAGAACACGTATAATTAAAGATTAACGTTTAAGATTTAAAATTATTAATTAAAGATTTGTCAAAAGCTTAAAATCTATCTATTATTTATTAAAGCTTAGAAATCTATCTGTTATTAAGTTGCCGAAGTTTAAGATATTTTTGTGCTTTTAAATATGTGTAAAAATATATATATATATATTTTTTAAATATGCCCAAAAATGAGCTCAAGCAATGTTATGATCCATTAATTCCATATTTCCATGGAAAATATTCTCTAAATATCTAATGAGTTATTGTTTTGGAGATATAAAAACTTATAGATGAACGTCTCTTTCCAAAAATTGAACAAGATGCTGATGTGAAAGATTATGGCAGGCTCCATTATAAATGAAGATGGTGATAGCAAAGGCGATGCCTCAGTATGGTTCACAACAATATATGCTGACACTGATAACCAATATGCCTATTGCCTACTACTATTTTGCCAAAATTTTTTTATTTTATTTTATTTTTCTCTTTTTTTGCCTTTTCTTTTAATGGTAAACTCCAATATTTATTTGCTTATTACGTCCACTTTCATGCGCCATTGCTCCTCATTACAATTTAGACAATAATATATTGTCTAAAAAAATTAAGATAAAATAAATACCTCGAATTAGTTAGTCACCATCATTAGTTTGACAATAATATAATTACGTTTTATTGAAATAATAATAGAACATACCAAGTCTACGTACCTACCTTCTAGAAAAGGATAACCATCTAAAAACAAAAGAAAAAAACAATCATTTTTATGACATATTTGATAACGATTTTAATTTATAATTTATGATTAAATAGTTAATTTTATAATTTTTAATTCTTTTATAAAAATAATCATAAATATGTTTGATAATAATTGTTATTTAGTGATTTTTAAGAAAAAAAAATCAAAAATTACCTCCAAATTGTTTAGTAATTTATGATTTCCATGTTTTGATTTTTTTCAAAAAAAATTAAAAATAAAGAAAATTTTTAGTTATTTTTTATAAATTTGAAGTTTATAATAATTTTATTCAAATATTTAAACATAAAAAAATTATAAGACTTTATTTATTCTTTAGAAAAAATGATTGGTCAAAATAAAAAAAAAATCAAAAATCATATTTAAAAATTTTATTTTTAAATATTTATGAATCATCCCATATTTTGATAATGATTTCTTAAAAATGTAAAAATTAAAATCAGAAATCATTACCAAACATACTTGATTAAAAAATTATTTAAAAAAAATCAAAAATTAAGAATCAAAATCATTGTCAAGGTCTTTAATATACTTAAGTAACAAAAACTAATAAAAATAATTATGTATTATATGTTATTTTGTTAGTATTTAATATCACAATTATTTTAATATTTTACGGCTCAACTTATTTTTGAAAAAAAAAAATTTAATATTTTATATCTCAACTTCACATATAAATATAATATAATATAGATAAATTTTATGATAGATACAACACCTTATTATCAATAATATGGTTATAAAATAATAATTTTCGTTTGTTAACGAGTTTTAACTCTTCCTTTTATTTTATAATAAACCCAATTTTAACTTTCACTAATAAACCTTTTTTATTCTTCAGTTGAGTTCTATAATCCAATAGTTGTGAGTCAGCATTCGTTATTTAGTGTTCTCAAAAGCTTCTCCCTCTCTCTCTCTCTTAATTGCCACATTTTGTTAATCTTATGACTTATTTAATGTTAAGTATGTTTAATGCTAGTTTTTAATATTAATGATCCTTTTTTATACGGCATTCAAATAACAACATTATTATTAATATAAAAAATTTATATTGTAATATTAATAAAATAAAGGAAAAATAATAAAATAACACTCCTTAAAAATTGTAATAACAAAAACTTATTGTATTCAAACTTATATTTTTACAATTAAAAAAATAATTAATATGTTATTTTTCTTTGAATACTCATTCAATTAAAATTAAATTATTATAATTTAGACTCGTTTAATATTAAATATTTAATATTTTATATTAAAATTGATCGTTCAATATTATTAAAATGTTAATTTTATTATTATAAATTTTAAAAATATTATTTTTAGTAATTTTCTTAAAATTAAAATAAATTGTAACGATATGTCAACCTACTTTTTCCTACAAAAATTCATTTGAAAAGCAATTTATCTAACTTCAAATGCCAATGGATCTGCAAACGAATTAAACTCGAATCTTGGGAAACACAATTTTAACTTTTGCGTTCAATCTACCAAAACTTCAAGCCTCATCTAGTTAATTATTTGTGACACAAATATCAATTATTTATTCAATTATATTTTTTTTATGACCACATATTTAAATTACAATAATAACTTATTAACATAATTAGCAAGTATACTTTCAACTAAAGAACGTACGAATGTAATATATTTATTTTTATATGAAGATATGTTAAAAATTTAACAAAAAATAGAACACAATAAAAATATAAAAATATATTAATACAAGTACTGTTCGTTTAATTTTAAAAAATATGATAATAATACTTATATATTTTAATAAAAATATTAAAATATTATCTCATTTTTTATAATAATATAAAATATCAATAATTTATAATTAAAGATAAATTAGTTGTTATATTTAGACTTGGCTCATTATAGTTTGCATAATGATGATAAATAAGTCTTCTCATCGCTCATTTTAAGTTGCAAGTTTAAACTTTTATCGATTCGTTTGATAAAGACATATTTGGTGCAACGTATCTGATAAGTTAAGTACAGTTGTATTTGACTGAATTACATTAAATTGTATTATAATTAGTCTGTATAGTGTTCGGTAAAAAACTGTATAATATATTTAAATTAAATTGATTATATATATTTTACTAAAATAATTTATATTTAAAATAATTTTTTATTATAAAAATTATTTAAATTAATATTTAATTCATTGTCATATTTATATTACATTTTTAAAAATAAAAAAATATTATTTTTAAATTAAGATAAAAGCATATAATTTTATAATTGAAAATCCAAACAAACTAAGTTAATTGTCTAGTAAGATTTAAACCCACACTCCTTCGTCGTACAAAATTTCTATATAATCGTATTATTTTTATACTGTACAATACAATCTGATTTTATAACCAAATAAATGACTGTATATAAATTATATAGTCATAATATTTAATACGGTATAACAAACATACTATAAAGATTTATCTTTAATTTCTTCTTTTTCATATATATTTTATGTTTAATAAATTTAATTATTAAATAGTTAATCTATAAATATAAATTTAGAATATTTTTTTTTATCTATTTGTATAAATTTTAAAAACAATTATTAATATTTAAATAAATTATAAAAATAATAATTTAAATATAATTAATTATTATTTATATTATTGCATGATAGTAATAATAATAATATTAATAATAAAATTTATTGTTGAAAAAATATTTTTAATTTGTTATTATATGGAAAAAAGTATCATTCAGAGTATAATGTTTAGAAGTACAAATATTTTTTAATAAGTTTAAATATTATTATGAAAGTATTTTTTATTAATTCGTATGTATGAATAAATATCAGTATGAAACGAAAAAAATGATAATTAGGTTATTAATGATAATTTTATTTAATAATAATGATATATTAAAATGATTTTAGATAAAATTGTTTTTCTCTTCTTGGGTAAGATCTTTGTTAGTTCGATTCTCTTTAGCTAAAAAAAGAGAACTTTGTGACAAGCACCAAACGAAATTTTAGAGGGAAACTGAAGTTGAAGAAAAAAAACACCAACCAAATAGTGTTTCATGGCCCATCACTCACCAGCAGTCTTTTACATTCTTGTCTACAACATTCTCTCTTTCTCTCTCTGCCATTATTGCTTCTTCAGCTTTGTGGTCTCTAAAACTTTATGAAATATTCAGCGATAATCTTCATTTACTCAGAAATCCAAAAAAGAAAAGTTTCAAGCTTCGCTAATTCTACCTTAAATAATCAGATTCTAAAGTATCCATTATTTAAACATCGAGTAAAGAAAGAGAGAGAGAGAGAGAGAGTATAAAAAAGAAAGTGTTTCCTTTGTGTTCTCCGCTTGATGCGGAAATGAACTCGCCCCTCGATTTCAACGTTCTTTAATGTCTTAGTTTTTCATTCTAATTTGTATTTTTTTTTAAGTTTTATTACCAACTCAAAGACCCTTTGATATTTCAGATTAATTTCTCTGAACTATTTCTGGGTCTAAATGGCTTCAATAACCAACCCAGTTCACTTTCCAAGCTGTACTTCACGATTTTCTTCGCTTTACTTGTCACCCGTTAGAATTTCTCCTAATCTAATTGCTTTGAAATCTCGATCCCTTGCCAATAGAGCTTCTAGCTTGGCGTTTTCGCCTTTGCCAGAGACTTTGAAACCTTGTAAGGCTATTAAGATTTCTGATGAAGCATTCGTATTTTCTGGTTTGAGTCAAAAGTTGAAGAAGAGGGGTTGTGCTCAATTTTCGGTGGTATCAGCAGCAGCCGCTGACGCTGAGGGCCATGAGATTGAAATTTCTGAAGGGTATGATTTACTCTTTTTTAAGGGCAAAATATTTGTTTTTTGTTTGGCCGGTGAGAATTGAAGGGAAAAAGAAGGGGTCAATGATTTTAAAGTTTATTTGCTCTGTTTTTTGAGACCTTATAAATGCAGATTTATTTTTGTTTATAAAAAAAAGTGTCTTTACACCAATCCAATCATAAAAAAATTGTAGAAGCGCTTTAATGTTAGAAGTACAAATAATATGTTTTTTTAAGTGTTTTTCCTTAACTCACTTTTGACCGAAACCAAAAGCACTTTACCAGAGGACAATCAAACCATCATAAAACTCTTTTTGTTTTTAAACTACTTTTAGCCAACCCGTCCCTGTGTATTGATGATCCTTGCGATTGTTTTCTGGCTGTGAAAATTTGAAAATAACAGTGCTTGGAGTGTTCAATTCTTATATTATTTTTCCGACAATTTTGGACTCATCATACATTAGATATAGCTCTGCCTGTTTGGCTTTTGGTTTTTCAGACTTCTTTTTTATGTTTAATAGCCATACGAATATATTATTGTACGTGTAGATATGTTAAGCCTTCAAAGAGTTTTGCTGAGAAGTTTCCTGCACTTGTTACCGGATTCTTTTTCTTCATGTGGTAAGTGTAAATTTTATATAGTATATAAGAATATGACACATTCATTCCTTAAAAGGTTAACCTTCATGGAGGTAGCTGAGTCTCATTTCTTATAAACCTTATATTACTATCATAGTCTCTGATATAATCTCTGTTATATTTACATTAGACTTGTTTGTTTCTGCTTCTGGGACCTATTACCATGGGATTTTGGCAGCAAATAACGTTTCAGAATAAAAAAGACATAAATTTGTTTGAAGCACTTTCACCTCTGAGAAAGCAAATTTTGTGTTTCTTGACACAAGATCATTAATTATATTTTCTTGTTCCTAAAAGCGCTTTCTTCATAAATCTCTTTCGTTTGAAAACACTTTTACACAAGCACAGACAAACAGAGACTCAATTTTGTTCTGTCAATTAGTACTTGATGTCCAAAATTTATTCTTTTTTTCACTTTTCGTACTTTGTAGGGAAGGAGAAATTTGTTTCACAGTAAATGAAGGTTAGAATGAGTCAATGAAGGCTATGCTTCCCCTAAACTCTCTATTCTGTTTACGATCTCTTCTATGCAGGTACTTCTTAAATGTCATCTTCAATATACTCAACAAAAAGGTCTACAATTATTTCCCGTATCCATAGTATGTCTTCTTTACCAAATTCTCATAATTTCATTGTTTGTCCTTAAACATATAGACTTATCTGCTTACAAAATGCTACTTGAAAGCAAAATATTTCAACTTTTTTCTCACAAATGACTCTATTTTCCCCTTTTGCAGTTTTGTTTCCTTGATACATCTCTTAGTTGGTGTTGTATACTGCCTTGTTAGTTGGTCTGTTGGTCTACCTAAGCGCGCCGTAAGTTTCAGTTTATGCGATTTCTACTTGTTTTTTTCTTCAATTTGAAATGTGTGACTTACACTGGTTTCATCCTTGTTTGATCAATTCAGCCCATTAGTAAGGAACTTCTGATTCTATTGACTCCAGTTGCATTCTGTCATGCTCTTGGACATGTCATGTCCAATGTATCATTCGCAGCTGTTGCTGTGTCTTTCACACACACTATCAAAGGTATCACATTTGATTGCTTGCCGGTTCATCTAGTGCTTATCAGCGTAGTATTGTTCTTTGTTGTTTAGCCTTGGATTTGTAACCTGATTATTGTAGAAATTTCCACGTACTTGCAATTCATGAAAGTATCATATCTGCCAGTGACCAAGTATTTACTCTTTTGTAGTGTTTTTGATGTTCAGTTTCATATGATTTATTGTAAACTAATTGTAATAGATAGAATGGAATTTTATTCTTCTTTTCATGTACAATTCATAATCTTTTAGAGTTTTAGTATAAATGTGTGCATTTTTAGCTTGACAATTTCCATGCTAAATGATCCCATAAATCTGCTTCCACAGCACTCGAGCCATTCTTCAACGCAGCTGCTTCTCAGTTTGTTTTGGGGCATCAAATTCCCTTGTCTCTCTGGCTATCATTGGCCCCTGTTGTAATTGGTAACTCTTCAAACTTTGATAATCTTCATTCTGCCATTTTTTCTGCTTCTGTAATCTTGTAAAAGTGCTTCTAACAACAACAAAGGCTTTAGGATCAAACATTAAAATTTTTTCATAAGCACTTTCAGAGCTATAAAGTACATTTTTGTAATTGCTGACAGAATGTGCTTCTTATTATTTTTTCTGAAACAACTTTTTAATATAAACACAAGCAAATAGACCCTTATATTCTTGAATTATCTAATTGCTGAGGCTGAAAATGCTACAATAGTTTGGAGTTCAAGATCATTCGTAGTACTTGGTGTGTATTTCATCTTGTTCACGTCTTTTCTAGGTGTATCGATGGCATCGTTGACTGAACTCTCTTTTAACTGGACTGGTTTCATCAGTGCTATGATTTCAAATATTGCATTTACCTACAGAAGTATCTACTCCAAGAAAGCAATGGTTAGTTCACTTGACACATAACCAAGTTTATTGTATGTCTCCTTTGGCCTGTCTCTTCTTCTCCTTCCTCTTTCTTCAATTTTCATTGGGTGGTAGACATGAACCACTAAATCCTACAAGTGCAATTGTGACATGTAATAAGAAATTTTATTCTAGTGTTCTTAACGAAGTTCAATGACCAATAACTAATTCTAGAATCTGAATCCGTGAAATCTCCTAAAACCCTCCTCAAGTTCTTCAATTAGTTTGCTATAAAATTGTTCAACAATATTGTTGCAATTGAATGTGCCTACCAGCTTTAACATAATCTCCCTTCCACTTTTCTGCAACTTTAATGAATTATGCAAACTCTTAAACATGAAAACATTTCACATATAATGCCACAAGATTTTTCATTCTCAAATGATGTTAAACATTGCTATTACTATTTACGGACGGTGAAACAATGAAAACAGGCATTAGTCATACAGCTGACACGTAGATTTATACCTGAAATGTTTCAAGATTCAAGTATTTTTTACTTCTCTTCCCTTTAAATGATCTTATTGAGCAACACTCGAACAGACTTACATTGGTTAATGAAATTTATTATAGCGTACTAGCTCTAATGTTATGTAATTCTTTCCTTCTTGACGTAATAGTTCTTTTGCTTTCAACAGACAGGGATGGACAGTACAAATGTGTATGCCTACATTTCAATAATTGCCCTTTTTGTTTGCATTCCACCAGCCTTAATTGTAAGTGTATTTCTCTTAGAGGTTACCTCAACTAGAAGCATTGCATTTCTTCTTATTTTCTCTGAACCTTTTTCCTCATAACATTGGAAGATACTCTCTATATTGATTTCAGATTGAAGGACCCCAACTTATGCAACATGGTTTCAAGGATGCTATTGCAAAAGTCGGTCTTGTCAAGTTCTTGTCTGATTTATTCTGGATTGGGATGTTTTATCATCTTTACAATCAGGTATCCCTTGGACACTCCATAAGGATCTAATTTCCTAAGCCTCAACTATTGGGCACTATTGTGTTTGACCTCGGTTGAGTTCACTAATTTTCGGTTTGATTTCTGACATCAACATTTTCTGTAATTCCGGAGTTGACACTAATCAATGCACATGTTAACACATTTGTGTTGCACTTGGGCCTATTTGTTTTTTCTGTTGCAATCCTGTAAAGCACTTATGAACCAAACATAAAAAAATTGTCATGCTTTCAAGTTCATAAGGCACATATTTTGCTTCCGAATAAAAGCACAAACACAATGCATGTGATTCTTTCTGAAAGCAGAATTTTTTATAACTACTTTTGACAAAAGTCACTTTTATATTATAATTGCAGCTTGCTACCAACACTTTGGAACGGGTTGCACCACTTACACATGCTGTCGGGAACGTCTTGAAGCGTGTTTTTGTCATTGGATTCTCCATTGTTGTGTTTGGTAAGTATTCATTCCTTACCTCTTTACTAATATTGATTTATTTTATATTTATGTTCATTTCTTCCAAAATGGGACCAGTGAGAGGTCTTCTTGACAATGTAGTGATTCGAATTTTATAACTTTTTCAGGCAACAGGATCTCTACACAAACAGGTATTGGTACTGCAATAGCAATTGCAGGTGTTGCTATCTATTCTCTAATAAAAGCAAATATAGAAGAGCAGAAAAGGGTAAATATCACTAAGCTAATTCAAAATATATTCTGTTACTCTTTCAAGACCTACTCAAAACTCACACACATGAACATGTTTATCTACCATTTCAGAAGGCTGCTGCAACTTCAGCATCATAGATCTTTCACATGATTAATGACAGGGGCGGTAAGTATTTTCGAGCCAAGATATTTATCTCTGACATTCAAAAATCAAAAATCTTAGAATCTGAATCGAAGAAAGTTTTCTGGAAATAACTTGTTGCAATTTACATACAAACAAGGGGAAATAATATGGTTATGAGAAAATGGTTTAAATTCACAAGGCATGCATTTGAAGGTGAAATTATTGTATATTATTTGAGCTGTGAAGTGGAAACCAAGCTTTTTGGTATAATATTTACTTGGTTGTGTTATTGCAATAATGCCATGCTTATAATGAGAAAATTGAGGCCCAAAAAATTGCATGTTTTTGAAATTTATGTTAAAAATGTACCAATTTTTTGTTTCAATCGAATTGACTATAATCAAATGAGCAATTTTGCTGTTAAATTATGCACACGCACAAAAAATGTTATAAATTTGAAATTTTGAACTGAATTCACCAATAAATTTAATTTTTTTTTTTGTATACATTTATTGAATTAAAAGATAAAAAATGAAACAAGAAGTGTTTTAAAAATTAAGAAATTATATTTGCGATTTTATAAGTAGAATATAATAACTAAAAAGTGGTTTGTCCCTTTTTTAAAAAAATCTTAAATCTTTAATAGGTTTTTAATACAATTGGTAAATTTTGACATTTTTTTCAAACAATACTTAGAACTTAAATTCCCTATCCAAAAATAGAATTTATTTATTTACGATTCAACTTGTATAAACTTGATGAAAGTATAACTCTCATTTAATATATTTAATAAATAAGTTGACATATTTAATCTATTTAATTTATTTAAATATATTAAATAATATATATTACATTTTATAATGTAAAAAGATTTGACATTCTATGAAATATCAATATATTATTATGTAATATGTTAACTTAATAAATTTTAATTAGATTTTAAAATTAAATTAATTTAAATATTATTTAAACAAAAAATGTTAAAATATTAACTAATATAAAACAAAAATAATATCAATAATTATAATTCAATACATCAAGCTAATAATAGGGGTGACAATTTCTGACACGATTCAATAACAAGACTCGAACATGACACAATACAAATAAATTTTTTAATAAGAATTGATCGCTAATTTTTTCATGTTCTTAAAGATTTTGTTATTTCTTACTATTATAAATAGACAACACGAAAAAAAGTTAGAGTAAATTTTTTTATGTATTAACAAACACAAAAATTTGAGCACGAAACGAACACAATACGGACACGAATAATATGATACGAACACGACTAACACAATACGATTGACACTCTCTAGCTAATATGTTAAAGCTTTAAACACAAACAAAAAGATCTAACAAAAATATATATTGTAAATTTTTTTGCAAGTAAAAAACTTGTTTTAAGTTCATTAGAAAAAGGAAAGAAAAAAAAATATTTTAAGTCTAAAATAAATAATAAATAACCAAAACATACAAAATTATACTAACATATTACTATAACTTGATAAAAAGAAAAAGATAAAATAAATTTGAATATTATTCTAAGAATATTTTAAAGTACAAGCCTACAAAATAATTAGATTAAAAATAATTATCTACATATTCGAATGATTTTAATTATTTATTCGAATTATTTATATGGGATATGAGTTATCCGAGTTAATTTGGATTGACCTGATTTTTTAAATTAGTTAAATGAATTGGTCTGTTTACGATCCAACTCATATCTGATTATTTCATGAATAAGTTGTATCAAGTTTGTAAGTTGTGTAAAAAATTAGGGAAAATAACAAAACTAACACCCCCCAAAAATTATAATAACAAAACTAGCACCCCTGTGTTCAATTAAAATTGAACGACAATAATTTGGACTCGTTCAATATTGAACGTTCAATATTATCCGTTCAATTAGAATTGAATGACGATAATTAGACCTATTTAATATTGAACGTTCAATATTTTACGTTCAAATTGAATATTTAACGTTCAATATTAAACGTTCAATTCTAATTAAACACAAGGGGGTGCTAGTTTTGTTATTATAATTTTTAGGGGGTGCTATTTTTGATAATTTCCTAAAAAATTATCAGCTCTATCCACAAATATTTTTAAAAAAAAAATTCATATGTCGGCCGTACAATTGACAAGATAAAGTATCGTCACTCATCTTTCAGTTACTGTTCTTTAGTCCCAAAATGCTGGCAAATGGGTCTTGGAAAACTTCGGGTGCATCAATAAAGCCAAACCAATCACAGCGTACATGCAAATTACAGGCGCAATTGATGGAACTTAATAAACAAGTCAAAACTTGACTAGCTTAATACAATTTAGAATTTAAACATGTAAAATAATAATAATAATAATGATTCGAGTTTCAATTAGTAATTGTGAATAATATAAATATTTTATAAAAAAAATCAAAACTTAGTACCAAAAAGAAGCGCCAGTATGAAGAAAGAGAAAATTTTAATACAACAGTTATTTGTATTTTATTTATTACTGCATAACATAATTAGTAGTTTTTTTTTGTAAAATTTAATTAATCTAGCAAAATTAGACACAAGGAGAACTAGGAAACAGTAATCAACTCCTTCATTTACTCATACAAGAACCAAATATATGATAATTCTTGGGACCAATAAAGAGTAAGACGTTGAACAAAAACAAAAAAAACAGTAAGATGGATTACGAAATCTGGACATATATATTCTTTCGACAGATAAGACTTACACTCTGTATGATATTGTCGTAGCATAAAACAATAATGTCCAAGTATTTTTTGCTCTGTATTATAAGAATTAGATTATTTATGTGTTTTACACTTTATATTACATAAATACTAGTTTAAAACTTTGTGTGTATTTTATGGCAAAGGATTCTTCTAACCCTTGAAGTATTTATGTATTATATAGCTTTTAGGGGAAAATGTACAAAAATAATTAGATTTGATATTCTGATTCGTTAGTTGGCTTCTATACATAACCTGATCGATAGTTATTATTTACCCATGAAAATGTGCATTGTTTCTATAATATTGCCGTCCTATAAAAAATATCATGCATGCATGTTTAGTGTGATAATTGACCTAAAACATACTCATCAATTATTATATAAGCAACCTACTGTGTAGTTTCCTTCCTCGCCGTTAGCTTTAGCTATACGTGTGAGAGAAAGAAACTTTGAACTTAGCTAGTAGCTACAAACAACTATACACATGCACATTTTGCCTCCGTATTAATCACGTACAACCATCCATCTTCCTTATAAAAAAAAATGTTGAAATTTAATACTAATATTTGAAAAATTGAAATCAATATACACTTTCTTTTTAAAATTAGTCTTGCGTTCATCAACTAATACAAATTTTATCAAATGTCTCGCAAATAAATGTTTTTATAACGAGCATAACTAAATATCACTATCACAATTAACATACCATAATATAATTTTGTGGATTAATTGTACTTACTAATAATATTATATCGGAACTTATCTTAATACATAAATTTATACTTTAATAATATTAATATTGTAATAAATTATTAATAATTATTTTATTAATTAATAATAATAAATAAAATATACATATTATGCCCTTACAAAATTAATAATTGTAATAGTATATCATTATACTTTCATTTTCCCTATAAATATCGAAACAAATCAAACAAACCTCAAGCTCGACATGAGTCTTTCTCTTTCTTCTTTAATAAATAAATCAACCTATTTAGTACCCAATGTCTCTCTCTTAACTGTTCTCTAAATAAAACCAAAACTCTCACCACCACCGAGCTAGAACCAGCTAGCTCTCAATCTCTCTTTCCCACATTATATAACACAACCCTATCTCTTCCACTCTTCTCTCACCTCTGCTCTCTCCAACTAACAATGACTCCAAAGATACTCTTCTCCTTTCCCACCATTTTCTCTATCTTCACTATATTTCTCTCCTCTTCTGCCCTTTCTCGTTCCTTATTCGAATCCAACCTACCCACTGCAATTTTAGATGTCTCTGCTTCCCTCAAACAAGCCCATGAAGTCCTCTCCTTCAAACCCAGTACTGATTCACTTTACAAATCCAACCCATCTAACTTCTCTTCTTTACCATCTTCTTCTTCAGCTACTTCCTTCTCTTTAGTTTTACAACCCAGGGAAGCTTTGCAGAACTCCAAACACCAAGACTACCAGAGCTTAGTCGTATCCAGATTGAATCGTGATTCGGCCCGAGTTAACTCGCTCCTAATCAAGCTCCAGCTGGTCCTCGACAACTTGAACAAGTCGGATGAAACACAGCTCCGACCCGAAGACCTGTCCGCTCCAATTTTCTCTGGTTCTAGTCAAGGCAGCGGCGAGTACTTCTCACGAGTCGGAATTGGTAGCCCATCGAAATCATTCTCTATGGTTTTGGATACGGGTAGTGATATCAATTGGCTCCAATGCCAGCCCTGTCCGAGTACCAAGTGTTACAAACAATCCGACCCGATATTTGATCCGAAGGATTCTTCTACCAACAAACCACTCACCTGTGAATCTCAGCAATGTAAATATCTTCAAACATCTGGATGTCGTGGTGGAACGTGTCAGTACCAAGTCTCTTATGGCGATGGATCGTCCAGCGTTGGTGATTTCGTCACTGATACGGTGTCGTTTGGGAATTCTGGTTCCATAAACGACGTCGCTTTGGGTTGTGGTCATGATAACGAAGGCTTGTTTGTAGGGGCGGCTGGTTTGCTTGGACTCGGTGGAGGTCCACTTTCACTAGTCTCTCAGATCAAAGCGACGTCATTTTCTTACTGTTTGGTGGACCGTGATTCGAGCTCGACCTCAACTCTCGATTTCAACTCGGCTCCACCGGCTGACTCCGTTACAGCGCCGTTACTCAAGAATAGGAAAATAGACACTTTCTATTACGTGGAACTCACCGGAATGAGCGTTGGTGGTCAACCGTTGTCAATATCGCCGGAATCATTTGCGATTAGTGAGTCTGGAAGCGGAGGGATCATAGTTGACTCGGGAACATCCATAACTCGGTTGAAGACTCAGGTCTATGAATCGCTCCGTGACTCTTTTAAGAAGCTGACAACTCACTTGACGTCGAAGAGTAGTGACATTCCTCTGTTTGACACTTGTTATGACCTGTCGTCGCAGACGACCGTGAAGGTACCGACGTTGTCGTTTCAGTTCTCCGGAGGTAAGTCATTGGATATACCGGCTCATAACTATCTGATTCCGGTAGACTCATCGGGGACGTTTTGCTTTGCTTTTGCTCCAACGTCGTCGCTTCTTTCGATCATAGGGAATGTTCAGCAACAAGGGATACGTGTGAGCTTTGATTTGGCAAACTCGCGCGTTGGATTCTCGCCTAAAAAATGTTAAATAAGGATATAATTGTTTAGATTGGGATTCAAATTTACCTATTTATTCCTCGTAAACGAGGTAAATTTTAGTTTTATTGAACTTTTTGGAGAAGATTATCAATTGTGTCATTTTCTTTTATTCTAAAATATAATATTATGGAAGTCACAAGATGTAATTGTGCCATTGTGGTGGTGTGGGGATAAATTGTGGAAAGAAAATTAGATAGAGCAGGTTGGTGTTGAGTTATAATGGATTTACTATTATAGAATTTTATGTATTGAGTTTTTATTACAGTGGCAAGTATTGTCTATGTTTTTTTTTTTTTATGAGAAATTATAATTACATTACCATTTAGTACTCTTAACATCTGTAAAAAAAAAAAAAAAAAATTCTTTTATGATTATAAAAACTTGAGAAATTTAAAAAAATATATTTTTAAAATTTTTTATAATAATAAAAATAACATTATTTAACTTGTTTTAATTAAATAGTTTTTAACATTGAAATAATTAAATAGCTGTAATTAAAATCAAATAAATTCAATGTAAAATGATGTTTTAGATTTTTTATTAATAGAAAAATATAATTTTTATAATTATTAAATTTGTTTTGTTTTTGTTTTTGATAATTATAGTTATTTAAACTACTATTTTTATTTTTTATTTTTCAAAAGAAAAACTACTCTAATAATCTTAAATGACTACTCACAGAAACAAACATCAACATCGTAATATTTCAAAATTTTAAAATAATATTAATTATTAAAAATAAAAAATTATTTAAAAATAAATTATAATAAAATTATAAATATAAATAAACTCTATAAATATAAAGTAAAAAGTAGGTTTGGATTTATTGTCCAATATATATTGGACTATTATTTAATTAAAAAATAATGATAATAATAATTAGAAGTTTCGTAATTAAATTAGGTTTCTATACACATATAAACTCTATTAGATCAAAATACATAAATTATTTACTATACCTACGTCTATTCTTCTCTAATATGTCTTTCACAATAACAGTCATAAAAGAATAGAATGTAAACTAGGTAAGCTTGTTAATTATTCTCCCTCACTTTATTAGTTACAATTTAAAATTTTATGGTAAATGTTTAAGGATTTTTATAAGAAATTTTAAAAAGCAATTATTTGCAAAATTTCTACAAAAGCTTAAAAATAAATTATTCTCGAAATCTTATATTATTCAATAAAGATTTAAATTATTTTTATATTAAACTATACTTCTTGACGAATCTAACGAATATTTATTTGTCAAAATATCAATTATATTGAATTTGTTATAAATTTTTGAAGTTTATATTTTGAATCTATCAATTTCTGAATAACTCCTATTTTGGGGTTATTTTATATGGGTTTTGATTTCGATTTAAAGGTAAAAAAATTTATCTTTGAAACTAGACACAATAAAAAAAAAAAAATTGGCTTTATAATCATTATAAAAATCTATGTATTTAATTTTATATAATATTTTGAAATCAATTTTCTACTGAAAACAGGAAACTTAAAAAATTAAAACGAAAAATTTGGAATTAATTTATGGTGTTATAAATGTTAAAAACATATGAAAATTTTTATAATAAATTATGAGTCTTAGTTATTATTTGTTAAAACTTTAATGATTTTTTAGATCAAATATAAATATTTTACGAAATTTTGATTTATATATGTTCACTATTAAAAAAGTTTACAATAAATTTATGTATAAAGAGGGTGATCTAACATATTATGAGAATCTAACAATTATACAATTATAATTTATTTAGGTTAAATTCAGTTGAATTAGTCGATGATTTTAGCTATATTAGTTACTCATATCAGGTAAGTAGACTAGCCCTACTTGTAATATTAAGTATTTTTTGTTTTATGTATGAACGTTTTTGTGGTTGTTATCAATTATATGTTTTGTTTTGGGATTATTATAGTTAAATAGATAGTGCTGCATTATTTTCGTATGTATATGTGCTTTGTATTTACATAATTGATTATTGTTTGTCTAGAATTGGTATAAATATGTTCATATGCATGACATTCAAAACTTTTAATATTGAAATCTCATGTATTGAATTATGCTTTCGACTTTAAAATCAAACATATTTTTGAAAATGGTTTTGATAGATGCTTTTGATCATCGTTATGATTGGACTCTAATTGGGAGCATATTGTATTTGTTTTGAGCTACGTGGGGGAGGTGTCTTTGGGTACCCGAGAGCATTTGGTTCCTTACCTATGATTTGGACGTATTTTTGCATGTGAAAATTTGTTATAAAATTTCGACTTCGACCTTACTATTTTTATAACTCATTTGCACTTACCCTTTATGCGTGCTAATCACCGACGAGTGGTTTATTATTTTGGTCACCGATGGTTAATATTTTGTATTGGTCGCCAACGGGTGATATTTTGTATTGACTCCACCATTCATACGATATAGTACACAGCATTCTATAAAA
This sequence comes from Elaeagnus macrophylla, assembly GCA_029378325.1. Lineage (NCBI taxonomy): Eukaryota > Viridiplantae > Streptophyta > Magnoliopsida > Rosales > Elaeagnaceae > Elaeagnus > Elaeagnus macrophylla. Next base: position 2,056,238 of record CM055644.1, read on the forward strand.
TATAGTTTTGAAAATTTTTGTTATGGGTCGTGACATATTGAGAAAGATTGTTTTTGAACTTTTTACTATAAGTAACGATATATTAAGAAAAATAAGTTTTTGTATATTTTATTTTGGGTCACGACATTATTTGAAATATGATCTTCAAAGATTGTTGTTTAACTAATGATCATGCATTTTATCGACTTTCATATTGCAAACATGAGCATTGACATGCTATTAGTCTTGAATAAATTATTTATTATATGTAATTGCTTAATATTCTTTGTATGATGAATTTACTTACTGAGTTATTTTACTCTTCAAATTTTATTTACTATTTTTAAAAAAATTTATGATAAAAATTTTGAACATCTTTAAAAGTTAATTGGTCCATTTAGGTAACGTTTTGAGTTTAAAAAGAAAAAATTACATTGAACTTTAAATTATTTTGTAATTTATTGTGAGGTTAGTTTTAGTTTTGGATTCTAACATATAAATTTTTATATAAATTTGAGCCATTTTTTATAAATATTTATTTAAGTTTTAAAAATATAGAAACTTTACAAATATAGTGATCATTGGAATGTGTGTTACACCCGTGATATTGTAAGAATGAAGTTTCCTCTAAATAAATAAAATATAATATAAAAAGAAGAAGGAAAAAGTGAAGTGACTGTGATTACGTTGAGATGGCTTGCATGTATGACGCGTGGCTTTACAAAGTGAAGCAAATTTTAGATATTTTGGAGGGAATTCGAGAGTAGAGGACAGGAAAGGGGAGGAAAGGGTCATATTCTTACGAGAGAAATTATTTATTGTCTTATTCAAGATTAATAAATTTAAAATTAATGTAAATATTTTTTTAAAAAACTTAAATATTGAAAAAAAAATATTATTAATAAGGTGTTTATTTTATGAGCAACGAATAAACTCTTATTCCTGCGGAATTTATTGACTATGATTTGATTGGCTTTTCTTTATTTGGTGTTTACGCTTCAAACAAAACCTTGTTTGTTTACTTTAAATAATTTTCAAAAAAGATGTGTGAATGCAGGGACGAATCTACATAATAATTAGGGGGGGACGGGGAGGTGGCAAGTACCTTTCTTTATTTAATAAAAATACAATTTTATGTTTAAAATTATATAAATTTTATGAATTATATTTAACACATAATATTTTTTCTTAATTTTATTTTTAAGTATATATTTTAAATTTAAAGTACTTTATGAGTAAATTTTATGTTTAAGTTCAATTTTTTTAATTAAAATTAAATAAAATTAAAAAAAAAAAAAAAAAAAAAACCCACAATGGTTACTTTAAATAATTTTCATAAAAGATGTGTGAATGCATGGTGGATCTACATGATAATTAGGAGGATAACTGTCTCTCTTTCACTTAATAAAAATATAATTTTATACGTAAATTTTATAAATTTTATTAAACATTTGATTATATTTAACATGTAGTGTCGCCTTTTAACTTTATTTTTGAGTACATATTATAAATCTAAAATATTTAATGCTCAAATTTTATGTTTAAATATAATTTTTTTAATTAAAATTAAATAAAATTATTAATAAAAAAAACTCTATATTTTAATATTTTTTTAACTCTAATGTATAGTTTAATTTTATATGAGATTTTACTTATAAACTTTGGTGTTGAATAATGTCCCCTCTAAATTAGAGTTACGAATCCGCCACCACGTGAATGGGTATGGGAGGGCTTATTTATTTTTAATTTTCTTTGATTTTAGATTGTATTGAGGAAAGGGGTGTGCAATCGGGAAATAAGGGAGGTGGTGGGAAACAGATCACGAAGAATATGAAGAAAATGGGGTCCATATTCAATTAATCATTGAATACACTTGACTTTTGTGAGTGGAAAACAACGTTAAAAACAACTACTGCAACGTTTCAACAGAGCAAAATTGATTTTGATGGGAGTTTAGGCATCTAACTTTTCTAACGTAATAAAAAGGATAAGGTATTTTTGTGATAAATGTTAATATTATTTATTTTTATTATTAAGTATTTTATTTTATGTTAAATGTTAAAATTGTTTTAATAATTAAAATAATAATTCAAATTTTTTGAAATTATTTACGCTGTTATAATATAATTAAAATAAATATAACAATAATTACAAATATATATTCTTTTCATTCTTTTAAGAAAAATATCATGAATTCAAATACTAGTATTTATTTTTTACGCTATGTTAAGTTTATTGTATTAAATAAATTAAATATAATTGTACTTTTTTATACCAATTCCATTTTTTTTTAATAGAATAAAACACCATTAGATTTTATTAAATAGACTAACAAGAATAAATGAATTTTTTTTATTGTTATTATATGTTTGTTGCAGATAAAAACCCATTTATGAAAGTTCAAACTTTGGAGCTCTGTGACTGTGCGTAGATTTCCCAAAAGTTACAATGTTTTGAATTTTTTATTGAACTTATCTCCCTTTTAGTATAGGAAAAATTCAAGCATGGTCCTCATGTTTCTTTAAATAACAATTTAGGCCCTTAAATTTAAAAAAAAAAAATTTCCTAAGTAAGTCATAATGGTTTTTAGAATATCTTGAATTCTGATATGATCAACTAACAAATAATTGGTAAAATTGAAAGAACTTTGTTGTTGATCATTCAAAAAATGCAATTAGCTATATTTTATTCACTACTTGGTTAGAATTTCTTAGAATCTATTTAATAACAATACATGAAAAATCTTTGAACAATAGGATAAATTTATCGAGGAATTGTGGAAGTTTGTAAAAATTATAAGTATTTTAATCTCAAAAGGTTAATCCAATGAGTAGAAGTACTCATTTTTCTTATAAACTCTTTTATAGTATTATATTTTATTAATGTGAAATAATTGGATAATTCCTCCGACAAGAATTGCCAGCTTGCCATGAGACTTGATTATGTACTCCCAATGTGTAATTGATAACATTTAAGCAATCACTTTCAGTCATTACTTGATGTAATTCCATACTCTTGCCAAACCTATTGAAAGAGATACATCACGAGATTCTGTCTCTTCTGTCAAATAGCTGTAAGAATCCTCCATTAGGCATATCTAAAATTTTCATAATTATTTCTAGCTATAACTCCTACAGTAACCATATCTTCATTAAAGTTAGCATCAGAGTTGAACTTGATGAATTCTGTTATAAGAAAAAAAAAAAAAAAAAAGAAGAATTGAACTTGATGAAATTGTTGTGCAGTAGTCAATGTTGAGGTAAATTGAACAAATAAGCCTCTTTTAATATCAAATTTGACATTTTCTCTGTACTGTTTTTTTAACTTTGAAAAAGACATCTTCGTGTAAGATAGTAGTAGGGGTGACTTTGAGCTGACTTAAATTCGTGCGGCTTAAATTAAATTAATTTTAATTTAATTTAATTTAAAATAATAAAAATGAGCTCAAATTTAAATTAAACAAAAATAACTAGTCTAAACTCACCTAAATTGCTAAAAAATTTACAAATACAGTTAAACACATATACTTATCTAAAAATAAAGAGTTTAAATAACTTAAAATATTACATGAGAATATAACTTTGACTATTATATAATACATAATTATCAGAACAACATATTAGTTTAAAAAAGGATATCACAACACAGGTTGATAAAATGTTTAAAATTTTACTGTAAAGTTTAATACCTAATCGATTTAAAGATAAAAAAATTCATAATACTACTTGAAATTAAATATGAGTATATATTTTTTTTGGTTTAAAGAGATACTTAGATTTGAATGTTAAAAGAATTAACATAAAATAATATAACATAATAATGTTATAAAATGAATACATTACAACTATTTATTCCTTATCAGTTTATTTTTCAAAGAAAAAGAACTAATATATCATAAAATAGAGTAAATAAACGAAATGAAATATCATTTTAATTTTAATATAGAATTTTTTTTTTATTTTTTTATTTATAATTAAATTTTATCTTATTTCATTTCGGGTTAATTAGCTGGCTCTAACCCAAATCAATTTTTTTGCGTTACTTAAGCTGACACCAAAATTGGCCTAAAATTAATTTAGTTTGTGTTTATTTCAAGTCCTTCAATTCGAATTCAATTTGATCAATTGATCAGCTACGATAGAAATTGTCATCCCTATAAAATACACTTATATATAAAACGAGAGATGTAAAATAAATTGAGTTGACTTAGCTAGCTTAAGTTCAACACATCTAATCAAGTGAGTTATAACTCGACTCAAATAAATTTATGTGAGCCAAGTTCGGTTCACTTTTAGAGAACATGAGCTTAGCAAAGTAGCTTATGAACTTATTCATTTACTTTTTTAAAAAATAAAAAAATATATATTTATAATTTTACTTATAAACAAAAATGTTAGTATAAATATTACATTTTATTATTATTTTTAAATAAGGAAAAAATAAAAGTTATATATTTTAATTACAATATTTTATAATGACATTATTATAGTTATAAAAAATGTTATCATTAAAAAAAATGTTAAATGAGCTTTATAATGACATTGATTAATGATTATATTTTTATTTTTATAATTACAATAACAACATTATAAAAAACACAAGCAATTATGTTGGACATGTTTTTAATTTAAAGTTAGTTATAATTTTGACATACTTTTATCATTACCTATAATATTGTAGGCATAATTAAAACTAAGTAAACATTTTAAATAATTTTGTTACTCACTTCATACGTTGTGGGTATAAAACGTAATTAATCGTACTGTATAAACACATGATTTTATCAAAATATTCTTAATAAAAATAATTCTGATAAATAATTTAACATTAGCTATTAGTTGGATATGTTTTTATTGTTATCTATAACATCATGGATATAATTGCAATTAAGTAAATATTTCGGACATTTTTATAACTCATCTCATACATTTTGAGCATAAAACGCAATTAACCTGTTAGATAATTTTAAATCAATTATCAATTAAATATGTTTTCGCTGTTAATCGTATATTATGTACATAATTACAATTAAATAATATTTTAAATATTATTACAATTCATTTTATAATATAATTAACTATTTTTTGTTCTCTTATTGAGGTTTGATTTTCTTGGATGAATATTGGAGAGAGATGAAACATATGAGAAAAATCGATGTGTTCTTTATGCGAACTTAGTGCCGTCAGAGATTTTTTTATTGAAGCCGGCAGAGACATTATTCAATACGTAAATATTTTGCACCAAATGTTGTTACCAAATCAACCATCAACTGCTCTTTCTTTACACTAAAGGGGAGTATAAGAGTAAAATAAATTTCAACTAAATAAGAAAAATGTTTTTTTATAACAAGAATTGTCAATTAAAAGATTAAAAAAAAATCATTAAACAAAATAAGTGTTAGAAAAAACTAATCAAATAAAATAGAATTGTCATATAAAAGATAAAATAAATAAATAAATAAATAAATAAGAATCTAATAAATAGGTTGTCAAATAAAAGATAAAAAGTCATCGAACGCAATACATGTAAGAAAAAAAATTATCAAACAAAATAAAATTATCAAATAAAAAATAAAAATCATCAAACAAAATAAGTATCAAATAAATAGAATATCAAATGGAGAACAACTCTTCTTTCTATGTAAGAGTAATAGAAATACTTTAGCAAAAAAACAAAAAGAGTAACAGAAATAAAGCTACATACTGATTCGTAACGGTTAATTCATAAAATATTGAGAGAAAAAATGTACAAAATGCCAGAATAACATTTTGAAGAATTATTCATTAATTTAATTGCTGCTAAAATGACCATTATCTTTCTTCAGCAAATAAATATGAAATTTAATGTTGGTTTGTTTTTCTTGTCACCTTCAATTAATTAATCAGTATACTTCCCTCTCTTTATGTACTTTGCCAACAGTTCATGAGAAAACAGGGGAAAAAAATTCATTGCTCGCCTACAAATTATTCACCAAACTTCTGTTTTCTTTTTCGTCTAACAGTATACTTTCCTTCTCTCCGTAGGAAATGCATAAATACAAATTGAAAAAAAAAAATTGGGAAGCTATGAACCTAGCATTTATACGCAAAATCCGAAACCGGGTACAATTGGTAATTTACAAACAAGGCCAAAAGATGATCACGCCATAGTTGCCAACCTGGTTAACCAAATAATTTGGTCTGCCTGATTTTCAACACCAAAGATGGGCATATCTACATGGAGACAAAATGATTATGCCGATCAATCCACAAGACTGCTTTTGTGCTGCTTGAAAGTGACAGAAAACGATAATAATAAAACCCTAGCAGCATCATAACATGTTTTCCTAATGGTCCATGTACTTGGTTAATCCAACCATTTGGTTTCCAAGCATGTACAATGTAATCAGATACGAGATATATGAATTAAATGCTACCATGCATGGCTAAGAGTTATAAACAGCAATGATATTTTCCATCGTGATTTTTCTACTCCTGAAAGTGTGTTTTACCTATCAAGCGTATTCAGTGCTATAGTCAAGATTAAAGAGCATGTCCCTGCGGGTCTCTGCTCCCATTCGAATTTTGAATTTTCTAGCCAGAGACTCCACTCTGTCATTGTTCTCATAGTCCATCTCCCGAATGCATCGCCTTCTGACCTTCTTTAATGTCTCTTTTGATGGTTCAAACCCAGCATTTACCTAAAACAACAATGGTTGCAAATAGTATTAGCTTCTCAAGTAGAGATGGTAAGACAAAGGGTTACAAACGAGGCCTGCCGATCATATCCATTAAAGAAAATAGCTACCATATCATCAATTACAGAAAGAGCAGCTTTTGGATCTCGGTCGATGAGATGAGCATCAACAGTCAATGAATATGACATTGCATTGGGTTTAACGCCCAAACTTAGCATATGCTCAAAAACTCTTAAAGCTTCAATGGTCTGCAAGGGTATTAAAAGAACAATTTTAGTAAAATATTTACATGTCTTTTGATAATGCTACGGATGCTTAGCTTTCTTCCATAACTTGGAGGGAACCCAAGCAACCACATATCTGTGACTACCAAAAGACTTCACAGAAAAGTTCAGCATATGATATTCTGACTTTCGAACATACAATGGGATTTTGGTCGAGAGAGAGAGAGAAATCAGTACTACATACTTACCTTTTTCAGCTTCCCAAAAGCACACATCAGAGAATTGTAAGAGTGAACATCAGGGGTTAACTCAAAACTGGAACCAATGGCTTCAAATGTTTGGTAGGCCCGATCAATATCCCAGGTATTCGCACAACCTAAGATTACACAATTTAAAGCAGCAACAGACTTGTAAGGAGAATCAGCTCGGCTCAAATTCTCTAGTTGAAAATATACCTGATAAAGATGAATGAAAATGTGTTGTAGAAAGCGGCGACACAAAAGTACACCAATTGAATCTAACATCTAGTTGATGTAAACAACAAGCACATGCTATCTTTCTTGTACAAATTCGAGATAATACACAAGAACAAGAGCAATCTGAACTCACGCAATATAGTCCTAAATGAGCAAACTCACAGACAAGCAAAACTATGGCTGCTCAACAAACAAAATAATGGTGATTTTTACGTTCTACAGATAAAAGGACTTACATTATCCAAAGTCTCAAAACCCTTTTTCGAGCATGCAACAACTAGTGGATGCAAAGAAGTGAATGGAGAGAAAAGTTCCTCTTCTGCTTCTTTATCAGTATTTCCATAAGCAGATTCGAACTCATGCAAGGTACTAAAAGCTCTTGGTAGATTCCCTAACGATGCAAGTGCATATATCCTGGCAATGTAAGATTCAGGATTCGGGGCCTTCTTTTGACGCAATGACCGTAGAAGGATAGCCCATGATGCATCCAGTAGAGTTGAGTTATAGGTTCTGCCAGCAATTGACAGCGCTGACACAAGCAACCCTTCATCAACAGAAAGCAGAACAGGGGGCCTTGCCTTCTCACCTATAGAAATCCATTTGGCCATATACTCCAGGGCATTATATGCTAACTTGCTATGATCGCTGTGCACTGCAACGTCTGCAATGAAGTTGCACAAGTTCCATGGTGGACAAAGAGCTTTGTTTTGATCCATAGACTGATAGCAAAAATACAAACCCGGTTATGCAAGTAAATTGATAATTGCACCTTATAGTCCAAATGCATGCAGTAAAATTACATACCCTGCATCTATCTATAACTGAAACCAGTTGATCCAGCTTGCCCTTCTTGACACAGGCCCACACACAGTCTGAAAATGACTTCGTTGACAAGGTATAACCAGATTTTAAGGTCAAGTCTATGCATTTCAAGGCAGCATCAATCTGGCCCACTTCAAAAAGCATGTTGTTCACTAAATCATAAGACTCATCATCTGGGGCAGATTCTTTCCCTGTTCGCAGCATCCTGACAAAATTGAAGTAAAGATGTTCCATAAAGTAGTTACTCGACAGTTTAGTAAATGAACATTATGAACTTATTTTAGAAGGCTAATCATAAGATAAAAAAGTAAAGGCTAGGCATAGTAGTATGTAGTTCTGCAAAAGGTGTACATTTACACTATTAGTTCAAAAATCTTTGAAATCGACCACGCTTCTGGAAATTGGTGGTTTAGGGGTAGGTATGTGTGCGGATAACTTTGATCTGATACATTGTAGACCTTTTTTAACAAACGTTAATTGAGGATGGAGAATAAAGGAATTCAATGCTAGACCTTTAGCTGGCGATTAGCAAGATTGCAGAACCCCAACAGTCCGTGGCCTCCATAATGGCTATGTTTCCAACCATAAGTTCAACCTTGTAACTATGTGTAACTAACTCTGAAAATTTCAAGATTTAACATATTTTAGGATTTTAACCCCACAGTCTAAGTTTTATTGTTTAGGATTTTTTCATCTTTTTATAAAGGATAAGCATATCCATGAAAACCATGTTTGGTACCCATTTTCTAGTAGTAACTAAATCAAATTTTACAAAAAACAAAAATGTCCATTCTAAAGAGCACAATATTATTGATTTCCACATAAAATATAACAAACTGTTTAAATGCAAATGCACAGACCCCAATCTTGCCCACATTTGATGCATAAAATGATAAAATTATTAAAGCAATTATAATAGATATGTTCTTTTATATCAATTCGAAGGAGAACAATTAACTAACCGTTCGAGCAATTTTTGAGCAGCCTCAGTCTCTTTGGCATGGTGCATGGCCTTGAGAACCAAATTAAACGACGGTGTATTGGGCGTAATATTATACTCCTCCATCTGAGTGACAAGGTCTAGTAACTCCCCAGCTGAAGCTCCGATCATCAAATTGGCCCTTAAGTAATAATTGTAAACATTCACATCAGGCTTGTTTGGCTTTCCATTCTTATCCAAAGATCGAACCCAAAACTCGAACAATTGCTTCATGTCTGCCCATCTTCGAGAGGTCATCCAATCAGCAAATACATTCATTATGCTCTGAATATCTAGGGTCTGCGACATGGCTTGGATGCGAGCACTCGGAGACTGTTGAAGGAGCTCGAGGGGAAGTAAAGACTGAGTCAAGAGCGAGTTAGGGATCGGACTCCGCCAGTTTTCATTGTAAAGTGGACTTCCAGATGCTGGGTTGGGAGGAAGTGGAGTAGGATTGGGTGAGTGAGTTGGCTCGGAGAGTTCAGGTTCTTGGTTGAGAAATGAGACGGTTGCAATGGTCTTAAAGGAGTCTGTGTTATGGTTTAGAGTTTTGATAAGGTTTCGTGTCCGCAACAGATAGACCATCTGGGACGCCATTGATGGAGCTTCAGTGAACTCAGATTTAGGGTATTGATTTTATGTGAGGAGTGAGGACGAACCATTAGGGATTATCGTTCGTGGTGATCTTCTGATCGAGGACGAATTGGCAATTTTATTTAATTCATTGCCAGTTTTACATAATCTTTAAAATATAGTGGCTCTATAGGAAATGTAACTTTCTGGGTGGATCTCGGATTTCTTGAAATTAACCATGAACTCGGATTGTGATGATTCTAAGTTTATCCCATTTTGTAGGTTACCTACCCTATATTGGATTTGTCCAACTCCAATGTCATGGTTTAAAGATGGTTTTACTAGGAGCAATCCTGTGATGATCACGAACAGTATTACAATTGCACCATTTAATAATTTTCTACTACATTATTTGTAAATCATCATGTATTTATGATAAAAAAAAACTTTCTCATTAAGTAAAGAGAAAAAAACAAAAAATGAGTTCAAATAGCATTAATTATTTGGTTTAGTTTAGTTTAATAAAATTGTGACATTTTATTTTTGTAACGAGTACATATTTATAATACATATAATGTTCCTTTCGTATTAATAGGGCTCCTAAATTGACCCATGTTTCTTCTAAGGCAATCCACAAGTTATAGGTATTTTAAATTTGGGCCTATTTTGAAAATTATAAGGTTATTTACTAGAACTCTTGATCCAATCAAGTATTTGAACTACAAAGCCCAAACTTGATGGGTTGGGTTTTTCAGTCAAAATGAGTTGAATTGTGTTCTAAAATAAATTTATATTAGGAATGTCACACGTGCATACATAAATAGTGTATATTAATAATTAAAATTAAAATGCATTTTTTATATAAGCGAAGTTAGTTTTGAATAAGAGGATTATTCAAGTCATTCATAAACTTGTTTCCTGTAAAAATTTCACTATAAAATATAGCATGTGTGTCATGTGATATATATATATATATTCACCATTGTTAAATAGAAAGTTGCATGCTTTCTAGCGAAAAGACCACAAATTATGATATGCACTCAACAATTGGGGTCGACATTAGCTGTATCATATGGTAGGGCCAACACAGGTCAAACTTTGTATGATTAATTCGACAGCTTAGTGAAAATATATATTTAAGTCATGTCTGATCCAACATAATCATCTAATCATATTACTTTCTAGCCTAGGAATATTGCCTTAAACAATTTGATCCACCACCAGCCTCTGTTACTAAATAAGTATTAGAAAAGATGAGCGAACTACAATGTCATGTAATCTATTTAGAAATGTAGAATGAATGTTCAACATATGAGTCTTCCGTACAGTTATAATTAGTTAAAAATAAAATAAAATTAAAAAATATCAAATTAAAGCTAATCACATGTAAAGTATGAAAATAATCCCATTGGAAAAAAAAAAAAAAATTGGATGATTTTTTTCAAGAAAAACAAGTAAAGATTAATCGATCTATTAAAATATGCTAAAAATATGATTTGTCAGAAAGAGATTTCAATATTATTTTATACGTATTAAATATATGAAATTATGCACATTTTAGAAAGAAAAAAAAAAATCTAACATATGATAATACATACAAAACTTTAGCATAAGGACGTTTATTTCTTTTTAAGAGAAACAAAGTCTAAATCAATTAATTCTTTAATATTTATTAAAAATGAAAATCGTAAGAAATAGACTTATAACTTATTTTGCGCACAAAATGTTATTCTTTTGATTTAACACCAAAATGTCACTTTTACAAAACACTGCTTCTCAAAATGTTATGTAACAATTAAAGACTTTTATTTGAAAAAGAATTTAATTTTTTTAAATAACATTTTACGATTTACAAAGATCGAACCCACACTTTACTTTCAATAAAAAAAAAAAAAACCACACTTTACTTGCAAATTAAATAAAAATAAAACAGAGAGAAAGAGAGAGAGAATACAGAGCATCAACCTTTGTGCATTGTGATCCAATTATTCTCTTTTTAGAAAGTGAACAATTTCAAAAATCACAATTAAAAGTCTCCACAGAACTCATTGAAATAAAGTTGAGGTAAAAGCAACCACCGAATTTCAAAGGACTTTTTTTTTTTTTGCTAAACACAGAATTTCAGAGAATAATTTCAATATTTTCCTCCGTTTTGGCTCAAAAAAATAAAAAAAAACGTTGCTTTGCTTTTTCTTTTTCTTTTTTTATACCTGTGATCCATTATAATTAGCAATATATGTGTTATTATTGATGACTAATCATTCTTATATTTGGATTAACGAAAGTAATTGAATTAACTTTGCATGTACCCTAAAAAATAATTAGAATTTTAATAGATTTTTAAATAATTACAATTTTAAAGATTGTTTTTAATAAACATAGAAACAACACACATAAAGTTAAGGGAAGGGAATAATTATTAATTCAAAATATTTTTATAAACTTTTCATTACTGTTGATATATCTTTAATTAGAGGTGTAAAAAAGGACGGTCCGGTCCGGCCCAGCCCGTCAAATTAGCGTGCCGTGCCGGCCCTTGGCCCTTATATGGGCCGTGCCGTGCCTCAGTTCTTGGCCCGTGGGCCTTAACGTGCCGTGCCGTGCCGTGCCCGGCCCGTTAGGCTGTTCTTAACGGGCCGGCACGGCCCATGACCCCTTTATTTCATTTTTTTTAATATATTTATTTAATTATTTAGTTAAAATTTATTAATAATGCTTTAAAAAATTAAAAGTAAAAGTCGAACTCTTAACCTCATTTTATAGATCGTTAGAAATTCATTAAATTATGTCTAATTTTATTTAAATGTAAAAAAAATTATTTATTTATTGGTACTTTTTAAAATTAATTTTTAAAATAATAAAATTTCGCGTGCCGTGTCGTGCCGGTCCGGCCCAGCTCGTTAAGGGCCATGGGCCGTGCCGTGCTACTCATTTTGGCTAACGGGCCGTGCCGTGCCGTGCCGAATTTTCGGTGGGCCGTGCCGTGCTGGCCCGATGGGCCAACGGGCCAAATGTTTAACGGGCCGTGCCATGCCGGCCCGTTTGACACCCCTATCTTTAATAGTCATGTGAAATTGTAATGATTTTTATTTCATGCCTTTATACTAATAATAAATTGATCCTAAAAATAAAATTTTTGGAGCATAGGGAAGAATAAGGGTATGTTTTTGTACCTATAATTTTAACTAGAATGTTTATCCTTTTTTTAATATTTCATTACATAAATAATTCATATATTTAATTGATTTTATTTTTAATCCCTTAATAAAAAAAATATGTGTTTATTTTCTTATGACGTTAAGAAACACATGCTCATTTATATTGTAAAAAAAAAAAACATATATTTATTTTTTCTAAGAAGTTAAAAATAAAATTATATGTATAAATAGAGATTATGTTATGCAATTAAATATTTTTTAAATATATTTGAGTTTTTAAATACTATAGATTTTTTTAACTTTTTAAAATATACATTTAAGTTTTTTTTTTTTTTATCAAACAAAAAATTGATATTTTTTTTTTGTACATGTAAATGTAACTCACATAACTTATTTAAAAAAGATAAATTAGTTATTTTAGTGTTTAATGAGAAAAAACTTCAAATATTTTTATCCAAAATCACTTTTTGCAAATTACATTTATTTCATTTGCCAAAATAATTTTATTATTAAAATAATAATTTTTTTTAAAATCAATTTTATCGCAAAATTACGTTTTGCAATGTCACTTTTTGTGAGAGACAAAAACTTGTTTTGAAAAAGTTTGCGACATCCCTTGTACCCCAAAATTGCTTTTTGCAAAATCAATTTTATTCCAAAATTACTTTTTTACAATATTACTTTTATCCCGAATTCACTTTTTTACAAAATTATTTTTATCTCATAGGCCAAAACATTTCTGTATGGATATCGATTGGGCTTACTACAGGAGCTTTCTTATCTTCTTCGCTGTTCCACCCATCTTCTTATTCTTCACCATTCTGCTTATTTTTCTTCCTCTTCTATAGATTTTTGTTGCTTCTCTTTTCCATTACTGACTTGAGCGCCGAAGAGGGTGTCACCCTCCTCTAACCATATTTACTATTTTGCAGATTGTTGTCATCGTATAAACAATTCTTTCGATATAAGTAATGTTACCTCTCACAATAATTTATATATATTTTTTAAAAAAAATTTATCCCAAAATTATTTTTTGTAAAATCTATTTTTTCAAAATTATTTTTATCTTAGGTCAAAAAATTTATTATATTTTTTGTTTTGTTAAACTATAAATAGACCTAATTGCTCCTTTAAAAAAAAGTCATGTAAATTATGCGTACAAAAATTAAATTTAAATCTACATTTTAAAAACTTTAAAAATTTATGATATATTAATTAAAAAGAGAAAGACTAAAATGTACATCTTTTAAACTTATGATATACAAACAAACCTGTTTATAATTTAAGAATCTCTTGTAGTTCAGGTGGTAAGATTATTAATTCTTTCATTAGGAACCTAAGTTTGAAACTCACCTAAATATGTAAATATATTTTTTCTTTATTATAAAAAAAAAAAAGTAAATTTTAGTGTCCTTTTAAAAAAAAATAAATAAATAAATAACAAACGCGTTTATAATTTGGTGTTAGGTGTTTTGCAGATCTTTCTTGTTGTATCTTATTTTAAATTAAAATTTTATTTGATTACTAATTAACGACATTAAAAAAAAACAAGGAAAAATAGAAATATTGTACTTAAGGTCCATTATTTCCCTGGTTGTCTTCTCATTTTTTACCCTCAGGCAGTGTTTTTACCCTTACCCCAGTGTTTGTAACATTGCTTTCAAGCCTTACCCCAGTGTTTGTAACATTGGTGTGAGGGATGGTAATTTTTGATACAGTATGATAGTACGATTTAAATATGATATAATACAAATTTTTTAGTAAGAATTGATCAATAATTTTTTTATATTCTTAAAATTTTTGTTATTTTTTACTATTATAAATAAGTAACATAAAAAAAATTTAAGTAAATTTTTTAATGTGTTAACCAACACGAAAACACGATACAAATAATACGAACAAATACGATACGAATACGAACAATACGATACAACTGACACTCCTACTTCCAAGAATTAATACTCACTTTGACTTGGTCAGCGATTTATTAGCCTCTGTCAGAGCTACACATAAAGTCTAGAAACATAAAGTCTAGAAAGTAGGACATTGATTTTGAAACTTTCATTATATTTCTCAATTTTGATACAGTAAGTTTGAAGAAAAAAACTTGTGTTAGCTGGAGAATTTATTTATTGATTAATTATATATTCAATTAAAATATATCACATAATTATACACAACTTATATCAAAGTTTTTCAAGTTGGAATAGTTATCTACACTGTGTTAAAAAGTTCATCCTATAATTTTTATATAATTATGAAATTAGTTATGTAAAATTTTTGTATAATTATATAAGGTAGGTTTAAATTTTATTAGACATTTAATTTAATTTATTTAAAATTTAAATTTTAAAATTATGTATCTTAAATTTTTTATTTTAAATGAAAAAAAAAATATTTTTATATTTTTGAAAATATAATCAAAATATAAAAATAAATTAAATATTAATTTACATAAATTTTATAATAAAAAAATTATTTTATTAAATATTTATAATTAATTTTATCTTATTACATTATATAACTTTAATTAAATATTATATAAATTAATTATAATATAATTTAATTTAATATGATGTATTAAAAATATGATAATTGCGTACCCAACTTTTTATATCTGAAATATGGCTGGGTAATCGCAAATTTAGGGTCAAAATTTGCCTTCAAATTTGAAACTTATTACAATAATAACTTTTTATATAAGGTTAATATTATTTAAAATGGAATAAAAAAAAAAAGTACATGTAGAGAATAATACTAATAATAGTCCCAAAACAGTCCTGATAATTTAAGATTAATATTGAAAATGCTATAATATTATATGATAAAGAAAAAAAAAATTGAGAACTTTTTAATTTTTTAGGTGTAAAATTGGAGTTTTTTTTTTTTTGAAAAATGAAAAGAATTAGAACTTTAACGTTGTTTCTCTCGTTCTTGATTGCTCTCCCTCACTCATGCTTTCAGTTTGTCTCTCTTTCTCAATCTCAGCGTCTATCTCCATTTCTCTCTTTGTTTTTTTGTCAGTTTCTCTCCCTTTCTCCATCTCAGTGTCTCTCTCCATTTCTCTCTTTGTTTCTTTGCCAATTTTTGTTTGGGTACTTTGCGGTGGCGATGGTGTTTGTTGCAGGCAAGGTGGTGATGACGCTTGATGTTGGAAGTTGTTTTTGGCAAGAGACTGAGATCGTGAGTGAGGTACATCATTTTTTATTTTTTGTTTTATTGTTTTTTTTTTAAATAATATTATATGCATCAAATTATAATACATTAAGTTAAATGATAGTTAAAATTAAAATATATAATAATAAAATAAATATAAAATTTTTACAAATAAATAAATTATATTATATTAATTAATGTATAAATTAAATTATGTGAAAAAAATATTTTTATTTTTTTAATTATAAAAAATAAAATTTTATTTTATCTTAAAAAATATATTATTTCAAAAATAAAAATTAGTTGTCACAAATTTTAAAAGTAGCCCTAAGAAAAAGTTTTTATAATAACAAATGAATATTTTTATTTTAAAAAATATTAAAGTATTAAGTAAATTTTTTAATTATTTTAATATTAATATTTTTTTAAAAATAACAACTTAGATTTTAAATTATAAAATTAAATATTATAATTTTTATATAATTTAATTATTTTATTCATGTAATTTCATTTTTTAACTCTCTAACAACATATTTTATTTTTTATGTTATAAAAAAATATAAGTAGATGTGTATATTAAAAATGAAACTTCATCGATTAAAAAGATTATATTATGCAACTAAATTCTAAATTGTGTATTTTTTTTAAATAATAAATGCTAATATCACTAATTTTTCTATTTATTTTTGAATCCAAATTTTTTGTATTATAATAGTGTCAAATTATTTTAAAAATTAAAGAATTTTTTTTAATTTTTTAAATAATATTAATATGTGTTAGTCAAAATAAATTTAAAAGTAGATATAACATTAATCTTTTTTCTATCTAATTACGCATTCTTTTCTTTTCTTTCTTTTTAGTTGGAACAACCGTTTTATGGGAGGGAGGATCTCTGCTCATCTTCAAATTTATCCGCTTGAAAAGACTACTGTTATAAGCAAGCATCAAAGATTAATAGTAAAAAAAAAAAAAAAATCTTTATACACATTTAATCTATTGTAAGTTTGAACTACCTCAAATAGCTCAATTGCTGTCCTACTTTGGTATTACACGACATTTTCGACTCTACCGATTTTATAAGTGAATATAGAAGAACCATATGTGCAAGCATAGAAAATAGATGCTTGGTACACCTTATCATAGCTAAAAGATGAAGAAAAATGACAAATTTAGTGCTACCTCATTCTTACCTCACGTTTTAGAAGGTAGCTCAAGAACCATAATATGGTAGGACCTCTTTATTAAGGGTGTGAATTCTTATGGAGCAGGTAATTAAATTAATTTAGTTTTAAATTGATTTAATTTTAATTTAATTAAAATTTTATTTGAACTATCAAAGGTGAGTTCGAATTCAAACCGAATACAAACGAGTTAGCTTAAATTAGCCTAATTATTAATTATATTTTTTTTAGTTAATATGACTCTTTATTATTAAAAAAAATATTTGATGATTAAAATTCAAAAAACATTACATAAAATAATAAAAATATATATAAATATAATAAAAAATTAATTATTAAAGCAAGAAGTCAACTTTCTAAATTAATTAGGTAAGAAGTAAATGTCATCAAATCCCACCTATGCAAAAGTTAGAAGCCGTTATGTCCTCATGAAAATTCACATTTAGAATAAAGAGTTTTAAAGTCCAAATAAAATTTCTTTTAAGTATTAAACAAAATAAATATATATGAGTATATTAAATAAAGATACTTACCAAAAAATGAAGAGTTAAAATAAATTAAAATGTCACACGAAAACATAATTTTTTTATATACACAAGAATAGAACTTTGTCTATTACATAATACATAATTCTTAACACAATGGACAAGTGCAAAAGATAATAGCATAACACAGGCTGATAAAATATTTAAAATTTTTACTTCAAAAATTAATACCTAATCGATTTAAAAATAGAAACTTCATAATACTAATTTGAATTAAATATAAATATTATATTTTTGTTTAAAGAGTTAGGTAGATTTAAACGTTTAATACATTAATGTCAAAGAATTTAGCATAATATTGTGACAAAATGAATAAATTATAGCTATTTATTCATTATCAGCTTATTTTTTAAAAGAAAAGAAAAAAATAATTAATATATCATAAAAGATAAGTATTAAAATAGATGAAAGAATATTTTAATTTTAATATAGTATTTTCTTTTCTTTTTTAATTTTTTATCTAAAATTTATTTATTTTTATTTTATTTCGGGTTAATGGACTGACCTTAACCAAACTCAATTTTTTTCAAGTTATTTGAGCTGGACCGAAACAAGTCCAAATTTAATTTAATTCGTGTTCAATTCAAAAATTTCAATTTAAATTCAATTCAATCAACAAACTATGACACAAATTACCACCTATATAATCTCTATAGAGTTCAAAGTAGGGGCAAAAACCACTCGCGCTACGTGTCATCTATCACTTACATATATATTTTTTAAATATATTATTTACATTAATTTTATATATTATTATCTCAAATATTATATTATTTATTTATTTTAAAAATAATAAATAATTGTTGTAAAAACATTATACGACACAATTTTAAAGTACTAATGTTAAAGTATTTATTGAAACATGCAATAAAATTATTTTAAAATAAAATTAATAATTTCTTTATTCTGTTCTACAATATATGTGTACAAAAATGAGCAAATATATGTAACTATAAACTAAAATTTTATAAAAATGTGTAATTTATAAACGATATGTTGAATTATAATTTTCATCTATTAATTTTATCATTTTTTTCTTAATGAAAATTTTGTAACTTTTCATCAAGTAATTTTTTATATTTAATAATTTAAATTTAAAAATATAAACTTAGGTTAAAATTGAAAAATAATCAATTAAATATATTAATTTTAAGAACTAATGGCCTAAATAATGTAAAAAATAAATTTTTATAATACGTAATTAGTATAATTTAATTTAATTTTTAAATTTATACTTAAATTTATTAAATATAAATTTTTTTGTAAAATTTATAATAAAAAAAATAATCGATATTGCCACACAATAGAGCACCAAACCTTAAACGAGGTTGAGTTAATTTTAAAACACCACATGAGTTTAAGACCGTTTGTAAGGATGCCTCCAACAGTCAAATACATACACGACAAAAAGCTTGTAGCTTGCTCAATTCCCAAGAGAGCACTCTATTCCACACTAGTATGAACTATAAATTAGGAGTGATAATTTTTTAATGATTATCTGAAATACGATATAATATGAATTTTTTTTAGTAAAAATTAATTAATATTTTTTTTATATTATTAAAAATTTTATTATTTTTTATTATTATAAATAAGTAATACAAAAAATTTAAATAAATTTTTTAATGTGTCAAACAACACGAATAATACGAATAAATATGACACAAATACGATATAAATAATTCACACCCTTACTATAAACTATAATACTGTACTCTAAAATAATTTATTTAATTCTTTATATAAATTGTTGTAGAGGGTTTAAAAGCATATCAAATACAGACCCTGAGACTCCCACCTCTACCATCCACCGTCTCTCTTTCTCTCTCTCACTCATATTATTGTCTACTAGAAATCTCTATTTCTCCCACCAACTCTTTCTCTCTGTCTCTCTTACTTTCTCAAGCTTTCCTTGTTTCAAGTTCAATCATATCTCATAAGGGATAGTGAGTCTCTTATATTGGCTTGCAATCTTGCTTAAAAATGGTTGCTTTAGTCTATATAGTACTTTTCTTGGCCCTTACTGGCTATTCAAGTAAGCTCCTTTCTCTGCTTTAGTGTTCTATTTTTCTTTTCATTTTTTTTTCTTTCTTATCATTTTGCATTTTCCATCTTTCCAAAAGATTGAAGAGTTGTTTTCTGCTTCATTCAGACTATAGATGAATAATTTTGTGGGGTTCTTGTGTTTTTATTGTAGGTTCTTTCCTTGCTCTGCTTTTTATACTTTTGATTTGAATCTCCATGGAAAGAAGTTATTTTTTTTGTCCATTAGAGGTGAAACATGTATCAAGATTTGCACAATTGGTCTATAAGTTCAAATTTATCCACACAAAAGTGAACTTTTTTATTTTTAAATTGTAGTTTCAAGAATTTTTTTTTTACTTTTTCATGTTAAATTGGGTGATTTTCTGTTGACTTTTAACCCTTGATTTCTGGTGGGTGTTTTTGTGGTTCTCTTAAATAGGTGCTACTTATTGCTTATGTAAAGATGGGAGCGAACAATATCTTCAAAAGACATTGGATTATGCTTGTGGAGCTGGAGCTGATTGCACACCAATCTCTCAAAATGGTGCTTGTTATCAACCCAATACTGTAAAAGATCACTGTAATTGGGCTGTTAACAGCTATTTCCAAAGAAAAAGTCAAGCTCAAGGAAGCTGTGATTTCTCAGGCACTGCCACTGTGAGCCAAAATCCACCTGCTAGTAAGTTTTCTCTTTCTAAATCCCTTAAATCTATCTTTTTTGTATTTGAAATTTATTGTTTTTCATGATTCAATTTTTGGTTTTTTTGTTGGAACAGCCCAGAACTCCAACTGTGTCTTTCCTTCAAGTCCGTAAGTACACTAGCTTGAAATCTGATCTTGAATCTGTATATTTTCTGGAACCCAGATCTTGATTGTTCCTCTTCTATCTGAAAGATCATATTTTTACTTGTGGGATCTCTTTGAAATGCTCAAAGATCATATTTTTACTCTGTTTTTTTCCGACTAGTCTTTAGCAAGGGTAGCTGTTAAACTGACATTAATCTAATGGAGATCTGCCAACCCATTGTTATGATTCTTGTTAATATCAACCGTGAGGTGTCATGATTTAGTTGTTTTCAATATTTGTTGTATTTGCTATCAGATCTCTCAACTTTGTTATGTGGTCATTTTTACGAAGATTAGGAAAGGTCAAGTTGGTAAAAACTTAATTTTTTTTTCCTTCGCTTTGCTTGTTCAGTCAAACAGGAACAAGCACTTCAACCCCAACAGTAGGCACTCCTTCCACATCTACAACTCCAAGCACAAGCACAGGTTCAGGTACTCCTTCAACCACAACACCTAGCACCAGTACTGGGACCGGGACCGGGACCGGGACCGGGACCGGAACAGTTGGCGGGACAGGGACTGGCATTACGAGTCCAACATCATTTGGAATAAGCCCAACTGGAACTGCCACTGGCATTCCTGATGGGAGCAATGCTATGACTCTTTCAAAAAGCATTAACGTTTTCTCCACTATGGCTATTTTGTCCTGTTTTTCAGGCTTATTACTATGGGGCTGAACTTTTCAAATGCGGACCACATTTTGCCACAACTGTAATTCTGGGTTATGGGTGGGGGGAAGAAACATCTAGAGTGAAAAACCCACTAGGGTTTTTTGTTATTTTCTTTTAGGATTTTCTTTCTCCTTTAAGAAAAAGTTTGGGAATTGATTCCTTATTTTGATGATGATGATGGGACAGCTTATCGGAGATAGAACCTGATCTTTTTTTTTATTTTATTGTATTAGATTTATTATTATCCTTCCTTTTGTACATTTAAGAGGTAGTATTCTTATTCTACTGTAACTTTGTTATCCATCCCATCCTACCTTAGATTCATTTTCATTTGGGTACTGTCCAGGCTAGCTCCCATTGATTAATATTCTAATCTATTTTTTTATTCCTCTCTTTTGAATTTTTCATCCGTATTCTACTTTTTTCCTTTGTCAAGTTTGCCCAACGATTTTGAGTTACGAGGAAGAGGAAAAAATAGGCCCCATATTGCTCTTGAAGTTGGGCTTTGTTGAGTTGCTTGAACTTAAAAGAAGGCTTTTGGTTCGTTGAATATAAAAATAATGATAATTGTAATATACATAAAGAAAATAATATTATTATTATAATATTTATTTAAGTATTAAGTAATGTAATTAAAATAAATAATAATATTAAAATAAATATTATAAATTTTTAAAGAAATAAAATTAAAAAATAATTTTTTTATTGTTAAAAAAAGATAGAATGAAAAAAAAAATTATAAATAATTATATAAACTGTATAAAAAAAAATATATAACGTATTTTTAAAAAATGTAGCAAATATAATGAAAATTATTATTATATTTATAATTTTTTTATATTTTATTATAGTTAAATTAAAATATAATAATTTTTTATTACAATTATAATTAAGGAACTCATTTTGCTTTAGTGGCCACAAAATTTGTTTGGTGGTCAAGATTTTAGTGGCCACGAATGAAGAAAACTAACATGTAGACGAGATATAATACATTTCTGAATCATGAAAAAGAGCATATCCTTTTCATATGCAAAAAGCCGATTCTTTGTCCTTAAAGTCGTTAAAAAATGATATGGAAATTAAAAAGAAATCAACTTAAAACTTACAAAAATAATACTCCTAAGCATATATAGGTTTATTTATCACCTTTTAATTAAGTTGTTGAATATTTGAAAATTATAAATAAAGTTTAGGGAATAAGTTGGTTCTCTCTCTTTTTTTTTTTTTTTTTTTTTTTTTCATTTTCTTTATTTAAATTTTATGCTTATATTTATAAATCTAAAACATGTTTGGTGGTTGGAAATAGTTACAGAATAAATAACATTGAAAAAGAACCTAATAACATAACACTATCAGATTTTCTTTTAGTTTTTACTTAATAAAATTATTATATAAAACTAAAAATATTAAAATAATATTTGTATTGGTTGAATCAGTTTCCATAAAGTTTTTAAATATTAATAAACAACTCAGCCCATGTTTACATCGATTTTGTAATTTGTAAGAACATAACCACCCAATAAAAGGGGAAAACCCAACAAATTGAATTAGTATGGTTCAATCTATTGAATGGGATTGTTCAAATCGAATAAATTTTGAACACTACTAATCATAATTACATGCTACGAGCTCCTAATTTTTACAATTCTCTACTTTTCAAAAGTGATAATGATAAATTAAAATGTTTATCACCGAGTTTTAATTAGTGTTATCAATTTTTTCTAACAATGTGAATAGCGGTGAAAAAAATTCAATTTTTTCCATATTGGGGAAAACTCTGCAGAAAAAATGTTTTTGCAAAGATGGATTAAAGGATCACATTTCCCGCTCATGAAATCCCCCAAACTCGAATTTATTACAACTTAATATATTTTTTATATATATATATATATTTAATTAAGAAAATACAATATTGTCATTAAAAATACAAAAAAAAAAAAAAAAAATTAACCACCATGAAAATAAATAATTTAATTATATCTATAATTTATACATTACATTTAATATCTATTAAACATAATTTAAAATTTATTTTATTTTTATGCATAAATTTTGTTAATTTGTAACTTAAAATATATAATTAAACATATATTATTCATTAGTGAAAAATTCCTAATCCTCCACACATTCTCCAAAATTATAGTGTAGAATATTTGCCTCATCCCATGAAGAATTAACGTGGAGACGAGGATGTCAAACTCGACCTCACACTACCCTGTTAACAATTCTACTTAAAATCACATTAGTCATCATTATCATGAGATATCTCAAATCTCACGGGACATAGTGAATTGATGAATTTTCATCTCAAGTACAATGTATATGTTGAAATCTCAAATTAAAAGATGAAATTTCATATTAATGAAAGTTTGATTATGGTTGATTGTGTAAAGAATTAAGGATTTGACCATGCTTAAATTATGGGAATCCCATTTCCTAAAGCTTATTATGTTGAAATTCCATATGATATCAGATCTCTTGGCTCACTTTAATCTAGTTACTATAGCTCAATCCATGAAACTAGTCATTGATGAAAAAGGTAGAATGTGGTACTTGACAGGGTATCTCAGGTCAAGTTACTTTTGAGTCACCTAAATCTTTTGAGTTGTTTATTGCACTTAAAAACTAACTCGATCATGTACCTCCATCTCATCTCAACGTTTGTTTCATATAATACTTTGTCTCTTAGATTTCATGCATTTATTACTAATCTTGATAGGATAGAGATTTCAAGAAATATCCATGAAGTCTTGAAAATTTCATAATGGAAAGGAGCAGTTATGGAATAAATGAGGGCATCGGAAAAAAATGAAATGTGAAATGTAACAGAATTACCAAAAGAAAAGTGTTAGTAGGTTGTAAGTGGATATTTACGATAAAATATACAACTGATGGAATAATAGAACGATATAAAGCCTGTCTAGTTGCAAAAGAGTTTACACAAGTGTATGGAGCTGATTATACTGAAACCTTTGCACTTGTAGCTAAACTAAATATAGTCAGGGTTCTTTAGTCACTAGCAGTAAATTTGGATAGGTCTCTTCAACAACTAGACATAAAAAATGTCTTTTCATGCTGATAACGTGAAAGCCGCAGGTTCGTGACTTGCATAGGCCACTACTGATAAATGTATAAGAGTATAGTTGACCCTCCTCCTAACAACTTGACTTTTAGGAGAGTTGATTTTCCAACAACTTTTAACATGTTACCAAAGCTAGAGGTCCTGTGTTCAAGGCCTAACAACCCCAATTATTAAGTTGCAAGTGTTTGGCATACATAATGCATAGAGCCAACACTTGTGGGGGAGTGATAAATGTATAAAAGTATAGTTGTTTTTCTTCTTAACAGCTTAAGCTTTTAGAAAAGTTGGTTTTCCAACAACTTCTTAACTGAGAACAACATTAAAGAAATTGAGAGACTAAAGAAAACATGGACTACATAATTTGACATTTAAAAACTAGGACAAATGCAATATTTCTTAAGAATTGAGGTTACAAAATCAAAGAAAGGAATTAGTGTCTCTCAAAGAAAGTATGTCCTCAATCTTCTCACAGAGATTGAAAGCTGGAAAAAAAAATTAGAAGTGCTGGGAGATTCAGTGGACAACGAATGGTATCAAAGATTAGCAAGAAAACTAATATATTTGTCGCACACTAAACCAAACATTGCATTTGCAGTTAGTATGATAAGCCAATGAATATATTCTCTAAAGGAAGCTCATTTTGAAGCTGTTTACAAGATAATTAGATATTTAAAAAGGTCACCTGACAGAGGCTTGTTCTTCAAGAAAAATGAGAAAAATAAGATAGAAGTCTTTACAGATGTCAATTGGGTTGACTCTTTAGAAGATAGAAAATCCACTACAAGTTATTGTAGCTTTGTTTTTGAAAATTTGGTGACGTGGAGTAAGAAGCAAAATGTGGTGGCTAGAAGTAGGGATGACAATTTCTTATACGACCCGTTAACACGAACCGAACACGACACGACACGAATTTTTTTTTAGTAAGAATTGATCACTAATTTTTTGATGTTCTTAAAGGTTTTGTTATTTCTTACTATTATAAATAGGCAACACGAAAAAAGTCGAATAAATTTTCTCATGTGTCAACTGACACGAAAATTTGACACGAATAACACGAACCGAACCCGATGCCTACACGAATAACACAACACGGACACGGCTAACACGACATGATTGCCACCCCTAGCTAGAAGCAGAGATGAAGCTGAATTTAGGGATGTCACTCAAGGGATTTGTGAAGCTATGACTAAGAAAACTCTTGAATGAAATCCAGGTGAAATTCTCCAATTAAACTCTACTATGACAATAAGCCAACCATCAATATTTCCCTTAATCCAGTATAAAATTACAAAAACAAACACATGAAAGTGGATAGACATTTCATTATGGAAAAAGTTAGAGATAAGACTATTTATATGACCTATGTTCTAACAAAAGAACAAATAGAAGATATATTCACCAAAGGACTTCCTAAAAAAAACTCAAAATAACTTCATTTGCAAATTAAATATGATCAACATCTACGATCTAACTTGAAAAGAGCGTTAAAATCTCATATTAATGAAAATTTGATTATGACTGATTGTGTAAATAATTAGATATTTGATTATGCTTAAATTAGGGGATTTTATTTATTTTGTAATTATTAAATTTCCATATTTTATCATGTTTTTCAACAATAAATTTGTAACACATAATTCTGTAAAAATATGATAAATACAATTCAGTGAATCTCATTTCCTAATGCCTATTATGTTGAAATTCTATAAAATAGGACAATGCAAATGCAAGCATTTCCCCACCAAAAACCTTCAAATAAAAATATTCATGATAGATGATTAAGGAGGCAGTGAAGAAAGGACTTTCAACTGAACCTTTTTATCGCAGTTTTCTTGAACAAACTCCGAAACCAATTGGGCAACAATGCTTGGCTTCTCCACATGAGGAAGGTGACCACATTCTGGTATTTGGCGTATGATTGCATTTGGCAATTCACAGTGCAATCTCTACAATACAAATAAGAAACACTTGCAGCACAGTGCCCAACTTGACAGTCTGACACAGATTAATCTTCAAAGAACCAAAAAGAGAGAGAAAAGAAATACTAACCACTCCAAGCTTGTTACTGATAATTTCGTCGGCTTCGCCCCAGATGATAAGTGTCTTCTGCTTTACCTGTCAAACAAGATTGCCATTGATTTTGCAACAACTTTAAAGATGTTGCAGTTCTTACAAACTCTTAACTGGAACTTTTGACAACTTTTCCTATAGAAGATGGAAGCTTCCCTCAGGTCCTTTCCATCTTCTCAACAGCAATACAAATTCGTGCATGCACAATCATATACAAAGAAACAAGATACGCATGGCCCTGCTGCAAAGTGCTTTTAGAGGACATATTTATGGAGAAAGTGTAATAAGTGATTTATAATTTTTGTTCATTATTGCTCAAAGGGGATAGCTAACTTATCTACTTAGAATGCAAAATAACTTCCACTGACTCAATCCTGAACTCGAGAGCATTTATGGGTGCACAAATTTCAACTTTTGGATTTTATCGTCCTATCTGTAAGGCATCAATCACTATCAAACAATTAACAAATTTTCCATATTAAAAACAATTATTCCAACTACATGAAAAATGAACAATGCATCTTAATAAAAGCAGCATAAGAATCAGAACAGAGGTAAGAAAAAACAAAAAAAGAAACATGAACAAGCAGTTGCATAATTAATCTGAAGAAAAGAGCTCATTATGGCCATGACCAGCTAAAGATCACTGCCATCTCACGAATTGGATTCTAACCAATCAAGTTATTTTCCTTCTTAGTAGATTGTGAGTGGGTCTGTTGTACTCCTCATTATAGTCCTCCTAAAATCAATAGAGTAGCATTTCAAAATGGTTGCCCTCGTTTATTTAAAAGTACTCCCACTGAAGCAATTTTTGAACTTAGGATTGATCTGTTATCAGGATCTAGTTTATCAAGCATTCTCTTATAACAGCTAACAATATACTAGTTTATCAGGAACTTCTTTGAACAAAGCAAAAAATTCAATACACCATGCAGCAAAAGTAAAGTTCACAACTACATGCAAAAAATGCATGCATGGTATTGCAAGATTAAGAAGGGGAAATGGTAGTCACACATGCCTGATTTATCAGAGAGCTAACTTTGTAACCCCCACTTCTCATAAAATCCACAGTTGCATCCTCCCACCAGGGAAACAGACAATGCAAGCGACCAATCTAGATAAAATTTCAGAGAAGGAAGAGTCTTAGATCTAGTAGTATCCCTAAAAATTATATAATATTGTGGAGTAACAAAAGTAGCAAAAGGGAAAACAAAACAATGAATATAGCAGTCTCTCTGAGAAAAGATCCTTACATTAGTCCAATCTAAGCTGGTACTGAACGATATGCCTCTGACGGACAAGAAATTTACATATGTACGCAAAGGAACGCTTTTTAATAAATATACCTGCGTCAAGATAGAGGCCTCGTTATGTAATGTTCCAAGATTAACCGTGCACCCCAAAAGATAAAATAAAAATTCCATTCTAATTCCTAACATATGCTTTTATTTTAATCTGATGACTTGTAAATGCAAGAGAACCAGAAGCATATTGCATGTGGGTGATACAAAGTAATGGGGTTTAGACACTTGTAAAGTTGTAAAAGCCTCACTCCAGCATAGGCTGCAAGTTTAGGCAATTTTGCCATGTTTTCTGTTCCTTCTGTATATACACTTGCGTCAATCAAAATCAGCTTTTCAACCTGAATGAATAAGTTGTCAAGAAAGTGTCTCATAATAGTAAATCTGTTAGGGAATACTAATATGTAAGTAAGAGACCAACTGTGAGAAAATTGCATTTGCATCTAAATTAAACCAAACGACGTACAGCTTCAGGATGGTTGACTGAAAAGTCGATTGCAACGGCAGCACCAAGGCTAGGTCCAACCAATATCATTGGTTTTTTGATGTAGGATTTCCAAAGCTGCCACAAGTTTGAAACAGCCAACAATTACATTTTTAAGAATTTGAGATGGAGAAAGGATAAGTTGCTAGCTGGGAGACACTCTCAAAAGAAACGACTTGCCAGCACCCCATTAAATAAAAGAAGAAGAAATAAAGGATCTTATTATGATTGACTCTAACCTCAAACATTCTAGTTAACAATCACATGAAACATGGAAAGGCTAAATTATCCCAATCAAACATCTTAGACAAACTTCAAAAACCAATGACCAATACCTGATAGAAATGATGACGTTTAGCCGCCACATCACATAGTGGAAGTTTTTCTGATGCATATAACAGTAGCATAAATACAAAGTTTTAAAAAGCAAAGTATTTTAGGGGGATAACCTGTTTTGGTTTAGCAAATAAGACTTGAATAAAAGCAATAAAACAAACCTAAATCAGAGAAACCCCAGCCAAGAATGTCGACAGCCCAGGTTTCTAGTCCACCCTCTTCAAGCAAGGGATAAGTGTATCTCCATTCTAGACAGGAGCTGAATAATAGACAGAGTAAGTTCCAAAGACATATCAAGTAACATTATATACCACAAAGAATGGTGTGTTTTGCACATCTATGAACCTGTCAAAACCATGGAGAAGAACCACTGGACTTGTGTTGCTCTTAACCAATGGTCTCACGCAACTACTCATGATACCATTTTCATTGAATTGGACCTGCACGTTAGGCAAACACCAAACTAGGTCCGTTTAGTTTAGAATGCTTAATAGGCTGGTCAAATAAGAACCAGGATGAATGAATTGTACAATAAAGTTTTCCGATGAAGCTGATATTCAACCAGCTTAGAAATGATACAAAATAAGCAAACATCACTCAAGTCCATATAAATAACTGAGTTAGCATATACTGCGGTTAATGAGTTGAACTTGTGGCTGAAAAAGGAAAGTAAAAAAGCTCCACTGTTTAGAGGCAAGTATTACAAATTTTATTTTCATGCTTCAATTGTATCACTTTAAGGTTAATTCTTGAAGAACACAGAACATTTCACCAAACCATAATATCAGAAGGCAACACTAGAACAAATTTGAAACCCGTATCATTCATTATTTATTTACCAACTAAGAGATATAATAAACAAAATCGTCCAAAAATTTCCAAGAGTGTACTATAAGATGATGAATCCCCATAATCTGGGGTAGATGCATATGTTAATCAGAGGGGCTAATGACTCCTCAATTGATCAAAAATGTAATTTTACTGATACAATTTTGAAATTTTTGTGAAAGTTAAATCATATCTAACATGTAGTGCCTTCTCACCTTAAGTTCTAAGCTCGTATTTTCAATATAAAATGTTCTAATCTCAACATGTAGTGCCCTCTCATATTATTAAAATAATTAAAATCCAATAAAATTGTAACAAACCCCAAATCTTAAATCATTCAATCAAAATCAACTCTCTTTTTCTCTTGCAAAATATAATAGTATGACAATATATTGTGCAATAAATATCAAAACTTCATTTCAAATGGATAGAACACTCCTAAGAAAAAGCCAGTATGATAATGTACAAAATACAAAAATAAAAAAAACGAAACTTTAAAAAGCGTACAAAATGAAGCAAAAGTCAGAAAATTTATTGTAATTAGGAGAAATGTAAGAGAGTTACAGGAACAGGAAGCCTCTCAATCCTAGCAGCGAACTTTCGAGCAAATGGGTCTTTTATATTCTCAACTTGTTTGGGCAGGAATGAAGGGAACACAGAGGATTGGACTCTGAAATGCTTCAGGGTTGTGCATGTTGTTGCCATAGACGAAGAGCTAGCCGTGGCTATGAGGGTTAGCATCTTCGTCACCTACGAGGTAAGCTAGCATTTGCCAAACCAAATGGCAGTCTCTCTATATTTGGCGAAGAAAAGAGATTAGCCTCGTCTCGGTTCTGGTTATCTGTTACTGCTGCTTTGAAGCTAGCTTGGGTCTCTATATGACGCCACGTCACTAAAAGAGCATTTAAGTAGAGCTGCCTTAAATTTGGTATGTTTCAAATAAGGTATTTATTTGAAGTATAGTTAATAATGTAGAATAAAAAAAAAATTACTGAAAATAATATTTTTTATGTTTAAATTTATATTTTTATAATTAAAAAATAATTAATATGTTATTTTTTTTTGAACATTCATTCAATTAAAATTGAATGATGATAATTTAGACTCGTTTAATATTAAACGTTCAATATTTTACGTTCAAATTAAATATTGAACGTTTAATATTATTAGAATGTTAATTTTGTTACTATAAATTTTAGGGATGATATTTTTGATAATTTTTCAAAAAGTTATTGTTAAAATCTTTACTAATAAAATTAAAGTTGTCAGTAGGTTGTATTGAATTTAAATTGATCTATTTATAATTTAATTTTTATAAATTTGATATAAATTTAATTAATTTATTAAATAAGTTATATATATATATTTGTATGTATGTAATTTATGATAAATTTTAATTAAATTACAAAAAAATTAAATTAATTTAAGCATTATTTTAATAAAAAAATATTAAAATATTAATTAATATAAAATAAAAATAATATCAATAATCATAAATATTATGATACATCAATGTCAATATGTTAAAGTCTCAAATACCAACAAAAAAGTCTAACAAAAAATATTTATCATAATTTTTTTTAAGTAAAAACTTGTTTAATTAAGTCTAAAATAAATAATCAATAACTAAAACATACAAAATTAAATTCAACAGTATATTATTATAAATTAATAAAAACACAAAAAATAAAAGATAAAATAAATTTGAACATCATCTAAATAATATTTTAAAGTATAAACTTACAAAATAATTATATTATAAATAATTATATACTTATTCTAATAATTTTAGCTATTCATTCAAGTTCTTTATACGGGTCACAAATTATCGGAGTTAACTCGTTGTGATTTGATTTTTTAAATGAATAAACATGTTTATGACCCGATCTATATAAGCCCAACACATACATGATTATTTTGTAAGTAGATTGTGTCAAGTTTAAAAAAAATTGCCAACTTTAAATAAAATATTAATTAAATTATAATATATATATTAAATTATAATAAAAATTATTTTTTATTAAATATAAGACCGAACTCAACCCTAGCTTCAAAAATTATGTGGTGGCACGGCTCTATAATAGATGTGGTTGCTCTTGGAAAATATGTGGGCTTTTTAAATATACTAGCAACTTAGCATGTAACTTGCTTATGTACATACATACCAAAAAATATATCAATAAATAATTTATATAATTTAATATTTTTGTTTTAAGTTAAAAGGAAAACAAAATGTATTATTTTATTTTAATAATTAAACCATTTACTTTTCATATTATTAACACATAAGATAAAAAATAAAAATAAAAAGATTAAAAAAAATCATAAATAACTTATAATAAACTAACCAATGAATAATTTCAAGTTTGCCCTCAAGTTTTTTTGCTAAAGAATTTCTTCAAAAGAAAATTTCAAGAATAAGGTTATTAGTAAAGAAATATTTTTAAAAAAAATACCAACATTACATAAAAATCCATTAGTTCATGTAGTGTGAAACAAAGAACAATTATCTTATTTATCTGCTCGTTACAATAGATTTATGGCCGGAAATAAAATATCAATATAGTAAATAAATATGACGTAAAAATATCATGCAATTATAAAATCAAAGAAAAAAATATTTATGTATATTCTAAACTCAAAAATGCCACCGGTTTATTAAGGAAAATCAATTCAAAATTTAAACAATATGAATGAGTTCCAAGTTGAATTAATTCTTATATCATCATTTGATTGTGCATTATCAATTTAAAAAGTATCTAGTATAAGTTTGAAATGAGAAATAAATTGACAAGAATTTGAATTTATTTTGCCTATATATAAAAACTCATTCATAATTGTATTAATTATTAAAACATTTTTATTGTGATAATGTTAAATTTATTAAATATTTCAATTGAAAATGCTATTATTTGACTTTTAAATTCTTAATTTGCTTAATCTTTTTTGTTGCTGTTGTAATTAATGTATCTTTAAAGCGTAACTTTAATTTATTATTAATTTATCATAATTGTTAAGTAACTATTATTTTCGATATAAAAAAAAATTAAATGATAATCCAATCATAATTATCATCGATATATAAATAAAAAAAATATTATATTAATATAAAAGTTTAAACTTTAAAATTATAAATAGTAACATAAAAGTTAAAATATGAAGAGTTACATGATCTTTTAAGGATAATTTTTTCTATACTATAGGTATATAAAAATTGTGAATACAGTAGGAGAGAGATATATACAGATTTGGGATTGAATATGGGGAGAGAGAAAAATATTGAACCCTATTTTAAAATAAGAGGTTAGAGAATTTGAATCTATATCTCTCCTAAATTGTATTTAATTTTAAATGATTTATTTTATAAAAAAATTTCCATTTTAAGATAGTTATAAAAAAAAAAATTAAGATGTAGTTTGGAAGTTATTGCTAGAGACTAAATTATTTTGGTATTATATGAAATAATTTTTAAAATTTATAATAATAAAATTAAAATTTTAATAAATATCAAACATAATTCAACATTGAAATATTTAAATGATTATAGTTCAATTATTTTTTATTAAATAATATTTTAATTTAAATTTTTAATTTCAAGAATAATAATATTTTATAATTAAAATTTATTTTGAAAGTTATGTTAGAGAATAAATTATTTTTCATTAAATAATTTATTTAATACAAATTTTCAATTTTAAGAATAATAATATACAATTAAATTAAATTTGTGATTCATATCCACTCTATTTAATATTTAAAAATAATCAAGACTTATATAATTTACTCTTTAATGAAAAATTAATTATAATTTATGCTTGCAATTGTATACAGATATTTTATTAGAGGAAAAAACACCCGGTTGACTCGGGAAGCAAAACCCTCGAAATATGTATTAAATAACGTGGCAAACTGCAAACTTTAACTTGAGACCAGGATTTGGTAATCTTGCAACTCTTCTGTCAATTTGCTCATCAAGTCCAAATTGTCGAGATTACCGCGTTATTTAATGCATGTGTTTGATAACGACTTAAAATTTTAATTTTTATATTTTTAATAAATTATTATTAAAATTTAAAATGATACATAAATTTTACATAAAAGAATTTTTAATTATATCTATGATTTATATTTTTTTTTCTATTTTCACTAAACATTTTTTCTTGAAAGTATATGAAATCTTGTAATTTTTATATATATAAATATTAAAAAAATGATTAAAATTTTAATTTTTTAAAAATAATAAGAATTTTTTTATTAATTGTTAAGTTAAAAAAATAAAAAATTACCTAAAATAACACCCCTATTCTTTAAAAATCATAATAATAAAAATAACATATTTATTTTAAATTATGAAGATATTAGTTATTGTTAAGTTAATACTAAGGATATTAATTTTGTTTAAAGTTGTCAATGGGGAGGGGTGGAGTTGGTGAACCCCTCCTTATTAATCATCAATGATTTTGAATTTATTTTCCATCTTCACTTAAAATCTTTGTGGAGACCTATCGAAGATCTTAGTGGGAAATGAGAATCTTCAAACAAGGAACAGAGATTCAAATAATATTAAAATTATTATTTTAAATATTTTAGTAATTTTTTATTTTATATAAAATAAAGATTATAGCCAATAAATAATATATTCTGATAAGAAAAATATACATAATCTTTTTATACCAAATAACAATTATAAAATCTTATTACAAACTAGTTTAATGTAATAAGTTATAAAATAATTATATGATTTTAAATTTTTTAAATTTATGTAAATAGCTTAAATAATTTTTAAAATATAATTATTGATGTTTTAAATGAATATAACCTAATTTAAAGATATAATATATAATGTATTTTTTATAATTAGTTTGAGTTTTATGTAATTAAATTTATAAAAAAATTAAAAATATAAAAAAAAATTATATGTTTATTAAAATGAGGTATATTGTTTCGAGGAATAGGATGAGGTATGTAATCCCCATCATTGCCTATAATCTAATAATCTTCGTAGGAATTTACCATAAAAAATTAACAATTTTGATCTTGTTATTATAAATTTTAGTGAGTATTATTTTAAAAAATTATCAAAAATAGCATCCCTAAAATTTATAGTAACAAAGCTAACACCTCAATAATATTGAACGTTCAATATTCAATTTGAACGTAAAATATTGAATGTTCAATATTAAACGAGTCTAAATTATCGTCGTTCAATTCTAATTGGATGAATGTTCAAAGAAAAATGACATATTAGTCATTTTTTTAATTATAAAAATATAAATTTGAACACAAGGGGTGCTAGTTTTGTTGTTGAAAATTTTGAAGGGTGTTAGTTTTGTTATTCTTCCTATTATTTTTGCTATTTTTTTGAAAAAAATTAAATTTTTACCAAACAATTTGTAACTAATTTTGATTCTTTTATGAAAATTATTAAATAAAAATTATTACGTTTCAAGCACATTAAATGATGGTTATTTTAAAAAAAAATATAAATTATATTTGACAAATTTTTACTATTATATATAACTAATTTTAATTATATAAAAAAAAAAAAAAACGATATTTAACTTAAAAATAATTGCACCAAATGACTTGAGCTCAAAGCCTAAATTTCATGACTAACTTCCATTACCGTCGCTTTTTCTCACTTTTTTTCTTTCTTTCTTCTTTTTTTAATTTGCATTTCTTTCTTCTTTTCTTTCTTTCTATTATTTTGCTGGGACCTTTTCTTTTCCTTTTCTTTTCCTCCTTCTTCTTCTTTTAATTTGCATTATTCTCCTCCCACATGCCGTTTATTTATTTATTTTTTTTTAATTTGAGTTATCAAATTATAAATTTTTAAAAACAATTATAATTTTATTTTTATAGTATTTATTTTAAATATTTTTTTTGAGTATATGTTGTTTTTTTTATTCAATTGAACATTGGAATTTTTTATAATTTATAATTAAACCTTTTTTACTCAATGAAAAGTATAAATTGTATAAAAAAAAATATATGTGCTATATTAAATAAAAATTATTTGTTATATAATAGAAAATATATATATATAACATCACATGTATCATTTAAAAAAAAAAAATTATGCATCAAATGCTAAAAAATAATATATATATCATCCGACAAAAAAATAAAATAATACATACTAAATAAAAACATGTATTTGGGGTGGGGAGATAGGAAATTATTTTTGGACCCAGTTGAAAGGGGGAGAGCGTAGGAGATTATTTTTGAACCCAGTTGGCGTAGGAGATAGGAAATCATGTAATTTATAACCTTTTTAAATAACTACACAATCTTTTATCTCTTAATATTTTACTATAATATAATCAAGATAGTATATTTTATATATATTATATCACATTTATACTGTAAAAAAATTATAATTTATTTAAAAAAAAATGGTAACGTACATAAATTCAATTCTAATTATACTTATTTTTTTTTTCTATTTACAATTTTAATTTTTATGTTTTCTACACTTAATGGTAAGCAAATCATTCAATTAATTTGTTTAAATTGAAAAATTTGATCAAATTTTTATGAAATTTGATTGACATATTTTATAGTCAAATTGAATTCGAATTGAAAAATATGCAATTCGTTGGGATTCAAATTGATAGATTTTATAATTCGCTGTAATTTGATTCCGACCGAATTACTATTAAAATTATAAATAAATAAATATTTTATTTTTAATTTATTATATTTAAATATTATGAATACCACAATTACATTAAAGTACTATTTAAATTTAAAAAATAAATATAAATGTTAATTCTCTATAATAATTTAATAATACTAAAGAATATATTTTTTATTATTTTATTTTTCTTAGTTGTGATTATAAATAAATAAATTTTTTTAAAATTGTATAAATTTAAATATTAGTATATATTATATTTTATATATGATAATAATAATAAAAAAGTTATAATTTTAATTTAATTTTATTTAATTAAATTTTTTTTTTGATATATTTGAATTTAGATTATTTTGTATTGACTATAACGTCGGTTTAAATTTAAATTTAAATTTGTAAGGTTTATATTTATTGGCAATTTTCGTGAACAAAATACCAAATGTAATCTAGTATAGGCGTCACCGTTCAATCAATTGATACACAACAAATGGAGTCATCGAACGTGCAATATTCATCAGGTAAAACATTTCATCATGCATACACACTCACACAATCGAACACTACACTTAGTATGGATTGTATCGAAAGAATATTTTGTGCACAGCATGTTCGATCGATCGAGGGTATGATCGATCGATCTAACCATGGTCGATCGATCGAGACTGGATCAACTTCGATCTAAATCATCTCTGTTTGGACTTGATCGATCGAGCAATTGGATCGATCGATCGAACCATGTTCGATCGATCGAGTATAGAACAACTTCGATCCAGGTTCTCTCTGTTTGGGTTAGATCGATCGAGCCAGTCTATCGATCGATCGAGCCAGTATTATATTCCTACTCAAACTCCTTTTCTATATTCGACCCTTATGTTATTTTTACCTAATCGATCACATTTAATGCTAAGAACAAAATTCTTATTTGAGGATAATTGTGGTAATTGGTAAATTCTGATAGGAGAAGAGTTATAGTGAATGGCAAATCCTATTTAAGCTAACATTGGACTCTATATATGTGAGAGGTGTTTTGTGCATATACAACTACATTGATCTAATATTTTCCATATCTGATTTGTGCTTTTAACTTCTTCTCTTCATCTATCATACTTGAGCTTTATATGATTGTTCTAGATTTTGCTAGCTGATTTAGATTTTACATCGTATGCTGTTGAATCTGCTAGTTAGGATTGTTCATTGTTTAAATCCGCTCTAGGACACACTTTGCACTTGTGTTATTGTGCTAACGTTTCAGGTGAGGTGTTCGGTATTTCGTGTGACTCGAAATTACCGAAGGTGACGGGTTCGATTGATCTTGTGTGACTCAAGTAGATCGGAACGTTGGTCTGGATCCAGACATCTAGCTATTGGAGGCTGTGAAAGGAGCGACGGCTCGTAAGTAAATTACAGAAAGGGGGATCTATCTGCGACGGGTAGTTCTGGACTCTATGGTTGTAATTGAACATTGATTTTCATAGTGGATAGTTAGGTGGTCCGGTGGACCGGTGGTTTTCCTCTTAGGTCATTGTTGTGGCCTAGGTTGTTTCCACCTAAAAATATCGTGTGTTGTTTTTTATTCCGCATTTATCTTTACACGCGATTGCATGTCTGGCCGTTGTGATTAGATTACACATTTAATATTTGTTAAAAATTTAAAATAACCTATTCACCCCCTTCTAGGATTATTTGATCCGTGATTAAAAACTTTCATTTGGTATCAGAGCGGGTCACTAGATATACTTAGTATTGCCTAGGACCTTATTATGGATCATTTGAGAGAGGGTTCTTCTACAACCCGTCCACCTTACTTTGATGGGTCTAACTACCCATATTGGAAGGCTCGCATGAGAGCCTTTTTGCGTTCCTTAGATGAAAGTGTTTGGAACTCTATGCTTTATGGTTGGGAACCACCTACGGTTACCAAGGATAATGTAGTCACACTTAAACCTAGAATAGAATGGACTCCTCAAGATAAGATTGGTAGTGGATGGAACCAAAAGGGTATCAATGCTATTTTTAGTGCTGTGTCGCCGGATGAATTCCGACGTATTTTTGATATTGAAACTGCTAAGGCTGCTTGGGACACTTTAGAGGTTGCCCATGAGGGCACGTCCCAAGTTAAACGAACAAAACTTCGCATGCTAGCTACTAAGTTTGAAAATCTTAGAATGGAGGAGGATGAAACGTTTTTTGAGTTTTATACTAATTTATGTGATATTGCTAACTCTTCTTCAAATCTTGGAGATAAAATTGATGAACGCAGGTTAGTTCGAAAAGTCTTATGCTCACTACCAGAATGCTTTCAAGCAAAGGTTACAGCAATAGAGGAAAGCAAAGACATTGACACCATCAAGATTGAAGAACTGGTTGGTTCAATTCAAACATTTGAGATGAACCTTCGAGCACCCAAAAAGAACATTGGTATTGCTCTCAAAACCACCAATGATGATGATGGTGATAGTGATGATATAGAAGATGAAGATCTACTCACCCTAGCTAGAAAACTCAAGAAAATGTTGAACAGAAAAGATCTACAGATTAAAGAAAAATCAAGAGATCGTAAGGGAAGAGAATTCATGCCAATGAGTTCAGAAGGTAAGAAAACTAAACCCAATGGACCTAAATGTTTTGAATGCAATGGTTTTGGTCATTTTGCAGCTGAGTGTGCCAACAAGAAGAAGAAGACAAGAAAAGCTTTCAATGCTACCCTTAGTGACACAGAAAGTGATGAAGACCAAGCTAGTGGTTCAGAAAATGTTAACTCTAACTACGTAGCTTTTACAGCAACTGTTGGTGGATACTCCAGTGAGTCAGTTGACTCAGATGATGAGGGAAGTAAATCTATTCTTGCTAAATTTAATGCAAACAGTTTTGAAGAATTATTTATTGATTTAATTAACTGCAAGAAAGAAAAAGATAAACTTCTCATAACTGTGACAAAACTGAATGATCAAATCAATTCGCAAGATCTTAATTTGTCAGTTTTAGAAAAAGAAAAAGTTGAACTGTCTGAGCATGTTGACAAGTTGAGTTTGAGTCTTGCAGGTATCAAACAGGAAAATTCAAAGCTTCTGCAGGAATTGGAGCAATCAAAGGAAACAGTGAAGAGATTAACAATTGGAGCTGAACGACTAGACAAGATGTTGAGCATTGGTAAGCCTTTCGGTGATACACGTGGACTTGGATTCTTAGATGAAAGTTGTACACCTTCTACTTCAAAAACTACATTTGTAAGGTTTTCTAACTCTACTTCTACTGCTACTAATTTTGCACAAACACCCACTACAGCTGTAGTAACTAAAACTGTTAAGTTTGTGCCTGTTTGTCATCGTTGTGGTAGAAAAGGCCATATTCGACCTAAGTGTAGATTTTTGATGAATGCTCTTCGATTTAATGATCATCTTCATACTTATAGGTATAGAACTCATAATTATTATCCTACCATGCATATGTTGAATTTGAATAGGAAAGATGAGTCTAAGAGTATGTTTTTAAAACCTAATGCAATTAAGTCTCAACCCAAAAACATAGAGAAATCAAAATTCATGAAAATTTGGGTTAGGAAAGATTGCATGTTTCCTATCAATTGATCACTATTGCCAGACCACCTAGGTACTTTTGTTTGAGTGCTTAAATGACCCTAGGTGAGTATTTTCATATGTTTATTTTGTCTTTGTCGTTAGATTTTTTTTTGTTATTATTTAAAAAAAAAAAAAGGGCTACAAGGTATTGGATTCAAATAATGCTTATACTTATACAACATTTTCTTTTGTGGCTTATTTTGATTCTCATTGTATATTCTATGCTACAATTCAAAATTTTGCACATATTTACATTGTTTCCATGTGATGACACTATTGACTGAACTTATTCACACACCCACTGAACACTCATATATGTCATTGGTGAAATTTATGATTAATTTTGAAAGACTCTAAGACTTGAGCTAATCTTGACTGCGAAATTATATTGAGTTCTATTTCTTATTTTTTAAAATATTTCATCTTAGGGAGATAACTAGTATTGAGAGGGCTACCTACTATGATGTGTGAAGCTACCGTAGTGAGCGGAGAGGGCTACCTCATAACTAGTGTGAAAGTCATCATATTAGATTTATGGCTCGTACATGTTTAAAAAAAATGGTAAATAAAATAAAAATTTAGTTGAGAAATTTTATTTGGCATGTACAAAAAGAAAGAGCAAAAAATTTAAAAAAAAAAATATAAGAAATTTCTTTTGATAGACATATTTCATTATGTAAGAATGAAGACTCAATTATGATTTAGCATGATAGATGAAATTATTTTCTTTTGAGTCTCTTAAAATTGGTCATAAATGAATTTATTGAAATACAAGTGGAGTTCACACTGTATACTACTTTAAGTGAATGTCAATATGCCATTATATGTATGAGTGTGCTTGTGTGACCTATTTATTTTGCTAATACAATGAATGATCAAAATTTAAGCAAAAATAATTTTTCAATTGGTTGTATGCTTATTAGTCTTAAATGAGTTTATTCCTTTGTTGGTCAAAAAAAAAAAAATCTTTTTTAAATTTGTTTTTTCGTCTAGAGAGTCATAGAACTTAGGGGAAGTCATTGCATACATATTTCACTATTCTTCTTTTGACTTATGCAATTCCTCCTACATGCTTTGGACATCTACATGTGTGATCTCATTTGCATTTTTAGCCCACTTCAATAATTGTTTTATGAGTTGTCAATTTCGTATGACAAAAAGGGGGAGAAATATTCATGTTGCTATGGAGATTGGATTTAGGGGGAGATGTTGCATTTATTAGTTGTGGGGGAGAAAGATTCATGTTGCACATACACTACATTTCATTCGCATCTTTACGTACACTGATCTAACATACTGACAATGGCTCTTGAGCCCAAGCTGCTTGATTATTTCTGTTTCTTTTTCAGTGTATTAATCATATAAGATGGCTCCACCGGATCATAGATAGCTCCACTATTGAATTTTTAAAATATGTAATTTATGAGCGTTTTGAGAGTTATGTAGTGAGCGACTAATTTTGTCACACGAAAATGCCAAAGGGGGAGATTGTAAGGTTTATATTTATTGGCAATTTTCGTGAACAAAATACCAAATGTAATCTAGTATAGGCGTCACCGTTCAATCAATTGATACACAACAAATGGAGTCATCGAACGTGCAATATTCATCAGGTAAAACATTTCATCATGCATACACACTCACACAATTGAACACTACACTTAGTATGGATTGTATCGAAAGAATATTTTGTGCACAGCATGTTCGATCGATCGAGGGTATGATCGATCGATCTAACCATGGTCGATCGATCGAGACTGGATCAACTTCGATCTAAGTCATCTCTGTTTGGACTGGATCGATCGAGCAATTGGATCGATCGATCGAGTATAGAACAACTTCGATCCAGGTTCTCTCTGTTTGGGTTAGATCGATCGAGTGTTGTGCCGATCGATCGAGAATGGTCTCGATCGATCGAGCTAGTCTATCGATCGATCGAGCCAGTATTATATTCCTACTCAAACTCCTTTTCTATATTCGACCTTTATGTTATTTTTACCTAATCGACCACATTTAATGTTAAGAACAGAATTCTTATTTGAGGATAATTGTGGTAATTGGTAAATTCTGATAGGAGAAGAGTTATAGTGAATGGCAAATCCTATTTGAGCTAACATTGGACTCTATATATGTGAGAGGTGTTTTGTGCATATACAACTACATTGATCTAATATTTTCCATATCTGATTTGTGCTTTTAACTTCTTCTCTTCATCTATCATACTTGAGCTTTATATGATTGTTCTAGATTTTGTTAGCTGATTTAGATTTTACATCGTATGCTGTTGAATCTGCTAGTTAGGATTGTTCATTGTTTAAATTCGCTCTAGGACACACTTTGCACTTGTGTTATTGTGCTAACGTTTCAGGTGAGGTGTTCGGTATTTCGTGTGACTCGAAATTACAGAAGGTGACGGGTTTGATTGATCTTGTGTGACTCAAGTAGATCGGAACGTTGGTCTGGATCCAGACATCTAGCTATTGGAGGCTGTGAAAGGAGCGACGGCTCGTAAGTAAATTACAGAAAGGAGGATCTATCTGCGACGGGTAGTTCTGGACTCTATGGTTGTAATTGAACATTGATTTTCATAATGGATAGTTAGGTGGTCCGGTGGACTGGTGGTTTTCCTCTTAGGTCATTGTTGTGGCCTAGGTTGTTTCCACCTAAAAATATCGTGTGTTGTTTTTTATTCCGCATTTATCTTTATACGCGATTGCATGTCTGGCCGTTGTGATCAGATTACACATTTAATATTTGTTAAAAATTTAAAATAACATATTCACCCCCTTCTAGGATTATTTGATCCGTGATTAAAAACTTTCAAAATTTAAATTAAATTAAATTAAATTAAATTAAAATTAATAAAAAATAGATGATTTCAATTTATCACTTAGCGCTGCTTACTATCGTGTTCTACTCGACTCTTTTTAAAAACAAAGTTCTAGGTCTGCGGTCTGCCCGTGCCTTTGTCTTTATATTACCCTTTCTGCCCATCCCGGTCACTTTTCCTCCCTTAGCAATGTCACTATGCATGAGCCAGCAGTCGCTTTACCTCCCCTAAAAATATCCCAATGAGTAGGACCTTATTATTATCATAGCTAACCACCTACGATACTAGAGAAATATAATATATATTAAATATTAAATAATATATTAATTATTAATTAAATATAAAATTTAAAACATATAATGATATAATAATTGTATGATTATTATTAATAAAAAATTAATTAAATTATATTATATAAATTAAATTATAATAAAAAATATTTTTGAATAAATGCCATAGGAGTTTTTCTTTTCAATTCAATTACTTAACATGCAAATTGTCAACATTTTTGAGCTATTTTATTCATAATATTATTAATTTAATTTATCATTATTTTTAGACATAATTTTTGAAAAATTTATTGTAGTTTAAGTGATAAAAGTTCAAATCTCTCACAAAAAATTTAAATTTGAGTATCATTTTTAAATATGTGATTGTATTTTATCTTTATTAATAAAAAGAATAAAATTTTAAAAACTCTTAAAAAAAAAAAAAAAAAAACTTCTCGTCATCACGAAACATGCGAAGATTATGATAATTTTGAATCCTTTTAAATATTCTCACAGCTAATACATTGTGGATGGTAATACATTTAAGATTTTCCCATACTCATGCTTGTGATTCAACCTACTAAGTACCAATAGATTAAAATTGAAAAATAATTTACAAAATATATATTAAGTGAAATAGTCGATAACTTTTTTGGGGGGAGAAAAGTATTTCTAGAACACAAACTTAATAAATGAAATAAATGATGCCAAGTTACACCAATTATTATTATTTTTTTTTTTTGTAAGATGTATAAATTTAACGTTAAAGGTTGTATTCAAGCATGCAATTGTGAAATGTTAGTTAAATAAAAACCACTTATGACGACACGGATTAAATATATTCTATGTACTTAATGTTTGGTACTAATAGCAAAATTATATTCCACATTTAGTTTATTGTAAAAATATTTTTAATGTTTAATTTTGATAATATTTACGCTATTTTTTTTGGTTAAAAATTAATAGTTCAATCTTATACTAATCTAATGAAAATAACAAAAAGAATATAAATATTAACAAAATTTAATTTTTTTAAATAAATTAAATATTAAAGTTATCGTTCCCTTTTTTTTTTCTTCTTTTTTTCAAATTATTATCGGTATAGTGATGGGTGGATTAGAGGCTCTTCAAGTGACTAGCGACAAGACTTTGCCTCCTATCACCAATGTAGACAAGTTTAAACTTACTTTCCATCCAAAAATTGCCCCAACTGATACAAAGTTAATCTTTAACGGCGATTTTTTTTACAGAATAATATTTGATTAGTACTGTAAAATTATTTAGATGTAAAGTAAAATTGTGTAAACAAAATTCACAATTTAAAAAATTTAAGTTTAAATTATATTAAATATTTAATTTAATTTATTTAATATTTAAAATTTAAAATTATATGATTTTATTTTTTTATATCTTAAATTAAAAATAATAATTTTATTTTTAAAAATTATATATATATATATATATATATATTTATATTATTATTAAATATAATTTAATTTAATTTAATACAAATAGAAATGATTCGGTCAAATATATATATTGACCACGGGCCTACTCCGCTTCCAACTCTCGAACACGTGTTTACTGAACATGGTTACCATGCTCATTGCATCCTAGAGAATCCAAAACCAAGATTCCACGTAACCATGTCAATCCTAAATATCTATATTTTTTTAAATAACAAAAATAAAATCTTAAATTTATAATAATAAAAATAATATATATATATATATATATATATATATATATATATATATATATATATATATATATATATATATTTTAAGTTGTTTAATTAATGTTTTTTAAATTAAATTAAAATAATTTAAATCTATTTAATATTAAATATTATTTTTATTATTATAAATTTTTGAATGTTATTTTTAATAATGTTTTATTTTTTTTTTCCCCAGAAAAAAATGTTCAACGCTTTGGACATTGAAATTGATTCACAGCAGCTCTTGGTGCATATTCTTCACCATCTTACAAATACATGTGTTTTTCTTGTACGTCTATAAACATGAGAGCACTTAACAACTGTTTCAAAGAATACCATCATGATTGTGATGTTTTGAGTGTTAAAGTTTCCTACTTT
This sequence comes from Elaeagnus macrophylla, assembly GCA_029378325.1. Lineage (NCBI taxonomy): Eukaryota > Viridiplantae > Streptophyta > Magnoliopsida > Rosales > Elaeagnaceae > Elaeagnus > Elaeagnus macrophylla. The sequence continues at coordinate 2,101,059 of CM055644.1, forward strand.
GGTTTTTTATTTACTGAAATTCCAACTTTTGCTATTTCATTGGTAAGTGTTTCTTCATTTTAACACATTTCCGTTTTCATTTTTCCCCCCAAATACTTTTTGTGTTTGCTTAATGGCTGATTTGGTTTCCATCTGTCCATCTGAGACTTGATTTTTTCTCTGCTATGGTATGTGTAAATTCCTCACATTTTCTAGCCTTGTGTTTTTTTTTTTTGCTATGAATTTTCTAGGCTAGTGATTGTTAATTTGATCTAGTGTACTCTCTTGGGTAGCCTTTGAATTGCAGATTTTTCTCCAATTTATGCAAATATTAGTTATTTTAGAATCTTTGGTAGTATCTTAGTGGAATATGAACAAACCAGATGTTTATAAAGTAATAATTTTTGTTTTAAAGCTTAAATTGTGAGACTCAGCATGAAATTGTGACATAAATGCATATTGACTTTACTTCTCTGTTCATTAATTTCTTTTAATGGGGATTTGTCTCTTTATGTGTTTCTTAATTTGCCTTCTTTTCACTTTTTAACTCTGCACATGTTCTTTATCTTAAAAAAAAAATTATAAAAATATTTTGGGTTGATTTTTTTATTTTTAATGTGATCAACAACCTAATAATTTTCTTATATTCTTTTCTAATTGCTCTGAAGGACTTTTCTGAGAGTATTTTCTACATTAATTTACCATCTGAGAAGATATTGTCAAGAGGGTTGAAAATGTATGTGGTAGAGAGCAAAGGAGGAGCTATAGCATGTATGCTACTTTCTCTGTTCTTCTTGGGAACATGGCCTGCTATTTTGGCCCTTTTAGAAAGAAGAGGAAGGCTACCTCAACATACTTACCTTGATTTTTCTATCACTAATTTCTTGGCTGCTGTTATTATTGCTTTAACTTTTGGTGAGATTGGCAAAAGCACACCTGATATGCCAAATTTTCTCACTCAACTCTCTCAGGTTAGTTTTTGTTAGAGGTATCAAATGAGTTGTATTGTTTACTTGGGCTTAGCTCATCGACTTATTATATCAACTTTAAATGAGCTGAGCTGCTCATTTGACATTAATAGTTTCTGTTTTCGAGTTATTTCATTTTCTTGATGTTCATTTTGTTGACTATATTGACTTGACTTTATTGTTATTAAGAAAGGCAACATTGAATCATCTTATCATTTGATTTTGTGTTTTTCTAAGATGTGTGAAACTAGATAAAGAGCAAGTGAAAAGTGATAATAGAACTCAAAAACTAAGGCTTTGTTGTATGAATATGATAGTATAAAAAAGACGTTGTAAATTATATGTTCCACATTGATTATTATGGTTATTATGTGCTTGCCTAAGTCATTTATCTGCTTGCAACGGCGATTGGTGCAGGATAATTGGCCTTCTGTTTTGTTTGCAATGGCAGGAGGCATTTTCCTCAGTCTTGGAAACCTCTCTACTCAGTATGCTTGGGCTTTTGTTGGTTTATCCGTCACTGAAGTCATAACTGCAAGCATAACAGTTGTTATAGGTCTTTCTTTCTCACCCGTTCGCATCAAATGTTTACATCTTTTGTTAACACCATTTAATTTTATATCATCATTATGATTGTAACAGGAACAACCTTGAATTACTTCTTAGATGAAAAAATCAATAAAGCTGAGGTCCTTTTCCCTGGCGTCGCTTGCTTCTTGGTTGCCGTCTTTCTTGGATCTGTTGTTCACTCATCCAATTCATCTGATAATAAAGCAAAGCTTGAAACTTTGTCAACTGACCAAGTGAATATGGTAAAGTATGTTGTAGTTTTTTTTTTCCTTCCCTTTTTATAGAGTTTTCCATTTATAAGACTCCAGTAACATGTTTTACAGAAAATAATTCTTATGTCCAGTTTGATCATTGCTCTTCAAATGTTTACCTTCTTGGTGATCTTTGCATCCTATTTTTGACACTGATATTATTATCATAATGTAATTGACAGAGGCTCAAATATGTCCAAATTGGCTGAGAAAGGTAAGAATCTTTCTAGAACCTTCATAAGTCTTTCGTGTGGCTTATTAATGTTTCTAAATGTTAAATTGACTTTATTATTCTTCATTTTTTGGTTAAAAAGATGTAGAGAATGCAAATGTTTCTACTGAAAAAGCAAAGGCTGGAACTGCTGATTTTCTTGTGCAACTAGAGGAAAAAAGAGCCATTAAAGTTAGTGGCTCAACTTCATTATTTACCTTTTATTTTTTATTTTTACTGCCGACTCAAATGCCCAGTTTTGTATTAGTGATATATTCAGAAAATAGAATTTTGATAATTCTGATTGCAGGTGTTTGGAAAAAGTACTTTTATAGGATTGGCAATAACTTTCTTTGCCGGCATATGCTTCTCACTGTTTTCGCCTTCGTTTAATTTGGCAACAAATGATCAATGGTATACTTTGAAGAAAGGGGTTCCACATTTGGTTGTGTATACTGGATTTTTCTACTTCCCAATGTCTTCTTTTGTAATTGCTATCATTCTGAACATCACCTTTCTGTACCACCCTGTGCTTAACCTACCAAAAACATCACCCATGCTTATGCAAATGACTGGAATGGGCGAATTTGGGCCTTGTCTGCCGGAATTCTATGCGGTTTTGGTAATGGTCTTCAATTTATGGGAGGCCAAGCTGCAGGATATGCAGCAGCAGATGCTGTTCAGTTTAGTCATATTATAACTAATGTATCTTACATAGTCAATTACCAAAATGCCCCCAATACCACATTTGACCAATTTTGACTTGGTGCAAAATATTACACATATGTCATGGTGAATGTTGTGCTTTTGTATTTGTATTTTAGCATTAATTCATGCCTATGAACATATTTGAGTTGTTTGTTAATCCTTGTGACAGGCCCTCCCACTCGTGAGCACATTTTGGGGAATACTATTTTTCGGAGAGTACCGAAAATCATCACAAATAACATATATACTACTTATAGGCATGTTGTTTATGTTTATTGTAGCTGTTGCTATTCTCATGGCTTCATCAGGGCATCGAAAATCGGCATGAAACCACAAAGACAGTAAGATTTGTATATAAAATCAAAAAAATAAAGCGCCTCTTTGATCAAGGTGAAATGCTACCTTATAAATATATATATCTTTTGTATCATTTGTACTAAAGACAAAACCTTCATTTTGTCACATAGCTACTTCACCAATCACTCATTAGTCAATTATTTTGCACTCAAATTGTCAACACCGTTGAGCATGAGCTACTTATGTTATTATTCAAGTCGTCTACGTAATTTGTCGAAAGATATTGACTTTAACATAAAATATGGGAAAACTCCATTATGGCATGGCCCAACTAAGCAATGAACTTTGAAAGTTCAAACTTAACACTTCGCTTCTTGGGGAATCTAAAATAAAGATTCATGTGGATCATATCAATCTAGATAAAGCTCCTCAGCCATTTAAAGTTAAGCAAATTATCTTGAAAGTTTTAGATACACACACATAAAAAAACAAGGACCAAGAAGAAGAAGAAAAAACTGGAGCAGCTCTAGGTGCATATTCTTCACCATTTTTCTTTGAGTTCTATTTGGGTTTTCTCTATGATAGCAGGTTCCAAAGGAGATCATTTCATTGGTAGGTGTTTCTTTCTTTTAAAAGTGAGAATATTGCATAATATGACCCATTTAAAGAGTATTTACATTTTTTATTATTCATTACTTTTGAATACATGTTCAAAAATATCTTCATTTTAAACATGCGTTCAAAAGCACAAAAAATTGTTGGAGTTCTAGCAACTCTGACAATAAACAACCACTAAAATAATGAAAATTTATTTTGTGGTGCATCATAAAATATGTGCTCAGTTTCCATTTTTCCTTTTAATTTCCTTGAATATTCTAGTGGTGGCTAAAGCTACAGGCTAATTTGGTTTCCATTTGAGAATTGAATTTATCTTTGTTATGGTATGTAAGTGTTTTTGTTTGTCTTCTTTGACACTTTATAGGCCTTTTCTTCCTAATTTGAATTAGTATAGTGTATGACCTTTGCAATTTTCGGAAATTTTTTTTTTTTTTTTTTTTTTTTTAATCTTTTTACGTATTTAACCTTGATTTGATCAAATTTGAGAAGGCAGTCAGCGGCGGAGCATCTTGGGGCACGGCGGGCTGCAGCCCCGGCTAATTTTTTTTTTAAAAATATTAATTATATGTATATTTTTAGTATTAAATAAATATTTTATTTATAATAATATATTGTGTTTAATTTTTATGTACATATTTTGATATATATTAACAATATTTAATAAATACGTGAATAAAAATGATATGAATTGTAAATAAAGTGGTTAAATATATAATTTTTTTTATATATTTGGTAAATATTAGTAACAGAAATAAAATTGTAGTCATATGTTATGTAAAAATTATTCTTAAATGTGATAATCTAAAAAAAAGTTTAAATATTTAACTTTAAACTCAATATTAAAAAAATAAAATTAAAAAAATAAGTATATCACAAGCTTCATATTAAAACTTTTAAGTTTATGTTTATCATATTTTGTTTTAACCTAAATTTTAACTTTATTTAATATTATATTATTTGACATTTTATTTTAATAATTTTTTAAAATTTATTTGTATAAAATTTTTATTATTATCGGTTTTATATTGTTTATAAACACATATTTTTAAATATAGTTTTAATCTTAAAATTTTTAATCATATTTACTTTTATATTCTAAATCAAATTCTAAATTATATAAGTATTTGCTTATAATTTTTAGTTAATAAATTTATTTTATTCATGAATGATACTAATATTTATGAGCTTATTATATTTTTGTTTAATTTTCTTTATAAGTTAATTATAATGTATTAACTATATATTTTTTGAGTACTAATTTTATATCTTTATAATATGACATAAAAAATTTAGTATTGAATTGAATATAGTTTATTATAATTTCTATTAATTTTTTGTTTTGTATAAAAAAAAAAATTTAACCCCCTACATATATATATATTTTTTGGCTATGTCCCCTAAGGCAGTGTACGTTTTCTTTCTATATAAGAAATTTCATTAATGATTTATTTCCTTAAGAGACTATTAGAAGTAATTTCCAAGAGTCTCTAAGGAATAAGAATCCAAATCTCTATAAGAAGTAATGAGATTTACGTATCGAGCTATTCTTCTTTTGCAGGATCTTTCTGATAGTGAGAAGATATTATCAAGAGACAAGAGGGTTGAAAATGTATGTGGTGGAGAGCAAAGGAGGGGCTATAGTATGTATGCTTCTTGCTCTGTTCTTCTTGGGAACATGGCCTGCTATACTAACCCTTCTAGAAAGAAGAGGAAGGCTTCCTCAACATACTTACCTTGATTATTCTATCACTAACCTCTTGGCTGCTATTATTATTGCTTTAACTTTTGGTGAAATTGGTAAAAGCACTTATGAGATGCCTAATTTTCTTACTCAACTCTCTCAGGTATAGTTCAGGTTGTACTTCTTTTTTTTTTTTTGAGATATCATAAGATTATTGCTGAGCTTTGTTCAAATGTGGAATGTTCTGAGTTTGTTCATGCACATAACTCATTTAAATGTTTTAGAAAAGTCTCTGTGACGACTGTAGAAAAGTCCAAGACTCTACAGGCTCCATTTAAATTTAGCCTAGCCTTCATCTTCTGCAGCCAATATGATTACTTGAGATTTTATGGATAAGTTAAAGTATTAGATTGTTTTACATTTCTCACAGTCTAGAACTATTGTATATATTTTTGGGAAAAAAGTATTCGTCTAATCTTACGTCTTTGGAACATTTTAGTTCTTTTAAACTTTTAACTGATCGTATACTTTAATTCTTAAATTATTACTTTTTGGATGCTTCAATCCCTAAATTTGACTAAGATTAGACACTTTAATCTTAAAATATGAATTAAAGTGTATATGTTTTCTAAAAGTAGGACTCGAGACTAAAGTGCCTCAAAAACATAAGTTAGACCATATTACCCCCACTTTTTTTCAATAAATGTGAGAGGAGATAAAAAATTACAGAATTGTTGTCTCTTCCATTTGTTGGGATATGTATCGCAGCGGAATGTTGGTGAGATTGAGAATAAATGTGCAGGAGTAATTTAAAATGACACACAATATTTAACATGGAAAAACCCACTCAATGTGAGAGGGAAACAACCACGGGGCAACTCCGAAAAACTTCCACTATGAAAAATGGGTACAACAATTCTCTCAAGTTTATGCCCAAACTTGAGGTATAACAATATTACACTCTCAAAGTGTATCTCTCACACTCACAATTTTGTGGTCAATCTCTCACTATTTTATCTCTGCAGATATTTATCACTCTCTGCAAGAACTCAATTTTCTCTCACAGTTTAATTAAACTGTGGTATTCTTATTTCTTTCTCTCAATATTGTTGAGAGACGCTTAGTGAGATTTTCTCTTCTCTGTGCCTCAGCTCCAATTCTTCATTCTCTATTTATAGAGAATTCTAATTAAACGTATGCGTCATTGCATACGTTTCCTATGCTGTCTTCTTTGATTTTCTTCTCTTCTTTTGTTTTCAATATTTACTGCAACCGCTTCTTCTTCTTCTTCTTCAATAAAGGATGGCTGCTTGCCGACTGAAGCTTCTTCTACGTTCAACATATTCTGCTCAGAGGCAGACCCATCACCATTTGCATGCAAGGATATAGACACGTAGTGTCCACTTGCTTGTGCTTATATTAAAAGTAGTGTTTTAACAAGCACAAAATGTTATTTTTGAGCCGCGAAAACACTTTTGATAATTTTTATATGTTTGATTATGAAGCGCTTTTTTGCTGTGAGAGCAGTTTCACATGGTTCTAGAAGCATAAACAAACAGAGACACATAGTATCCCTAACAAACTGCTTACAAAACTTGCATGGTGATTGTTTTAGGACAATTGGCCTTCTGTATTGTTCGCAATGGCTGGAGGTGTTGTCCTCAGCCTCGGAAACCTATCCACTCAGTATGCTTGGGCTTTTGTTGGTTTATCAGTCACTGAAGTAATCACTTCAAGCATAACAGTTGTTATAGGTCCCCCTCTCTCTCTCCAATTGTTCTCAGAAGATGTCTGTCTTATGTTTACACCTCTCAATTTGAATTTTCTTCATTTTGTATGTAACAGGCACAACCTTGAATTATTTCTTAGATGATAAAATTAACAAAGCCGAGATCCTTTTCTCTGGTGTGGCTTGTTTCTTGGTTGCTGTCTGTCTTGGATCTGCTGTCCACTCATCCAATGCTGCCGATAATAAAGCAAAGCTTGAGAGCTTTTCAATTGAACAAAAGCATGGAGAAAAGTAACTTCGTTTTTATCTCTGTGTTTGTAAATATTAAGATGTGAATATAGAAAACTTAGGTCCATTTGGAAGCGCTTCTATTTAAAGCACTTTCAAGGTTGTTTTATAATATCTATGAGAAGCACTATTTGTATTTAAGAGAAGTAAGTAATACTTACTTTTGAGAGAAGTATTTTTAAATACATGCTTCCATCTTAAAATAATTATTAAAATACTACTCAAAATTATTTTTAATATTTTCATTCCAAACACTTATATACTTCTATTGAAAGCACTTTTAACTAAACTACTCTTAAAACACTTCTAAAAAAAGTACATCCAAACGGATCTTTAGTTTGATAATTTGTATTAGTTTATTACAAATTTAACATGAAAATGATACTGTTAAAAGTATTTTTAAAATGAAGTATATCATTTATAACAGAAGCACAAATATTACTTATGAATTTTGAAAAAAGACTTACATTTACTTTAAAAGTGTTTTTTTATTTATTAGAAGCGCCTTTATTGTGACTTAGAATAATGTATTGGTAGACAATGTTGTAAATTTGCTCTTCAAATATTATCATTCCTTCATATTGACAGGGGCTCAAATATCTCCATAGTTGCAAACAAAGGTAAGACTCTCTGTGAAGCCTTCATATTCTTCCCTGTGGTTTTCACTACTATTTCTCTAATGTCAATTTGCCCTTTTCTCATGACATTTTGGGTCAAAAGATGTGGAGAATGTGAATGCTTCTACTAAGAAAGCAAAGGCTGGGACTGCAGGTTTTTTATTGCAGCTAGAGGAAAGAAGATCTATTAAAGTCAGTAACTTTACTTCATTATTTCTTTTCTATGTTAAAATGTTTATACATTCATCAATCACAATTTTGATAATCTTGATTGCAGGTATTTGGAAAAAGCACTTTTAAAGGATTATCAATAACCTTCTTCGCTGGTGTTTGTTTCTCGCTTTTTTCGCCTGCATTCAACTTGGCATCCAATGACCAGTGGAATACTCTAAAGAAAGGAGTTCCACATTTGGTTGTGTATACTGCATTTTTCTACTTCTCGGTATCTTGTTTTGTGATTGCTATCATTCTCAACATCACCTTTTTATACCACCCTGTGCTTAACTTACCAAGAACATCATTCAAGGCTTATGTGAATGACTGGAATGGTAGAGGTTGGGCGTTTTTGGCCGGTCTGCTTTGTGGTTTTGGTAATGGTCTGCAGTTTATGGGAGGCCAAGCTGCAGGGTATGCAGCAGCTGATGCTGTTCAGGTTAGTATAATGCATACAACTCATGGTTACATTCTAATTATGGAAAATTACTAGAGTCCTGTAAGATTTTTAAAAATTACAAAAGTTCCCATCAAGTTTAGAAATTAAGCAATTACATCTCCTTTGTTGTTATTTGGGTAATTAACAAAGGCACCATTAAGGTTTGCTTAAATATCACAAAGGATCTTCAAGTTTTGAAAATATCATGAAAGGCCCTCCATTGTTATATTAGGTCAAAATTTAATGACAATTAGTAAAAAAAATTACATTTTTTTTAATCGATAAACATTCATTTCGGACATAGAAAAGGAAATTATTGCCTAAGTTGAGACTTGAACCCACGATATTTTGAATGGGAAATACTTTTATTTATTACTTGAAAAATAATTTTAAAAATGACTCTTTATTAATAAAAAAATGGATTTTAGAACCTTTAAAAAAAAAACTTCAGAAATGAGTTAATTTCAATAGAAAAAAATTATTTTTTTTATCCCAAAAGCAGCACTTGTAGCATGATAACAAGACCATCTCTCCATTATTGTTTTCTTTCAAAAATAAATAAATAAATAATAAAAAAAATCATCTAAAATTCTAACTGAAATAATGAAAGTGAATCAACTGAGTTTTTTTTTTTTGAAAGAAAAGAACATCACTTTTTTCTAATTCAGGGTTAAAATGAAGCAAATTAAAATAATTTGAAATTAGTCGGAGAGAAGAATTAGTAAAATGAACAGTTTGGTTAATACTCTTAAATTGATAGGTGTTTCCCTTCTTGAAAATACATTAGTGATATGATTTCAAATTACATTAGTGAGACTTTTGATATTTAAGTAAACATTGAGGATGCGTTTGATTATTGTTATTTTTCAAACATTTGGGAACTTGTTAGTGTTTCAAAAAACGAGGGAGAGTATTTGTAATTAGATGGGTGACATTAAAGTCACTAATTATATACATTTGAACGCTTTAATTTTTAAATATTTTATTAGTTTGATTCATTTTAGTAAAATTTTGAGATTAATTTATTTCTTTTTTTACATAATGTTTTAAATTGTAAAAACAACTAAAAAAGTGTACAAATACATAAATTTAAGAATTACATAAGTAATTGAGACTTGTAATTAAATAGGTAATTAATCTATAATGTAACATTACTTTTCGATGATTAGGGCATCATAATCCATAACTTTCATTTGTTTTTTTGGTGAATGTTGCTATCGATTTCTTACTTGGTTGCACATTATAAACTATGTTCAGACCTATAAAAATGTAATTGAATTTGGAATATAATAATGGCAGGCACTTCCCCTAGTGAGCACATTCTGGGGCATTCTATTTTTCGGGGAGTACCGGAGGTCGTCCCGACGAACATACATACTGCTTGTAAGCATGTTGCTTATGTTTATTGCAGCTGTTGGAGTTCTCATGGCATCCTCAGGGCATCGAAAATCAGCATGAAGCAGCAAATATTGAAAAATCAATCGATTCATTTGCATACACAATAGAACAACTACTTCTAATTGTTCCAAACTCACAAGTCACATCTATGTAAGAAGATATATTACCACCAATACCACTATCTTAATTTGCATTTGATATGTAGTTTCTATTTTCTATCTTAATAACCGGATTAGGTTAATTGTACGCAATTCACTCTAATTGTTTTCAAAAATGATACTTAATATATATATATTTTAAAAGGAGCAAGATTAAAAACGTTCGAAGGTTTTATTTTTTTAGGAAAAAATATCTTAAAGATCTACTTTTGTAAAAATGGGCAATTCAATACTCTATTTATTTTTCACAACACTTAAATTATTTTCTTATAAAAAAAGAACAATAGAAGCCCTCTTATTATAAAAAAAAAAGGATGGTACAATTTCTCTTTTTTAAGAAAACATAAAAGATACCCTTGATCACTATAAATATTGTATGAAATTTTTATGTCAATAAAAATTTGCATGTATATTTGTATGTCAATACAAATTTAAAATCTTGCAAGAAATATTGTATGAAATTTTTTGTATAAGAGCTAGTATTATTTTGTTAAAAAGAATTAATACCATTAATATGTAACATGTAAAATGAATTCAAAAATTAAAAAAAAAAAAAAAAAATGTTACAAAGAATAAATTATTTATGTAAAATCTTACAAAGATATGTAAACCTTACATAATGAAAAAATAATTAATGGTGTTACTTTTACAAAATAAAAGAACTAAAATAATGCAAAATATAAGCAAAAGATTAAAATTCATTTTTTCATTAAAAATAAATAAAATCATTAAAAGTCTCATGTTTTTCTTTTATATGCATATCATTTGTAACATAAAAAAATCATTATGTCACAGAGCTACTCAACCAATCACTTATTCGTCATTGAAGGAAAAAAATTATAATCAATAATTTTGAAAACAAATTATCAACTCTGTTGAACTTGAACCATTTTATTTAGGTGGTGAACGTAAATTTGTCACAAGAAAAAATTTACTAAATGAAATCCTTAATGGATTATTGCCAAATTTAGACTTTTTATTTAAGATCGACATCTGAATCTGATATAAATGATTTAAAATATAAAAGTAATTTTGTTTTAAAAAATATTAAATATAATTTAAGTTTTTATATATAAATAAATATTGATAGAAATAACAGGTCCTAAGTCTGAAGTACAATATTAGTTTCTTTTTGTCTAACTAAAATCTAACATGACTTCAAATCTAAGACAAAATAACAAATAAAATTTACGAAATTATCAACAAAATTTCCATATGTAGTTTATTCAATTAAGTAAATTTCATATGGATTGAATGGATGAATTTGATTTCATTTGAATTCAATTTTAAGAGAATGAAATCAACTTAATCTGCATTTAAGTTAAAAGAATGAAGTTGATTTCATTTTAATTTAATTTAAAAGAATAAGCCGGGAACGAAAATACAGATAAATTCCTTTCAAAAATAACATCAAATAATCAAAAGGTGTTTTGTTTTTTCCCTTTCTTTTTTTTTCTTTTCTTGCTGCACCTCTTGAATAATTTCATGAGCGTCCTATATATTCTTCTTAATGAATAACAATGCCCATGAGACCAAGAACCCTGCAAACAAGTAAGAAAGCTTAATTTATGTTTCTTATGTTTAATTTAGTTTGAAGTTTGAGGTATACTGGATATTATTGGAATAACAACAAAGAAAAACAAAGAAAATTTCAAGTTCATTACTTTCATGTCAGAACATAGACATTATTGCTGGCAAAAGCAGTGAGAACGTAGGGCAATAAAGTCAAAAAGGCATTGACAAGTTGCCACTTTACCTGCAATATTCAATTTCGTTTGAACCTGTAGTCCTCCTAGTGTCCCACTCCAAGCATACCCTAATCACATCAGAAACATTATTTCAGAGAGAAATTGATCAATAATTGCTTGATGTTTCTAAATGTCTTGATATTTCCCATAATAATAACGAATACGATGACTCGACTGGATAATCACACACGAACACAATTAACAGTTTTATCACCCCTAATGAGAAGAGTAACAAAGCCCATTATGACTAACCTTGGCCAAAGCAATTGGTGGTGGTATTCCTTCCATTTCTGCAAATGCAAGCAAATGACTGGTCTAAACCAGCAAAACCACACAAGCCTGAACTTGCTTCACAATCCTTACATGTATTAGTATAATACGAATCATTATATCTCAAGGAAATTCCAAACCTCCATTTCTTTGGGTCTCCTTCATCTCCAAACTCATAAATAGATGTATAAGAAGAGCACTGAAGCTTAGGAAGATCCAATGCATAACCTGAAAACCCAATCTGGGAATCATAAACACAACAAGTTGAAACTGGTGCATTTTGTGGTAACCCAATTCCATCCACACCCTTGCAAGAATACAAACCCCTACAAACACGAATACCTGAACCGGTATCACACAGATCTTCACTTGGATCAAAAATAGGAGAAGTTGTTGAGCAACCCAACAAGACAAAGATATTATCCTCTGTTATAGTGAAAGGGCTAGCTTTATCTAGGCTGAAACTACCAGAGTTCTGCATGAAAGAGCAGTTTGACATGAGAGAGTCTGTGACAATCACAATGTTGCTTGGGTAATCAATGGAGGAAATAGAGTAAATGCCAGTTCCTGTAGAGAATTGAAGTAACCCATTATCACACTTGATGTTTCTAGCAAAGTCAGGGTGCCCACAACCAAAGCCTGTGCCAAATGGGAACTTAACAGGAATGGTTCCACATGTGTCTTGGCAAGTGCCATTAATGGGAATGGCATGGTCTGCATGAACAAAAGAAAATACTATTTGAAGAAAAATGTTGATAACCAGTAAAGTTTTTGGTGTAGGGGTCATTCTAATTAATCTGGGAGGGTTAAATACATTAAGAGGCATATGATGAAGCTAAAGGAAGAGAAGCAAAATACTACAGGGAGGGTTCACATGAAGGTTGTGCATTTGAAAAGAAATGATTTTTTTTTTTTCCCTCCTCTTTTCGGTGGAGGTGATATTTTTCAACATTCTGTCCTTATGTTCTGTTTAACTTACTAAAAAGCAGAGCCTCTTTGTTTAGTGGGCTCAAGCAAGACAGAGAAACAAACACCAGTAGATCAAAGAATTGAGAGAATCATTACCAAAGTTTTATTTTATTGTGAATTATTACTATTTTTCAAAAGCTCAAATATCCTTGTTTCATTAGGAAAAAAAAAAAAATATATATATATATATATATATAAAGAAAACAAAGGCAAAACTTGTTTGATTAATATTAAATGTAAAATAATTTACTACTAAAGCTGTGAAAAATAATTACTTGTTAAAACTAACCAAATTTATGAATCCAAGCTTTACTTGCCCTGCCCACGTGAAAAGGTGAATGAATAAAAAGTAATTAATAGCTAAAATTGTAATTTTTTTTTATAAGAGGTGGCACCCTCATACCTCACGTGCGAGCCTCTCGCACCCCTACCCCCTCCCCCCACCCGAGAAACTCCCTCACTTGCACTTTCTGTTTTTTTTTTTTAATTCAATTTTCAAAAATACCATAATTGTCCTAAAAAAAAAAATCTAAATACGACTACTTGATCTTATTTGTAAATTTTATGAAATTAGTGTCTTTATTCTGTTTAATTAAATAATTATTTTACTAAATTGTACCTTTAATAAAATTAAAGTACCATTTCGGCACTATAACCAAACAAAAAGTGCTACAATAATATATGAACAAAATTGTTTTTACCACCTTATTGATAACTCCAACTTATACTATTAAAGAAAATAAATAATTACAACTTATACGAGAATAATAAATATGAATTGATTAAAGGTCATAAACCATAATTAAATTGATCTCATATAATAAGTCAAAATAAAACAGAATCAGTACAAACTGCTTTCCATCAAGTAGTTAAATTTTCATCTGCTATTGGTCAAAGAAACAATGAACCAAGGGGAAAAAACAGAGAAGAAGGAAAGTCATATGCTTTATCGTGAAAGACAAAGCAATTTTGCTTTTAGCTTCTCAATCTGATTCAAGAAGTCCGTCGTAATTATTTGATTTCTAGCAAGCCATTTGAACCTGGTTAGCATCACTTCCAGTAGCTTATTTGAAATTATGATGGAATCTGAGCTCACACTCATAAACACTGAGAACTCTTCCTGAGTTTGATGAAATCACTAACTTTTGACAGCCATCTCTGGTCCCTTTTTAACATTCACACTGACAAGGCTCATTCATTGTGCAACAGCATCGACTAGTATATACTGTCGAACACATTAATGAATGACATTGTTAAACTCATTCATTCTCATAGGACCAATTTGAAGTTTCACTACAGTCTACTCCCTTCAGTTTCACTTCAAAATGTAAAGAGCTAACCAAAGCTATGAGCATGAACTTCAACGAACAAAACTAACATGGGACAATTCTAGAGTCATGCATTTAGGCCAGCCCAATTTTTGAAAGCAATAAGTGCCTCCATTTTTCTTAAGTTCCTTTTTCTCAATTTCGATACTGTAAGCTTCTTGTGGGTCTCCATGAATGCTTGCTTGTATCTCCACTTATCCACAAAAATTTTCATCTCTTGAGATTTCTCGACAACTTGCATCACTGCATCAAAGAAACCACCCTTAACAAGAGCATAAAGAAACGAATCAACCAAGCTGTGATCAAACTTGACCCCCTTTTCTCCATCAGTTGAAATATTTCGCTTCACCTCATTCCACAGCATCAAGATGCTGAAATATTTCTCTGTGGAAACATAACCACCAATTAGAGATAAATATGTCTGGTCATTTGGTTTAAACTGCAGAAATGTCATCCTTCTATGGGTCCTCCTAGCATCGTCCAGTCTACCAGCTTTACAAAAGGCATGAATGATTGAATTCCAGTCATGGGTACCCACTTCGATACGAGGGTCCTCAGCCACCTCATCTAAGAACGCCGCCATTAGCTCTGGCCTATGATTCTCCGTAAAGCCTGCCATTATAGTCAGGTAACTTCCTTTCAAGTCAGACACTCTTGCCTCTCTCATATCCCTAAACAAAGAAAGAGCAGATTGAAAATCCTGGCTGGACATGGATGCTTCTATTAGAGCATCATATGTTCCGCCATCCAACCGAAGCCCAGAATTGCTAATATCCATAACAAGTTGAGTGGCTTCAGCAGTTCGATGTTCTTTGCAATAAGCCTTAAGAATTGGCAAATAGACACTGAGCCCCAAAAAACCTTCTTGAGCACTCATTTCATCAAGAATGCTGTGTGCTTGATCTGTTAATCCATTATGAACACATGCATTAATAATACCATAACCAACTGATTTATCAACTACATCAGATGAAGGCTCTAACTTCTGAGCTTCACTAATCAAAGAAGCTAAAGCTTTGATACTTCCATTTCTAAGAAATCCTTGGGCAACTTCATAGTATGTTGCTTCATATAAATTCAAGTAGTCTCCCTTTCCTTCCTTCAGCCTACATAAAATAGTAGCTGAAACAGAATCTAAATTGCCTGCATTTACATATCCACTTATTAAATTACTCAGAAATACATTTTTCTCCAAAAGACCAAAACTTGCCATTAAACCCTGCAACTCAGTTATCTTTCCCTTGTGGCCCTTCAAAGCATACAAATAAGCAAGAAATCCAAAAGTAGATTCATCGGGTTGAACCCCAAAAACTGACATGGTTTCAACAACCTTCTCAGCATCACTCACCGATTCTAGCTCACGACAAGACCCCTCTAATGCTGCATTACAAGCTGCTAAATCAGGCTTCATAAAATCCAACTTCTCATCTAAAGCAATCCTACAATTCTCTTCAAAAACTCTTAAGAAGGCTGCAAAGTTATCATTTTTTCTACTGATTTCAACAAGGATATTACCCCATAAACTAAAACGCACAAAGTATCTATTCTTGAACATAGATTTGATCAAAGCAAAAGCAGGGGCAGCAGTATTTGCAGATTTCATGGAATCTAAGAGTGTTCGAACAGTTTCAAAGTCTAACAATCCTGGGTTTTTCTCCATGAGATAAACCGAAGAAGCAAAAGCCCGCTTGAGATTGTGAATATCATTAAGAGAGGACAAATGGGTGATGAGAGAATTGGTGAGAGACTTACTTGGGAAGAATGAGGTTCCAGTAAGGGTCTTGAAGGACTTCCATGCCTCATCCGTGTTGTTAGTCAAGAGGGACTTGTGCAGGGTAGTCTCCAAAGAGGCTACGTGGTCTGGTGTTAGGGTTTTGGGAACTGGGGTAGGGAGGGAATTGGAGGTTTGCGAAGAGGGTGATGGGGGATTCCTTTTGAGAGCAAATAAGGAAGGTTGGAGGAAGGAATATAGGGTTGGGATTTCAGCACTGGAAGAACAGCGTCTGTTTGGAAGCAAAGAAAATGCTTTTCTCCACATTTTATAAAAACAGTCTCGCAATTTTCGCAGATTTCTTCCACTCGACGCCAAACTCTCGTCATCTTATACAACCATCGCCATGATCTTCAAACGCAGATCTTTGGGTTAGAGCTTTTGTCATTCGCATAATAAATAAAAGGCAAATGAACAATAGCTGGAATAGCTCAGTTGGTTAGAGCGTGTGGCTGTTAACCACAAGGTCGGAGGTTCGAACCCTCCTTCTAGCGTTATTAAATTTTTGGAAATTAATATCTAAATTATGAGAACCATATCCATCAGTATCAAGTGTTACAGTAACATTGTAACTAGTATTAATAATATAATTATGCCAGTTACCTTAGTTCATATCCCCCATCTCTAATGGATGTCGTTATGTGATTGTTCTTGAGCGATTTTTGGGAAAATTTCAAACCAACCCGTTGAATTAGTTGTTATTTGTGAAATTGTAGGTTGATTTCCAAATTGGAGTTCTATACTTTTAAACATAAAAATATCTATTTTAGGGTCTGTTATGTTGCCAAACACTACTCTACACATAGAGCGATGAAGAGTTTCTCTCTGCAAATATTGCATGAAACTTGCATGATTAATGACAGAAAGTCTATACTACTACACTTTTCTTGCTTTGTTGGTGCCGGGGATTTGTATCCATGAGTTGCTTGACAACATCTCGCATCGTCGGTCTTCTTGTAGGTTCCTTTTCAGTACATGTCAAAGCCAATTGAAGAACATTTTCAACTTGTTCTCTGATATTTGAATCCAACATTTCCAGTACAAGGTCTGAATCAACAATTCTTGCCGTTTCTTCTTTTTTGCACCAGATCGATCGAACCCACCCCACGATATCAGTATCCTCAGCAAATGATGGGTCCAAGACCTTTTTTCGGGTTAGAAGCTCAAGCAACACAACCCCATAACTATAAACATCAGACTCTTTGCTCCTTCTTGTTGTAAATGCATTCTCTGCAGGAGGCCAGGGAGACAAAGTTATTTTATTGAATGTATGCAAGCAAAAACATTGCCATCAGCGAATGGCCAAACTTTTTTAAAAATACTTTAGTCAATTTGTGACTTTAGCTTAGGTTGGTTATAAATTGTTTTGTGCCTTTTTGGTAGGCCTACTAATACTAATATTGCATACTGGTAGGCCTACTAGTAAGTTATATTTGCGTACCGGTTCTTCATAACTGTCAAACAACCAGCTGGTTCAACATTTTTTTTTTAAAAGAGAGGTGCTTACATCTGTATTATGTAAAAAAAAAAAAAAAACCTTGCTAAATAACAGATTTACCAAAATGTATGCAAGCGAAAAACATTGCTAACAAATAAATGGGCAAGTTAAGAAACTTACCGGGTGCAATGTAACCAATAGTACCACCGACGAAGATTGATGTTGTTGAGGTAGAAGCCTGATCTAAAAGTTTGGCTATGCCAAAATCAGCTATATGGGGTTCCATATCCAAATCCAACAGTATGTTCTCCGGTTTGATATCTCGATGCACTATAGCAGGATCACAGTCAAAATGGAGATATGCCAATCCATGAGCAGTTCCAATAGCTATTTTATACCGGTCACACCACTCTAGAGTTTGTCGGGGATTTGATTCATGTAGAACATCACGAAGACTGCCATTTTCCATGTATCTGTATAGAATTAAACCATAGTCTTTTCTTGACCAAAAATCTTCCAATTTAACCAGATTCCTGTGTTTGATCTTCCCAACTGTTTGGATTTCTGTCACCATACTAAGCCTTCCTCCTCTATTTCCTGCATACTCAAGTTTCTTTACAGCAAAGACTTTGTCTTCACCCAATGAGGCTCTGTAAACCGTTCCGTGGGCTCCTTTGCCAATAACATACCTATCATTTAGGTTTTCTGTAGCCTCCATTACTTTGTTGAGTAAAGGAGTTGGCCCCCCTATATCATATATTTCAATGTGCTGCTTTTTCCGGCTGCACGAAGGAAACATATAAACCAATCCAACAAGCAAAAGAACAACAAATATCAAAGATCCAAGGACAATCATTGCTATTTGCACTTTTGTAACAATTTTCTTCTTACTCGAGTCATAGTAACAAGGCGGTAAAATGTTGTTACCATTGCATTTTATGTCACTAGATGAAACACAATTAACACAGAGACCTGGATTGCCCAAAACTGATGAAGGTGATGAGTACAGAAAATTCATCAGCGTTCCTGGTATTGGACCAGTGAAGTTATTGAACGAAATATTCACCTCAGTTAGTGAAAGAATGTTATCCAGAACTTTCAAACTTCCACTCAAATTGTTATGAGATATAAAAAGCCTTTCCAGCTTCATCTTCCCTAAATCAGCTGGAAGGGAACCAGTCAACCTGTTATTGCTGAGATTGAATAATATAATTGGATTTCGCAATGATCCAAGTGATGGAGGAATCTCTCCCCCAAAAGGATTTCCACCAAGTTGCAGCACCGAGAGCTTCTCAAACTCCGAGAGGAATGGTGGGATACCCCCAGTGAAATGGTTTTCACTCAAAATGAATGTTGATAAACCAGTCCAACTCCTTAAACTCGGTGGAATAGAACCATTAAGTGAATTGAACCCAACATCAAAAACATAAAGTTTGGTACAATTCGATAGCTGAGACGGCAGAGAACCTACTAGATTGTTGTGTGAAAGCTTCAAACTCTGAAGTTCAGCAAGATTCCCTAGCTCCCAAGGAATGGTTCCTGTAAAGTTATTCATGGACAAATTTATGTAAGTGATATTGCTACAGTTACCCAAGCTTGATGGAATTACTCCTTCAATGTTGTTGCCACTTGTTGCGTGTTGTCCCAAATATTTAAGAGATGGGCTTAATGAATAAAAGCCCATTAGGTTATTAATATATATATTAATGAACTTCAGCGACAGTGTGAAGAAACATATATATATTAACATATCAGCGGCAGAAGTAAAATAAATATAACTCCATCAGCGAACAGCGAACAGAAGAAGGATTTGCGGCAGGCAGATCAGAGGCGGCAAATACAGAGGCGACAAGAGGAGATCCATTTGATAAATCCAATTAAGAACATAAGTTTTCTCTCTCTATTTATTTGGTAACAAATTTATAGTTACTGTTTCTCTTTAATTTATCTGTTGTTGCTAAACTGGCAAGACAGATTTATTTATTGTTTTTGTGAGAGAGATTAATTTGGGTGTAATTGGGTATTTGGATATTTGAGTGATTTGGCCAATTAACTGTTGGCAAATCTTATTGTACTCCTCTTTGACAAGTATAGTGAAATATTTCGGTGCCGGCCTCAGCAGTGGATTAGGTAGTCGCATTGACTACCGAACCACTTAAATCTTTGTGTCCTTTCTGTTGATTATTTTTCTTTATATTTTTGTGGGTGCTCGTTATTATTATTATTATTTTATCGCTTCCGCATTATTATCTGATCTTGGGTACAACAAGTGGTATCAGAGCAAGGTTAAAGATGACGAGCACAGAGTCATCCACAAAGGTTGAAAGATTTAATGGAGATAATGATTTCTCGCTATGGCAAATGCGTATGAAAGATGTTTTGATTCAACAGGGAGTTGCAAAGCCATTACAAGGCAAAGATAAAAAGCCCGCTGATATGAAAGATGAAGTATGGGATGAGCTTGATCAAAAGGCAGCAAGTGCAATTCGTCAGGGACTCTCAGATGAGGTAGTTCATAATGTTTTTGATCAGAAAACTGCTTATGATTTATGGAAAACTTTAGAGCAGCTTTATATGGCCAAAAATATGACAAATAAATTATTTTTGAAGAAAGAGTTGTACACTCTTCGTATGTCTGAGAATACAAACTTGTTGACACACATGAATACCTTCAATAGGTTAATTTCTGAACTTGCTCAGTTAGGGGTAACATTTGATGATGAAGATAAAAGTATGTTGTTATTGTGTTCTCTGCCATTATCTTATGATCATTTGATTACCACCTTATTATATGGAAAAGAGACCATTGTTTTCAAGAGTGTGAAGGAAGCTTTGTTGTCTTACCACAAAAAGAAGAAAGTTGATGGTGAGCAATCACAAGCAGATGGTCTCGTCGTTACTAAGAAAGATAGTAACAATCATAGCTACAGGCGTGGAAGAAGCAAGTCTAAAGACAGAAATTATGATAAAGGTAGAGGAAGATCAAGCTCAAGACCTAGACAGTTTAATAGAGACATGGAGTGTCATTATTGTCACAAAAAGGGTCACATTCGAAAATATTGCAGAATTTTAGCCAAGGAACTGGAGGATAGAAAGAACCAAACACAACCCACTAATTCAGCTAGTGTTGCAGAAGATAAAAGTGAAGACAAAGATGATGATTTGCTATCTGTCTCATCAGGTATTGATTCCCTTGCAAATTCATGGATTCTTGATTCTGGTTGTTCCTATCATATGTGCCCACATAGAAATTGGTTTGATACTTATACTCCCAAGAGTGGTAATTGTGTGTATATGGGCAACAATGCAAAATGTGAAGTTGTTGGAATAGGAACCATAAAGGTTAGGATGTTTGATGGTGTTGTGAGAACCTTAACAGGTGTACGACATATCCCTGATCTGAAAAAGAATCTGGTTTCTCTTGGTGTGTTAGATGAGATGGGCTATTCGTATTCTGCAAAAGATGGAGTGCTCAAAGTGTCTAAAGGAGCTTTAATAGTAATTAAGGGTAAGAAATTTGGCAATCTCTACAAGATGATTGGAAATACTGTTGTAGGTGGAGCTGCTTTAATTTCTGAAGATCCTACTTTTGATGATACTATGCTTTGGCATATGAGGCTTGGACACTTGGGTGAGAAGAATATGTTGGAACTCCATAAGAGGAACTTGCTGAAAGGTGTGAAGACCTGCAAGCTTGATTTATGTGAACATTGTATTTATGGTAAGCAGAAAAGAGTTAGTTTTAAGACAGCGACTCACTCTTGTTCTGGTATTTTGGACTATGTCCATTCTGATGTTTGGGGACCCGTGACTATTGCTTCTCAAAGTGGAGCTTACTATTATGTTACTTTCATCGATGACTATTCCAGAAAGGTTTGGGTCTATTTTATGAGAAGTAAAACTCAGGTATTTGATATCTTTAAGGAATGGAAGGCAGAGGTAGAGAACCAGTCCGGCAAAAAGATAAAGATTTTGAGAACTGATAACGGTACAGAGTACAAGCACAAGGCATTCAGAGAGTTCTGCAAGCAAGCTGGTATTATTCGACATTATACAGTGAGGAAGACTCCTCAGCAAAATGGAGTTGCTGAGAGGATGAACAGAACCATTGCAGAGAGAGCAAGGTGTATGAGATTGCAAGCAGGTTTGCCAAAGAATTTTTGGGCAGAAACTGTGAGCACTGCTGTTTTCCTTATTAATCGAAGTCCTCATTCTTCCATCGATTTCAAAATTCCTGAAGAGGTATGGTACTCTAAACCTGTTGATTATTCTATACTAAAGGTTTTTGGTTGTCCTGCTTTTGTTCATATACAGAGTGACGAGAGATCAAAGTTAGATGCCAGATCCAAGAAGTGCATTTTTCTTGGCTACCAGAAAGGTGTCAAAGGTTATAGGTTGTTTGATCCAGAAGCTAAGAAGTTGGTTATTAGCAGAGATGTGATTTTTGACGAGAAGTCTATGCTGAAAAGTGTGACGGTAGAGCCTATGTTAGAAAGTTCTGGTGAGAAGGATAAAGCTCCAAAGGAGGTGGAGTTTGCATTTAAAAACTCACAGGACAAGGTTTATCAACCGGTCATTAGAGATGTTCATCAGCAACCACAGGTCCAGGATCAAGAGCAACCACAGGCTCAGGATCAAGAACAGCAATCAAACCAGTATAGTATTGCTACTCATAGAGAGCCACGCATTCGTAGGGCACCACAGAGACTTGGGTTTGAAGACGACACAGTTTCATTTGCTTTGTTCACTGGTAGTGATGACCCTAATTCTTTCCAAGATGCTATGAGTAGAAAAGACAGTGAGAATTGGAAGGCTTCAATGAATGAAGAAATGAAGTCATTACACAAGAACAAGACTTGGGAGTTGGTTCCACTGCCTAAGGGAAAGAAAGCTATTGGTTGCAAATGGGTTTATCGAATAAAAGAACTGAAGCAGTATAAGAGTCGATTGGTAGCAAAAGGATACTCACAGAAAGAAGGAGTTGATTATAATGAGATTTTTTCACCTGTTGTGAAGCACACTTCCATCAGAGTTGTTCTTGCCATGGTCAATTTATATGACCTAGAATTGGAGCAGTTAGATGTCAAAACTGCCTTTCTCCATGGAGATTTGGATGAGGAGATTTACATGCAACAGCCAGAAGGGTTCATTGAATCCGGTAAAGAAGACTATGTCTGCAGACTACAGAAGTCATTGTATGGGCTGAAGCAATCACCTCGCCAATGGTATAAACGGTTTGATTCCTTCATTGTTTCTCATGGTTATTGTCGTTGTGAGTATGATTGCTGTGTTTACTTTAAGATCTGTGATGATAGAACATTGGTATTGCTCACTCTATATGTTGATGATATGTTAATTGCCGCTCAAAGTAAGGAAAAGATCAATGATTTAAAGAATTTGCTTAAAAGCGAATTTGAGATGAAGGATCTTGGTGTTGCCAGAAAGATCCTTGGAATTGAGATCAGTCGTGACAGGAAAGCTGGAAAACTTTGGTTGTCCCAAAAAGGTTACATGGAGAAGATCCTGCATAAGTTTAGCATGATGAATGCTAAGCCTGTGAGCACACCCCTTGCAGTACATTTCAGATTGTCCACGAGTTTATGTCCTAGTACAGAGGATGAGGTAGAGTACATGGCTCAGGTGCCTTATGCCAGTGCAGTTGGATGTCTAATGTATTTGATGATTTGCACTAGACCTGATATTTCTCAAGCAGTAAGTGTTGTGAGTAGATACATGGCAAATCCAGGTAAAGAGCATTGGAATGCTGTTAAATGGATTTTCAGATATTTGGCAGGCACACATGATTGTGGCATCATGTTTGATAAAAATGATGCTTCTAATGTTGCCATGGGTTATGTGGATTCTGACTATGCTGGTGATCTTGATACCAGAAGGTCGATGACAGGTTATGTCTTTACTTTTGGTGGTGGCTGTATAAGTTGGAAGTCAAATTTGCAGGATACAGTTGCTTTGTCTACGACAGAGGCCGAATATATGGCTATGACTGAGGCAGCAAAAGAAGGCATATGGCTTATGGGTTTGTTGGAACAGCTTGGTTTCAAACAAGAGAGTGTACCTCTTCTGTGTGACAGTCAGAGTGCTATTCATTTAGCTAAGAATCAAGTTTTCCATGCGAGGACTAAACACATTAGTGTGAGGTATCACAAGATTAGAGAATGGATGAATCAAGGGTTGATCAAGCTGTCAAAAGTTCATACAAAAGAGAATGCAGCTGATATGTTGACAAAGTCAGTGCCAAGAGATAAGTTTGAGCATTGCTTGGACTTGATCCATATTAGTTCTTGTTGAGAACATTGAAGAGGGTGGAGCATTCCTACCCATAAATAGAATGCTGTTTTTGGTACCTATTGAGAGGTACCTTGAGATGGTGACAGTGGAGGCTCGACGTTTGAATACTTGGTACGCATTTTTGGTCCAAGGTGGAGATTGTTGCGTGTTGTCCCAAATATTTAAGAGATGGGCTTAATGAATAAAAGCCCATTAGGTTATTAATATATATATTAATGAACTTCAGCGACAGTGTGAAGAAACATATATATATTAACATATCAGCGGCAGAAGTAAAATAAATATAACTCCATCAGCGAACAGCGAACAGAAGAAGGATTTGCGGCAGGCAGATCAGAGGCGGCAAATACAGAGGCGACAAGAGGAGATCCATTTGATAAATCCAATTAAGAACATAAGTTTTCTCTCTCTATTTATTTGGTAACAAATTTATAGTTACTGTTTCTCTTTAATTTATCTGTTGTTGCTAAACTGGCAAGACAGATTTATTTATTGTTTTTGTGAGAGAGATTAATTTGGGTGTAATTGGGTATTTGGATATTTGAGTGATTTGGCCAATTAACTGTTGGCAAATCTTATTGTACTCCTCTTTGACAAGTATAGTGAAATATTTCGGTGCCGGCCTCAGCAGTGGATTAGGTAGTCGCATTGACTACCGAACCACTTAAATCTTTGTGTCCTTTCTGTTGATTATTTTTCTTTATATTTTTGTGGGTGCTCGTTATTATTATTATTATTTTATCGCTTCCGCATTATTATCTGATCTTGGGTACAACACCACTAATCTCCATGTATGATAGATTAGGGTTTTTTGTGAACTTTGGAAGAACCCCTGTGAACCTGTTTTCTTTAAGAATAAGCCTCCATAGAGTTGAACAGCTTCCTACTTCAGAAGGTATGCTACCTTCAAATTGATTGAGACCCACATTCAACACTCTTAATTGCTTACCAAAGCACAAGTTTGGCGGCAATTGACCACTAAACTTGTTATTTGTAAAATCTAACACCTCTACGCTGCTATTGATCCCCAAGCTTTTAGGTATCACTCCGGAGAAATGGTTGTTAAATAGTGATATGTTTCTGAGTTGCTTCAATTCAGTCATCTCCAAAGGTAGCTCTCCATAAAGACTGTTATTATATACAGAGAGAGTTTTCAGATTTGGAATCTTCCATATACTAAGTGGAATTTCACCCATTAAATGGTTTTCGAACAATTCAAGGTCCTGCAATTCGGTTAACATCCCCAGCTCACTAGGAATTTCTCCTTCAAGGGAATTGGTATACAATTGGATTTCTTTCAAGGATTTGCAGTTCCCAAGTTCAGGAGGTATTTTCCCAGATAAATTGTTCTCTGGAAGGCGAAGAACTTGAAGCTTATCTAGCTGACCAAAGGATGATGGGATATTCCCGGACAAGTTACTTGAAACAACATAAAGTCCTGCTAAACTACTACAGTTGCCCAAACTTGGTGGAAGACCACCACTAAAACTGTTAAGTGACAAATCCAAATAGTACAGATTCTCTAAGTTGCCCAATTCAGAAGGAATACTACCCACAAGACCATTATCTGCCAAATATAAATATTTTATATTTTTCAGATTGCTCAAGCTCTTGGGTATAACCCCTTCCAATTGGTTCTGGCTCAAATCAAGCTCCTCCAATTTACTACATTCTCCAATCGATGAAGGAATCACCCCAGATAACTTATTACTATAAAGGTATATGATCAAAACCATGCTCATCTTCCCAATACTTGAAGGAATAACACCAGAAAGGGCATTTTGGTAAAGATGCACATATTCTAAGTTTGGAATCAAGAACAAAGACTCAGGTATATCTCCAGAAAGTGAATTATCAAACATGCTAAGATAGTATAAGTTTCTCAAGTTCTTTAGGCTTTCAGGTATCTTCCCAGTGAATTTGTTTATAGATAGGTCTAGACTTTCAAGAAGACTACAATTGCCTAGCTCTGAAGGTATAGGGCCAGAGAAACTATTAGAACTCAAATCAAGAGTCTTTAGACTACTCAAGTGGCCAATTTCAGGACCCAATTGACCAGAAACTCCATAACTAGAGAGATTTAAGGAAATTACATTGTGAGTAGTACTATTACATTTAATTCCTACCCATGAACAAGGAATTGAATTAGAACGATTCCAAGTAGAGCTTATATAAGGAGACACAGATTTCCAGCGGTTTAAAAGTGATAACAAAGCCAACCCATCAGAGTTCATAGCATGTGAAGTCCATATGAAGAAGGGAAAACATAGAAATATCAAGAAACTTTGTTTGAAAAGCTTCATACTTTTCTGAAATTAAAGAGCAAAAGAACCGACTTGCAGGTTGCTAGACAAAAGAACCGTAACGGGTTTTAGAGAACTAAGATACTTACCCGTTTAAAGCTTGGAAAAAAGATTTATTATTTGCATTGTTGTTGGTCGGGCATTTGAAGATGGCTGAAACACTCACAGAGAATTGGAGAGAGAGAAGTTTGTTGAAAGCTTAAATTATAAATAAATAAATAAAAATTATGCTTCTGTCATTCTATGCCCTCCCACGCGGTACACAATTTGCAATGCTCAGACACTCAGAAGAAGACGTTAGTCTTTGACTTCCATTAAACTCTTAGTTTCTCGAATTGACTTTTTTTTTTATCTCAGTTCCAAAGTTGTTGCGTTTTTTGTTTTTTGTTTTTTTTAATAAAGATGAAAGATTTAACCATGAACAAAATGTAAAAGATGAGTAAAATTTAGTTTTTAAATATATTAAAGTTATAATTAAGAAGTTAAGTATACGCTACAAATTTTACTAGAGAATATCCTTAAATCTTCTTTATTGGTTCTGCGTTCTCTACCTAATCTTTTTTTGGTCAATGGCGTTCTCTACTTAATTTATAGGATGATTCTTATGAAAAATTTAAACAAAAATATCTAATTATATTTTTTTGTTATAATTTATAAAAAATATTCATGAAGTGATATTTACATATTTAGTGTTGGATATAAAATAACACATATTAAGTGACACATTTTTATTGGTCATAATTAACAATATAGTTCGCAGTTTAACCTAGTAAGCGGACAAACTTAATTATTAGACAAACGATTATCAGATAATTAAGCGTTGAATAACTTCAATGTAAGAATAAGTCTATTTTCTCAGCTAAGTAACCGACAACAAATATATCTCTATTTTTTATATATACTCACATTGTATGCACTATTATACATGTTATAAATTGATAATACTACACATAGCTTTTATATTTTCTCTATCTACACTTTTTTTTTCCTATTATTCTAGAGTTGAGACTTCCATCATTGTCGCCGTTATCAAAACTGACTTATCCAAAATCCTAAAACGTTTTCTCTATTCGCAGATTCACGAAGACATGCATCCTCATTCTAATATTAACAAAAAACGGCAACAACATTTAGTAAGAACCTTCAGTTTTCATTATCTGGATTTTCATCATCTCTATCATCTTCTAAATTTTTCATCAATCTTTCATGTAGATTGATACTAAAAAGAAGGTTTGGGCAATAAAGTTTCAAATAAAATATAGAAGATGGGCTTTTTGATTATAAGAGAATAACAAGAAAAAGAGTAGTGCTGAGAATAGAAGAGACGATTTAGACCAAAATGGTATAAAAGTTTTGATGATCGAGTTAGGTTTTTATTTGTGCAAGAAAGCTTTACTTTTGTTTCATTAGGAGATGTTGCTAGACAGTAGCATTTCGAGAAACGATGGATTGAGCTGCTGTGCTATTTTGGATAAGATGTGATGTCTTTCTTGTCAATGATTGCCTCTACACTGTAGACCGGTGTGTTTGTAATGTTTTACCTTCAATAATAAACTCTAATTTTCAAGCCCCAAAAAAAATTACTCATGCTCTAAACAGGAAAATGGGGAGGAGATTCCTATATTTACTATGAGAGAAAGATATAAAACAAAATAGAAATTATTTGCACATATTAGGCTTATAATGTTAGTAATAATTAGATTATTTCTTCCTTGCATCGTGTAAATTGACTATATTTTAACACCATTTGTTTTGAACCTGTCATCAGTTAACCAGTCAAACATACGAATCAGAAAACATAACCTTTAATTAAATCTAACTTAATCATAAAAGAATTTAAGCTAAATAATTCCTTCTCCGGTCACGTTTAGTTTATTGAATATAATCGTAATCATAATCGTAATTGTAATGAAATGTAATGTAAATAAAATAGTATTACTATTACAGTATTTGGTTTAACCACTGTAATCAAACAAGGAATCAGTATTACAGTGTTTGGTTTGACAACTGTAATGAAATGAAAAGCACAATAATATTATATTAATACCCCTATTCATGAATTTTAAATAATTTCATTTTACTATTATTTTCTTAATTAAATAAAATATATTCTTAAAAATGAAATAATTATTTTAAATAATTATTATTAACATTTTAAACTTATTAATTAAAAAATTAACTAATTAATTAATAATTAACTAAAAAATTAATTAATTAATCAGCGCATTTTCTAATCAGCGAGACGTGAGGCGACGAGGGCGACGATCGAGCGCGAGCTGGTGCGATGGGGGCGACGACGCCGAGAGGAGATTTGTGGTGCGAGGGGGCGACAGATAGGAGTGCGAACGGCGGGAGAGCGACTGGTTTGACAACGCGAACGACGAGGGAGAGCGACTGGTTTGACAAAGCGAACGGCGAGGGAGAGCCACTGGTTTGACATCGCGAACGGCGAGGGAGAGAGCTGGTTGTTGGACGACGGCAAGGGAGACACGAACGGCGACGAGGAGAGCTGGTCACTGGACAACGGCGCACGAAATTTTGAGTCACGAACTGAAATGTTACAAAGAGAAGAGAGACGCGTGAAAGTTAGGTCACGTAATGTAATCTTCATTCCCTCTCCCAAGTAATGTAATCCCAATTCCTTAAAGAGATGTAATTGATTACATTACATTACATCTCTTTAAGGAAACCAAACATTGTAAAAGTTTGAATCAATTACATTACCTATCCTATTACATTCAACCAAATACTACCTAAGAGTTAAGACATGGAAGATTTCTACAAGTATCAAAATTCCCCATATTCTCTCTTATATATTAATACAATTGTCAATTGAGATAAAGAAACTTCAATTTCATAATCACAAACACAAAAGAAAGTAAGAAACCAACAATTTCATATCTTCTATGGTTACAAGAAAGGCCGGGACATAAAATGTGAATAATCATTGTATGAGTACCCTAAAAGAATCATAATGGGTTTTAGAGAATTATTAATGCACATAATTCGATCTTATAGTTTTTCTTAAATGTTTTTTTTTTTTTTTTTTCATATCATGTAGATACTCACATATATATACACAATGGAGAGTTCAAACCCTAACAAAAACATATATTATTACAACAATTATTTCTAATGTTTCTTCATTGTTAAACAACATTGAACTTACAAAGTTCAATGTTGGTTGAACAGCTTTCAACTCGTAGTTCAACAAAACCGTATCTATAGATGTGTGGGAATCATTTTGAAAATAACGAACAAAACATAAATGAGGAATATTAATAATACATAAATTTATATTTATTTGTATTCTTTAAATTTTAACTAAATTCATACTTAGGTCATCAAATTTTTAAAGTTTACAATTTGGTCCACAAATTTTTAAAATTATACTTAAATTCCTAAACTTTTAAATCCTACAATTTAGTCACAAACTTTTAAAAATTCATACATAAATTCAAAAATTTTGATTCAAAAACTTGAATTTTAGTACCAAAGATATGATCTTTGTGTGAAATTTTAAAAGTTTGATGATGAAATTTAATAGTTTAGAGACCTAAGTGTGAATTTAGTTAAAGTTTAAGAACTAATAAAATAGTTAAACCTTAATTATAAGGTGACATATGTCTATATTTTCTTAAAAAAAATTATTTCTCCAATTTTTAAAATAATTTTAATATTTAACACAAAATAAAATGTTTAGGTACAAAAATAACTAATATTAACATTACCCAAACATAAAAATAACAATACAATCCTTGAACGTATGAATCGTTCCATATCATGTGGTAGGTGGGAGGTCATTGGCATATTAAATGCTAAGACCTCAGAAGTCATTAATGTACTCCTTGAATTACCTTAGACCAAAGTCTTATTTTATTGACAAAATAGAAAAGGGAATTTTAACTACCAAAGTTTTAGAGACCAAAGTCTTATTTTATTGACAAAATAGAAGAGGGAATTTTAACCACCAAAGTTCTTATAGAAGACACAAAACCCACCGCACTGCTTTTGGAACTCTTTGAATGTTTACTATAGCAGGTATAGCCTATGTTTTGATGGACTACTGCATAAAGGTAACTAAATCGCAGTACCTTTGACACAAGAAAAAATCTCCCTCGTTATTATCATATGAAAACCAAAGAGTTTTTAGGTTAAACCTATCTAATTCATTTAAGTTGTATTGATAATAATTTTAATTTGTTTCAAGTAATTTTTTAATTATATATGTTTGATAACGATTTTTAATTTTAATTTATTATTTTTAAGAAATTATTACCAAAATATGGGGTAATTTATAAATATTTAAAAATAAGATTTTTTAATCGAATTTTTAATTTCTAGTTTTACCAAATATTTTTCTAGAGAGTAAATTAAATCTAGCTTATAACTTTTGTATATATAAATATTGGAAGAAAATAATTAAAAACTTAAAATTTGTAAATAATAACCAAAATTTTTCATTATTTAAAGCTTTTGAAAAAAAAAATAAAAAAAATAAAACGTTATCAAACAACTTGTAGGTAATTTTTTTTTTAATTAAAAATCACTAAGTATAAATTATTGTCAAATACATTAATGATTATTTTTACAAAAGAATTAAAAATTACAAAACTAATTATTTAATTATAAATTATAATCGTTATACTTAAAAAAAAATTAGAAAACAGTAGTGTCTTACAAGCTTAAGAATGGAAGTGGCAAACCAACACAATTTATGATGTCATGTAAATAAGATTATCTCCATTTTATCATCCAATAGAATTTTTTTTGTATAGATGCCACAATTGTAACCCAAGACAAAGAAGTGCATGAAGAAATAAATAATTTGAAGAAACTATTGAAATGATCTAAAGAAATAAATGATTTCTCTAATATTTTTTTTTCTTAATTCGTATGAGTTTGTACATTGTTTATATAAGAAAACAATAATTACTATTACAACTACCACAATGAATTTACAGCTGCTTTGTATCAAGAAGTCTTCTTTGGTAGGTGCCGTCTGCAGTGTGCATCGGTGAGTTGGTTAGTCAGTGCGTCGTTTGTTGAATTCAACACTCCCCCTCAAGTTAGTGCATAGATGTCTTTCATGCCCAACTTGACTGAGACTTCTGTGAATACTCGATATGAGACTACTTTAGTGAGAATGCCAGCCAATTGATCTTCTGGCTTAATTTTTGGCAATTTCAAAGAATTTTCTTTTAACTTTTCCTTAATAAAGAATCTGTCAACTTCAACATGTTTTGTACGATCATGTTGGACTGGATTATGAGCAATATCATATACTGCTTTATTGTCACAAAATAATTTAATTGATTCTTTAACAGATATCCTAAATCATTCAAGAAAGATTGTAACTACAGAGCCTCACAAAGCCCAAGTGCCATGCCTCTGTATTCAGTCTTTGCGCTTGAACGGGCGACAACATGTTGTTTCTTACTTCTCTATGTTACAAGATTTCTCCCTACAATAGTGAAGTAGTCTGACGTAGATCGCCTATCATTTATTGATCCAGCCCAGTCAGCATCAATATATACTTCTATTCTTTGAAACTCTGTATTTTTTGTGAACAATACTCCTTTTTTAGGAGTAGACTTTAGATACCTCAAAATACGAATAATTGCATTCATATGTTGTTCTCCAAGATTATGCATAAATTGGTTGACAATACTTAAAGTATAGGCAAGATCTGGTCTTGTGTGTGCCAAATACATCAACCTTCCAACAAGCCTTTGGTATCTTTTTTTATTTACTGGAACTTGATCAACCTTGATACATAACTTTAATCCTTCCTCTACTGGTGTATTAGTTAATAGACATGCCGACATACCAGTTTGTTTTAATAAATCTAAGATATACTTTCTTTGAGATAAGAAGATTCCTTCTTTTGATCGAGAAACCTCAATCTCGAGAAAAATATTTTAAGAAACCAAGGTCTTTCATTTCAAATTCTCTAGACAAATAACTTTGTAGAGCTTTCATTTCTTCATGATCATTTCCTGTTACTATCACATCATCAATATATACAATAAGTGTAATGATCTTACTATGCTTTTTTTTCCAGAAATAAAGTATGGTTTGAATTGCTTTGCTTGTAGCCAAATGCCTTCATAGACTTTGTAAACTTGCAAAACCATGCTCTTGGAGATTGTTTTAAACCATACAATGATTTTTTTAATTTGCACACCTTTCCATCATGGACTTTTGATTTCTTGATTCTTGGTGGTAGATCTATGTAGACTTTTTCAATTAAATCTCCATGTAGAAAGACATTTTTTACATCAAACTGATATAATGACCAATCTAGATTTGCAGCTAGAGATACCCAGACTCGAACAATGTTAATTTTGGCTACAGGCGCAAATGTTTTTGTATAGTCGATCCCATATGTCTGAGTATATCCTTTTGCCACCAATCTTGTTTTGTAGCGTTCAATCATACCATCTGCTTGGTACTTTACTGAAAAAATTCATCGACATCCAACAATTTTCTTTGTTGGTGGACGATCAACAAGTTCTATTTATTTATAAGGATCTCAGTTCCTCATTCATAGCATCTTGCCATTTTGGGTCAGCTAAAGCTTCATGCACACTATTAGAAATAGATACAGTAGATAATTAATTCACAAATGACATGTTTGATTTTGACAAACGATGTTTAGACAAATAGTTACTCATGGGATATTTGACTTTACTAGAAATCTCAGGTTCATACATGGTTTTAAGAATACCTCTATTAGGACGTGGTGGAAGTATTTTTCTAGTTGGTTCAATGGTTAGAACATCCTCTGTAAATGATTGGTTAGGTATATCAGCAACTTGTGGAGTAGGAAACTCGTACTTACTTAGTGATAGTAATGAACTTGCTTAATGATTTTGGAGTTGACGATGACTTGATTTCATTTCCCTTGAATCTCTTCCATTTTGGGAGTTATTATCATCTGAATTCAAGTTATTTGTGTTTTGATCACATATAATTTGTCTTTCTTCATAAGATAACAATCTATATGTGAGGGTCTGAATTTCATCATGGTTGTACTCCCTTTAAAATTTAGGCTTAGAAGAGAAATACATTGTATCTTCCTGAATGGGAATAAAATTGGTTAAAATGGTAAATTTGGATCAAATCGGGTTAAAAACCAATCAATTTGGATCAAAATTGGAATAAAATCGATCAATTTTGATTAAAAAAAATGGAAGAAAACTAAATAAAATGGACCAAATTGGGTGAAAAATCGAACAAAATGGACAAAATTGGGTAAAAAAAAATTAGGTTTGGACCACTAAAATGGACCAAACTGGGTTAAAAGGAAAAAATTGGGTAAAAAATCGGGTCTGGGCCGAACTGCTGGTCAAACCTGGTTCAACCGGACCGAACCTGTATGAATCAGACCGACACATCCGCAAATCGGCCACGTCAACGTCTTCAACCTTCAGATGGCGCGTGGATTTTTAAGCTCACTTCTGGTGGAGCGTGGAGGAGCGTGATGATCTTTTTTTCCACTCTAATTTTACCAAAAATGCTCAGATTTTTGTTTAGAGTAATTTGGTAAAATTAGGTGAGACAAATACTGCTTCAAAATTAGAGTTTTAAATTAAGTTTCATAAGAGTGTTTAAGGGAGTA
Organism: Elaeagnus macrophylla; assembly: GCA_029378325.1. NCBI lineage: Eukaryota > Viridiplantae > Streptophyta > Magnoliopsida > Rosales > Elaeagnaceae > Elaeagnus > Elaeagnus macrophylla. Next base: position 2,134,944 of record CM055644.1, read on the forward strand.
TTTTTTGTTTAGAAAGAATATTTTTTTCAGATAAAGAAAACTCAGTTTATAAGAACTAAAGCTTCAAATTTGTATAAAGCAACGACTTAGCTTTGATACCATGAAGAAATAAATAATTTGAAGAAACTATCAAAATGATCTGAAGAAATAAATGGTTTCTCCGATATTTTTTTTTCTTAATTCGTATGAGTTTGTACATTGTTTATATAAGAAAACAACAATTACTATTACAACTACCACAATAAATTTACAGCTGCTTTGTATCAAGAAGTCTTCTTTGATAGGTGTCGTCTGCAGTGTGCGTTGGTGAGTCTGTGAGTCGGTGCGTTGTTTGTTGAATTCAACAGTGTAGTGCATTATGTCGGGCAACATAGTTTGAGTGATGTTCGGGAGTAGATTAGCTCCCGTACATTAGTATGCACGTACGTGCGTAGTTGATGCAGGTCCACCTCTTACGATATTAGGCTCTTATGAGATCCGAAAAAGGGCAAAACAATGTAGTCAAAGTTTCAAGAATTCAAGTCTTCATAATTAGCATTAAAGTGTCTTCCCTACATGTTAACAATTTCTCATTGTGTGTCCACAAAGTAGAGTAAAACTCATTTAAATTTTTTTTTCCAACTACCTAAATTTCAATGCATATAGTATCTTGTTGAGCATAGAGTTCCCACCCAAAAGATTAATCTATTAGGATGAATATCCTATTTCAACTATAAACTTAATTTATTATTAATATTTTTTCAATGTGAGACTTATTTGCACACCTAACAACTTCTCTTGAACTAGAACACATTTGCCTCTTTTAGACTTCAAACATACCCTAATACCAAGGACCAGCTATTAAGTCGCATCTACCAAATGAGTATCTATACTCCATCAAATTCAAACACTTCGTAAGAAAAGACCAAAGAACCCACGCCAAACCACTAGAGTCCAAATAAGTTTAAAACAATATCGCATAATTTTTAACGTAATCTAATAGGGGGCCACCATTCGTTTAGATTTGTGCCACGTGTTATGACTATACAGGTCCACATTCAAATTAGGGATCCACATTGTATGCACCTACGCAATGCAAATTGGACTCTGGCTCTGATATCATTTGTTAGGCCTAGGGTTCCAACCTAAAAGGTTAACCTATTAGGAGGAGAACTTATCTCAACTATATTTTCAATTTACTATTAATATTTTTTCAATGTAAGACTTGTTCGTATACCTAACATATCAGATTCTTAGTTTGTATAAATTATGTAGTATTGGGCCATTAGGGCGATCATAGGCCTACATACTTAAGAAAAAGAATGCAAGAAGAACATTTTGAATATTTTTCAGGTAAAATAATAGAAGTTCCTACCATACAGTAATCAATGTCAAGGACAAAATTTTGGAAAGATGTTAAAAATTAATAATAATGTTTAATACATTTTAGAGCATGTCAAATGACACATCGATGACAACTTGTTGAGAAAATTATAATTGACAACAAAGTATGCTTTAAGTAGCATCTCCAGTTGATCAATGTTTTCTACACTGTTTGATGACCTCAATAAGCTTCTTGAAAGGGCAATATTGCAAAATTCCTTTGCAATTTCTCCACTCCATTGGTTGTCTTCATTAGTGAAACAAAATGAGATTTTGAAACCATTTTGGTTTCGCTAGAAACTTGAAATTTCATCCTAAAATGTTAACTAATTAAGTAGAGTGACCCAAGTCCTTAAAAACCTATGAATCATCCATATCTAAGCAGTGTGAAATTTTTTTTTGATAGAAAAGCAATGTGAGACTTTCTTTGCATATTTTCAATAATCTTTATCCTAAGTGAAGTATCACATGGTTCAACACTCTCAATCGAAAATACACATTATCTTCGCACTTTACATTGTGTCAAACTTCCTTTTAGTCTAAAAAATCATTATCTTTACACTTTACACTATGTTTGATCCCCTTAGTCGTAGCAAGCTTTATACTATGTTTGACTCCCCCTCAGTTGAAGATACCATTATCTTCGTGCTTTATATTATGGTTTAACTCCTCTAGATCCCACAACGAGCCTAAGGTTCACGCATGATGGAGCTCACAGTGAGCCGTGTTTACATATATATAACCCACAGCAAGTCTAGAGTTCACCAAATGGATACCACAGCGTGCAAGTCTCGAGTTCAAGTAGATGAAGCCAATGCAATTAGGAGAGTTACAAAAGTTCTAACAATACTTAAGTTTGGTATTGAATTTGATATCACTTGTAAAAAACTTGGGTTTCATTTAAAAAGTTTACCAATTAGACGGAGTGATCTAAATTCTTATAAACTCATCAATCATTTCATGTCTAAATAATATTAGACCAACAATTTGATTCAGTATGAGCTTGAAAACAAAGGTTACTTACATGACAGCTCTCTAACCTTTGTTTTTTTCTAATTCAAGTACATCTCAACCATGTCCCCATCATCATTCATCAAATATTTTATTTCATCAAGAACCTGGAAATTAAATAAAAACTTATACAAAACGAAATTGTGTTTGTTAAAGTTGGTTTTTTTGCCCGAAACTTTTACCTTTTGAACCTGTTGGGTCACAGCAAGGAAATGTCCTTTGTGTCTGCGAGCACGCTCTAGGTTAAGAGTGCTAATAAACGATGCCACGCCAGATCATCTAGCAAAGGGTATATCTCCACTTCTAGATCATTGAACTAATATTATACAGAATTTTCTTTAGTGTAATGAACTGACGATGTTGATAGAATTTCATGTTGGATCACATACTCTTTTCACAGTATGGTTAATTTAATAATTTACCATTGATTCGCAGGAACATAAAAGATGTGACAAACATAAGATCTAGTACTAGCCAATAATCTTTGGCTGGATAGATATTTCATTGGAACTGCCATTGAACGTGGCAGAGCCCACATGCAAACAAATTAATATTTCTAATTCATCTTGGAGAAGTCCTATTCATATAGTTAAATTTTAAGCTTTTACTGTTAGCTAGATATAATCAACAAATATTTATAATAAAAAAAAAAGATTGAATCTAAAAGAAAATTAGTGTCAGAAAATATATCATGAAACCAACTGGCTCTACACAAAGTAGCAAGGCTTTGTTAAGAATGAACAGAGTATTTGGACTAGATAGCTGGTGTAACTGTACCTGTTGAATGTGCAATGACATTTATTAATTTTATCTCAATATTTCAAGGGAATTGCATAGTAAACAAAGAACAAGTTTACTTCTATTTTCTTATAGTAGTTCAACAATAAAGTCTGAGTTTTAATTAACCTAGCAGAATAGTTGGCAAGAATATCATTCAAGATAAGCCACACAAAGTATACTCGGAGCAACGTGATTCAGCATGGTGATCATGATAGCTCACTAGTTCTAAGAATGATCACAATAGGGAGAGCTCTCAGGAACTTTTTCAATATGATATTGTAATTAAGTTTAAAGGTTTAATTGCATGACATAATCATTTTATATTAAAAATTTTATTTTTAAAAATTTTATTTTTAACAATTTTAAATTAGGTTAAATAGCTTCTAAAACATATAATAATAAAAATAATACCGATTAAAAATAATATTTAAATAGGCATAGTTCAAGTTATACGTATACAAAAAGTTGGTATTCATTGTTAAAATATTGAAAAAATAACACTACTCAGTACTTATAATAACAAAAATAGTAACTTTATATTCAAATAATATATTTTCATAATTAAAAAAATAATTTTTATATTATTTTTCTTTAGACATCCTATCAATTAAATATCATTTAAATTAAATTGTGGTAATTTAAACTCGTTCATAATATTGAACTTTTAATGTTATTAGGTACTAGTTTGTTATTATAAGTTTTAGGGTATTATTTTTGATAATTTTCTTAAAATATTTAGGTTGAGTTTTTGTTTGTAATAAAAATACATGAATATAGTAAATATGTTGTTCTGTTCGAAAGATTGATAAACAATATTGAATTATTGATATTCTGATCTAATGGGGATTTTTTTTTTTTTTTTTTACTTTCTTAAAAGTTGTTTGCGACTTCACTCATGTTATGACCTATATTAAAGAAGAGGGGTCAAAGCACCAGAACACACGACAATGTTTTAAAACATAAGAAGTTGAATATGGCGCGAAACACAGCCAATGTTAGTTATTGAACAAACCTCAAAATAACGCCGAAACTACCGCAAGACCTTCTGTCAACATATTTGTCCCCTCGAAAAACCCTAACTTTCCTACATGACATTTATCTGTTCCTTTCCCATTCTGTTTTCTCCCTAATTTCCAGTTATTCCGCACAAATATTTCAGGCATTTTGTTCTTAATTTTTTTATATCAAATATATATATTTGATTTTCATTAGTTTAGGGTTTAACAATTTTTTGTTTTTTGTTTTCCCTTGTCAGCTAATTGGTTTTTCATTTGATTGTTTTGTTCATCATCATTTTGACTCTAAATTTTAAATTGTGTGGGGATAATTTTGTAGATTGAGTTGAGGTATAAGGAGCTGTTGATTGCCGGTGCTGCGTCTGGCGTGCTGGATTCAGCGGCCAGGCGTGCAGGATCACATCGATTTGGTACAGAAAGAGATTTTGATTTCATGATTTAGGTGAGTTCCTGTCTTTTAATCCTTCCTTTTATATTTTGTCTTTTGTGTTGTTCGTATTTAATAAGTCAAATGGTATTAAATTGAATTTTCTTGTGGCCGGGGTTTAAAATTTGAAAACTTATTGTGATTTTGAGAAAACAAAAAATTATATACTTCAACCAGGGGATGCAAATATATTTTTGTCATGTCATTTTGTGTTTCTGGGTTCTGATGTTTTTTTATTATAAAATATGTTCCATTTAGATTTAAAACACTTGTACAAAGAGTTGTATTAATCGTAGTATTTTTTTCGAGAGTTGGGTTTCCCGAACGTACAAAAATGACATTAGATCTTGTCTACTTAATTATCTTATTGGTCGATGAATTTCAAATTTTGGACATAAGGTTTGAACTTTGAAAAGAGATTTTCAAATTCATTACGATGACTAATCAAAAGGTAATTAAGCCGGCGATATTTAATGTAATTTTTGTATGTCATCTCTATTTATCAAGGGAACCCAACCCTTTTTTCAAATGTCATCTGTTTGTGAAGCTATTAAGTTGCAAATATTGTCCCTTTTATAGAGAGATCAAATAATAATTCAAACTTAGTTTTGTTGGTGTCTAGTTTCAGTTATGGAACATGAACATGGAACTAAAAGCAATGAGCATTTAAAAACTAGTCTCAATGGGAGCAAGGATATGCATTCAGAAAGTTCTTTAAATGTTTCTGGTAAAAGTGAACCTACTGCTTTTATTAATGAGAGTGAAAGCAGGCTTTTTGAAGTTAACAATACAAGTAGTAGCAATGGACACCCAACAAATCCTTTTGTTTCTATGGACGATAGCAGTAGCTATCCTGAGGTCTTTGATGAAAACTATATTCATGATTACCCAAAAATACGGGCGATGCCTTCTGATGATGAAGCTGATTTATCTACCCCACCATCAAATGAAGATACCAAATCTGCAAAGTACGCAAATGAAGATACCAAACCTGCAACGCCTATTACTTCCCTTCCAGCACACGATAAGGACTCTCTATCTGTATCAGCAGATGTGGGAAACAACATTCCTAAAAATAGCTCTCTCAGATCAAAAACAAGTGACAACTGCTCGTCGAGTTCTTCGTTAACGTATCAAGTTCCGAATGTCATTCATGAACAGATAGAAGCTGATATATCACCAACTTTCTCCCCTCCAATGCAAACAATGGATAGGTCTGGAGGATATGATCATGCCAGGATACCATCTTCTGTATTTAAGAGTAGTTGTGCTACAGCACCAATGGAGTGGAGTCTTTGTTCTAATGAGTCTTTGTTTAGCATTCATGTAGGTAATACTAGCTTTTCTACAGATCATATGTTCATGTATGGTGACATGGGAAAGACAGGGGATTTTACCAAATCAGAAGAATTATATCTACTTAGCTCGCCACAACCAGTTCAAGAGACACAAACTGAGATGAAGAGTCTTGATAAAGGGAAGGAATCTGCAGCTGAAGACATTATAGATTTGAATATAAAAAATGGTCCAATTGTAAATATCAATGACGTAACAAGTGCAACTACTAAGGATGCACCTTTTGTAAATACAGAATATGCAAATGCACAAAAGAATATGCTGCCACCATCAACATCAAATTCAAAATCTTCTAGCATGTCTTGCCATTCTGATGGAAGCACAACAAGCACACATTCTTTTGCATTCCCAATGTAAGTTTTTATATGTCATTCATGGCTTAGCTCTTCTGTATTACATAAATGTGTTTATGTTTTGATATTGGACCATGCACTGTTTATGAATTATAGGCAATAACATATGTCCATATTGTTATCTTTTTGCTACTGCAAGCACTTAAATAAAACTAGCCTTTTGCAAATATATGTTTGCAAGGTTTTCTTGCATATGAATTGCCAAAAAAGACATAACCAACATTTCTCCGCGTGATTCTTAATGTGTGTGCTTGTCACAAAATTCATTAAAGTCGATGCTGGGCGATCTGTTACAGTTAGAGCTGTAGAGGGCAAGAAGAATTTCTCCACATTCTAATCTATTTTCTTTTGAGTCATTGCAGCTTGACCGACGCTGAAAAGAGTGGTCCTATGGAGCCGACAATGCAAAATACACAACAATTGGATGCTATAGTAACTTCAAACTCTACTTGGAGGAAGTGGTTTTCTTGCTTTTCTTGCCGACCATGTAGTTGTAATTCTTGTTATTGTGGTAGATGTTCTTGTTTTTCTTGTTGTTGATAAGGCTAGCTAGGTCTAGATTTTTAGCATAAGGCTTGCTTCAAATTGAATTATTAAGAGTTTTATGTCTCCAATCAATCCCTTTACTTATATTGTAGATTCATATTCGGATTCCTAAGGCTAACTCCTCAGCTCTTTAACTTCTTGCTACTTTGAATTTATCTCAGATTTACTAGTACATGTTGGTAACATGGATGAAAACACAAAGAAATTGAATATAAGTAAAGATTAGAGATTGAGAGAATAAGACTTGAGAATTTTAGCAAAATAATAATAATGCCAATAATATGAAAGCGAGGACTAGACAATGCAAAGAGGAGAGAGGTTTTTTTTTAACAATATTATACAACTCTCACATACTGTTTAGAAATATTTTTTTATTTAATTTTTTTTTGTCAAATATTTAATTACAGGATATAATTCTTTAAATAAATTTTCAATTTAAACATTTTATAAAAAAAATATACCTCCACCACATATGTTTGTCCACATGAAAAAAAACAATACAAGAGAAAATGTTCATAATTCTAGCACACATAGTTACTAACACACCAACGGTCAAGGCGGCCGCTATGTTAGCCAAAAGCCTTAGTAACCAACTGCTAATCATACCCAATTTTTATAATAATAATTTCTAAATTAAAAATCTCACGATTAAAAATGACATAATTTTGACATTTTATATGCGCCACAAACTAAAAATAACTTTAGCCAACAAGTCAATCCTATTGCTACGATACCATGTTCACTGTATAGAACTCTAAAAAATTCCTTGACCATAAGGGAAAAGAATAGCAAATAGAGGAGAGAATGAAGCAAACTTAAGAATACTTCATAATAAATGAGTCACTGTCTCTTTTGTCCAACCACAAAGCGGACAAGAAGAAGTCTCAATAGAATAATAACGTTGAAGAAGAAAATGACGCACAATCAAAATCTCATGTAAACACCTTCAAATAAATTGTCGAACCTTAGGGGAGACTTTAATTTTTCAAACCAACCGATTCAACTGACAAAAGCGACCCACAACCTCACATGCAATAGAATATTCAAAACAGACCAAATACCACTCGAATCAAAACACCAACACCACCACTCAACCGACCCCATATTCAGACTGAGGATATTCAAGATGCATCTTGCCTCCACCAGGAGAAATAACTAATTAACTTTTAAAACATCCCATCCGCCATAGCCCAGATTAAGTAACTCACTAATCCATGCAAAGCCAGTAAGCCGAGGTCTTGTAAGTTCAATCACATCCTCACTTTTCAGTTCAATTCCTTTTTATTGCACCATTTCGAATTTTGCGTCCACCTAAATTTAGCCCCCCGCCCCATCTAGTTGTGCGGAATTCTCTTGAATTTTTTTGAACAATTGAAACCTGTAGTATACTCCGAAATGGAAAAGTGTATGTTACAACTTACAAGACTCCAGCTTTTTACCTGGAGTTAACCCGAATATCATGCGAAGAAAAAAAAGTTGAAAATGTGGATCTAACACAGTCGAGTTGTTCAAATTGTGTTCGGTTCCTTTCCCAAAACCTTGTGTGGTTATTTTGAATCTCATAATTTGTTCTCATTTTCGTATCAGTCAAATTTGTTTTCTCAGTTCCACTGTGCTTAGATCTGAGTTTTAATCTTTACTTTTTAGTATTCAAATTTTCTCACAAAGGTCATTATTTGATTGTGAATGCGTTGAGTACTAAACTACTAGTTCATTCAATGTTTTTAATATTTTTGATGATATCAGATATGCAACTATGTGTTTTGTGTCAAATGAATATTATCCTTTTTATCTTTGTTAGTTCTGTTAATGTTTGTTGCTTATTAGATTTGCTACTATCTTTTATTAGAGTTGATAACGGATTGGAACGGAAACCCATTGAGATGTGTCCCCGTCTCTTTTTTAACTATTTAAAATTATATCATAGAAACGGAGATTCCATCAGAAAATAAGGTTCTTCTTTAAAAAAAAAAATAATGATTTGAATAAAACACCAACAGTTTGTCTTCTTAAATCGCTAATTTTAAAGTTTTAATTTTTTTACCTTTGATTATGAAAGACATTAAAAAAATGATTTGAATTATCTTTAGTCTTTTCATAAAAAAAGATTTTAATTTTTAAATTTTGTTCTTTTATTTATATTTTTATTTTATTTTAATGTGTTTTAAAATTATTTAAATGAAAATTAAAGTAAAAATAATACAAAATAGGCAATAGTACGGTGGTTTGTAGGTTTTAATTTAAGAGTTGTTGGGTTGATTATTAAATATTGTAAATAATATTTTTTTAAATAAATAAATAAATATATATTTATATATAATAAAATTTAATTTAATTTAATTTAATAATATATATATATATATATATATATATATATATATATATATATATATGTTTCAGGAAATGGGGAGGATCAACAACCTGTTACTGAATTAGTCCCTCCGCCACAGCATCCAACAGAAAAATATCTGCGAGGATCTGTACTTTTAGATAAAATTGTCAACCTTATTTTCAGTAAGCTGGACTCTTTAGTTTCTAAAGAAAAAATAAAAAAGAATCTCGAGTTAGTAGTTACTCAGTTAAAATTTATAAAAAATTGAAAAAATAGTCATGTCATTGCGTGAATATATTCTAAAATTTGAAATGGATGTGTCGCTATGTGAATATATTATAAAAGTTGACGACTCTAGGTATCATTTCCGTGTAACATAGCACTTGATTAGGTAATATTACAACTTACAAGCCAAGTGTTTTAGGCTACTAATATTGACTAATGCTAAAATCTCTAAAACCTTACAATCTCTTATTGAATGTGGACTGTTGACAGGGTGGTTAAACGGGATGTATGTGTTATGGTATCTCTTGTTGACCATATTATAAAAAAAATAGATTTATTACTCATATTGTTTTAAAAGTTCAAGGTAATCTTTTTTTGAACAATAAATTCAAAAAAAAAAAAAAATATAGGAGTATTAAAATGGTACTAAATTTAATAACATAGGTACTAAAAAGTATTGATCCAAAAATTTTAAAATATGGTAATATGGTTAATTTTTGATATTTTATGTAAAATATAGATATTACAAAAATAATGAGCTCGTTATGATGGTTAGTTTGTGGGTAAAAGTTTTGAATAATACTAAAATTTATTGTAAATGTATACTTTAGTATCATAATTATATAGGAGTACACCACATCTTACTTCACAGAGGTACACTATGCCATTATGAACGGAGTATTTATGTTATTTTTACTTTTTAATGCCTACCCTATTAATTTTAAAGGTAAAAATTGTTATATATGTGTTACTTCTTTTACCATTCTCCCTCCCTTTAAATTTTCTTCTCTTACACCATTCATCTTTTTTATTGTTTTTGCTAAAATTGATTTTTTTTTCATCAGAGAAATCTCAAAACATCAACAGAGAAGTCATTAATCGACAACGAATTTATCTAATATTTGCAAAAAAAATCCAAACAAAATAGAGTTCACAATTAAAATGATAAAAAATGCACAAAAAAAAATTAAAAACATTATATGTTCACATCAACAGTATCGCCTCTTAGGGTTGCAACTAATAAAACATATGGACTGAAGTGCAAGTTTATAAAAAAAAAAAAACTCATATTCATTCATTTTACTGTAAAATTGAGCAATTTTAGTGAAAAAATAGAGCAAAAATCAATACTGATTTTACCAGAAAAGAAAAATTTTAGGAACAAAAAAGTGAATCAGTTGAGAGAAGAAATTGAGAAGAAAATATCATGGAGGGAGAATAGTGAAAGAAATAACATATATATAACTTTTTTTGTGGAAAAATTAATAGGGTAGGAGCCAAAAATAAAAATGACACAAATATATTATTCATAATTGCTCAAACTTGATCATTCTTATTATTTCATGGTTATTTTAGATTAAATAATACCTATTTAAAAATAATAAGATTTTTGATGTATTTCATGAAAATTATGTTACTCATGTAAAATTTTGAGAAAGCTAAATACCGGATAACCAACCCGTTAGTTCGTATACTCTTTTCTTTTCTATGCTTTGTAATGAAATCAAGGCTACACTCACGCGGCAACTGCTAGTTTGTTGCGACACAAAAGTCCATTTTCATTTAAATTTCTATTTGATTGTACAAATGACTACAATTTTATCTTGATCTAATTATTCTCATTTCCAATGAGAAAAAGCCATAAATTAAAATATACTGAGGATTCAGAAATTATATTGAAAAGCCTAATCTTGAAATAGGATATGTTCGTCAAGAATAAGCCATCAGAACAAGTAAAGAAAGCCAATTTCCAAAGAACGATTATGTTTTTTTTTTTGCTGGGTATAATGAATCTTTTTGGTTTTTTGCTGGGTATACTACTATAGTATTCATTCCTTGTTCTTTCTTCGTTAATAAAATAAGACTTATATATGGTTTAAAGCAAGTCGTAGAGTAATGTCTTCTTCTGAGGTCTGGTCCTTAAAAACAATTCTCCTATATTGTCATTTTCACTCCAATTCTCAGAGTTTTAAATTTCAGTTATCTTTAAAAGCAAACCAAGAACAATGAAAACGACGAACTTTTTCCAAGCTTAACTTGTTAGTGCCTTAGTTCTCTAAAACCCAATACTGTTTCTTTTACAAAACTTGTTATCTGCCCTTACTTGCAAGTTGCTTTTTTTCTCTTCAGCTCAAAAAGTATGCAGCTTTTCACGCAAAGTTTCTTGCTATTTGTATGTTTTCCTTTATGCATATGGACTTCACATGCCATGACCTCTAATGGTTTGGCTTTGTTGTCACTTTTGAACCGCTGGAAATCTGTGCCTCCTTTTATAAGTTCTAGCTGGAATCGTTCTGATTCAAATCCTTGTTCATGGGTAGGAACTAAATGTGATACCACCCACAGTGTAATCTCCTTAAACCTCTCTAGTTATGGAGTTTCTGGTCAATTGGGTTCTGTGGTGGTTGGATCAAGATGTATGGACCCCGCTATTTGTTCTGATAAGATAGGATTGAAAAATAAATCTCTTCACTCTTGTAACCAAGCATATTGGGTCCACTTAATGCCGAGAGTTTGAAATTAAGCATTTATAATTTCTTGGTACTAGATTGTAAGCTTTAGTTTGATGAGAAATCCCAACTGCCCATAGCCACATACTTCTACAGGTGAAAGCAAAACGAGTAGGGGTGAACAAAAAAATACAGAATTAAACCAACTCAACCTAGTTTTTAAGTTTTATTGGTTTGGTTTGGTTCTTCATAATAAAAAACCGATTAATATTGAGTTGGTTTGGTTTTCATTTATTAAAATCTTAAAAAAATCGAACCAACCTATATATATATATATATTTATATTTTTAAATATTTATATAATCATTACAATTTAATTTATTTAATTCATAGTTGACACTAGATTTTTCTATTTTTGTAGACATGTTTGGAAAATAATATAGCTCAATAAATTCAATGGCAAGTTGGCGACATCAATAGTTTCAATATAAGTATTTATGTTTTATTAATATATTAGAATATAGGAGCTTGGAACATGTTTGAAATTTTATTTTATTTTTATATTTTTTCTTAGATAATTTAAGTATTTTATTCTTATTCTCTATTTTGTAATATACTGTAGTCTATATGTACTAGAGATTTGAATTTATATGTTTTGATTTGTTATTTGTCGTTAATTAGTTATGTTTATGAGGACAACCTTTTTTATTTTCGATAATATTTTAGAAAAATTTATCCTCTACTTTGTTAATGAGAGATAAACAAGTTTTGTCCATTTTTGTCATTACAGTTTGAATATTTAAACGAAATTCGTGCAAGCATTTTTCTACCAAGTACTCTTATTTATTTTATTTTTATTTACGTAATACACTAATTTGATATTATTTAATTATTTATCCATTATAAATTTATAATCACATTATTTTTCATATTTTTGTCGGTAGAGTTTTCATTGCATGAATAACATTGGTGAATAATATTATTGGATCTAAAAGTTAGCAAATTTTGTCAGATATGTGATTATTATTCTTGATTGCTTATTTGTCTTAATTTTAAATTTTTCTTACACTTTGTATTTGATATGAATAATAGTATTAGATAAGTGATCGATATCTATATTTTAAAATTTAGGTATTATAATAAAATTAACATTAAAAACGTTAGAAATTATATATAATACAAGAGTTTTAAAAAATTTAATAAAAAAAATTCATTACCGAAAAAAGAGGAAGAAATTTTCTTTAACTAACCCAAACCAAACTAAAAAATTTGGTTCTGATTGGATTGATTTTTCAAATTTTTTGGTTCGGTTCGGTCATTGTTTTTAAAAAATCGATCATATTGGGTTGGTTCTAATTTTAGTATAAACCCAAACCAACCCATATATGTTCACCCCTAGCTACGAGGGATTCATGAGGAAGTTATACTAGCTAGGCTATTGGTGTGGTGAATTTTTTATTAATTATTTTACATTTATTTATATATAAAAAATTCTATTTTAAAGTTTAAAATTATAAAAATATATCATATATACATGCACCTGACCTATATAATTTTTTTTTTAATCCATTAATTTCCAAATTAAAGTCGAGTATTGACGATACGTGATCTGAAAAAGGAAAAAAATAACAATAATAAATAAATGATAATAATGCTATTCAGAAAAGAATTTTCAAAGAAATTTGCTTGCCATCTGTGGGACCTATGTTACATGGTCTGTTAATTTTCTTTAATTTCCATCTGTCGTATCTAATAGATACGACAAGAAGATAGTGAGAATACCCAATATGAAGAAATTTAAATAAAAAAGAAAAAACATAGAGTGACGAGGCCAAGTTTTGATGCCATACATGTGAATAAAAATGTGAGTATTATCAATACGAGATATACATGTGAATAAAAATGACCGAAATGAAAATTAAAATATCTTAAAAAGTAATTTTTTTTATATACATTATTGTACTAAAAATAGTACAAATAATTTGAAATCATTTTCGATACTTGAATACATGTAATAAGATACGTATACTAGTAAAATGTGATTCGATAACACGACACATATAAAAAATTTAGTAAGAACTGATCAATAACTTTTTCATGTCTTTAAATATTTCTTACTATTATAAATAAGTAACACGAAAAAAAATCAAGTAAATTTTTTCATCTATCAACTAACTTGAAAACCCCACACAATAAATGCTAAACTACGACACGATTAACACGAAATGAATACGACAAAATTGTCATCCCTAAATGTGGAGGACTAAAAACACATTTTTAAATGTGGGGAACTAAATGCACATTTTATCCTAATATGAGTGACTTGTCCTATCATTTTTTCTATTTTTAATTTTACTTTATTTATAATTTTATAAATTTTATTTTAATATTAATATTTTATTACACTGTTCAAATAAACATTATAATAATAATACTATTTTTATTTAATTCAATTCTTATTATAATTTATATTTCTATTACAATTTCATTATTCGAACTAAATATGACCTTTATTCATGTAAAAATATAATTACTTATGAATATACACTCTATAAATTATGTACATTCTAACCCAAAAAAGAATTTGTCAAAATTTAATTGATAATGTGCATTTCAACTATCAATATATTTTCTCATATAATTAAATTATGTATTAAACATATAAATCCTACCTTTTAACGTTCCAGGAACTTTGTACCATTAAATTTTGATTTATTACTTCAATATGTATGAAAGTAACTTATAAGAAAAAAGAAAATAAAATGTTAAGGTTGTTCCATCTTATAACTAGTCTAATTATGAGTTTGCAAGTTGATTAGAAAGATGTTATAATGCTCTTCATTTTTACTATTTGATTTTTTTAACCCTTAAACAAATAATGTGTCACAAAATGATTTGTGTCTTTTTAATCTAAATTTTAGTTGTGTACTTAATTGATTATACTTCTTCTAAACTTTTCTATTTTTAATAAAAGTTAATTTTTGCAGAATAATAAATAACAAACATGACCACATTTTTTTTATAATGCTAGTAAGCATTTGAAGTGTTTTTTTTTGACGTTTGATAGTTCCTCATTTTTAATTTTACAAATTTTTATATTAGTTATATTTGAGAACTCATTTCTAATTTATAATATCTAAATTTAGTTATGACCACATTTTGAAATTCAAGAAAAGTAAGTTTTGGAATTGAATTTATGTTTTTAATTGTTGACACAAAAATTTAATAACCCAACCGTATACTCAAATTTACTCAAAATAATTAAAGAGTCAAAATTTAATGAAAATTTATCAAAAATAAGTTTGAAATTGAATTTTAGAGCTTAGAAAGTTGAAAATTGAAATTTAGGAATTGGTTATCAAAACATATCCAATTTTCAATTTTTTACTTTTCAAATTGAAACTAGATATTATTTATCAATCAACATTTATTTTTTTCACAAAAAAAAAAAATTTAAATTGAAAATTTAATTCCAAAACTAAAGAATTAAAAATTAAAAATTAAAATGTTTATCAAACATTGCCAAATCTATTCCTTACCTATGATCTCATGGGATATCCTCATGGTTCTTTATCCTGCCCATTACCATTTCTGACCACATTAGACGCAAGAGGTCCTTTTGATAAACTCTGAGCCAAAAAAGCACTAGAGGTTGAGGATCAATTCATTGATTGAAGCCTCTAATTTGATTTAGGAAAAAAAATAGTTTAAAAAAAAAACCTTGAAACCAAGTGATGTGTCATAAGCAACGGACAATGAGTTTGCCAAAAGGGCCACATTGCATTCAGCTGCGACCAAGCATTTAATTTCCACGTCTTTGTTGACAGTGACATAGCGAATGAGTTAGGGGAAAAAATAAATTAGGGAAAAAAAACTAGAAAGCAAGAATAGTAACATAGCAGACAATGAGTTATTTCTCACACTGCATTCAGCCATGGGTAAAGCATTTAATTTCCAGTTCCCTGTTGATACACCATTCCTCTAGAGTCAAACACCTGGTGAGTCAAACACCTGGTGTGCATACTGGATGGTTCGATTTGTTAAACCAAAATAAGAACTGAACTAATAATGTCCTTTTTTTTAAATTAAGAATCAATTTGATCAAATAGGGTGTTACATTTTTCTCTCTTCTATATGAATCCACTCATATATTATTCTCTCATAAGTAGCATATATTATTTTTGTACTAAAATTATTCTCATAGAGGTCAAGTGACTGAAGTCTCCTGCAAGATTTCTAATAAGCTTCTTAAAATTGAGTAATATAAAACATAAAAAATAACCTAATAATAAATAAAGAGGAAAATTATTCGAAAGTCTCATGATATTTTAAAAAATGTTCTTTATATTTAGGGCTTGTTTGGTATCGATTTTGATTTTTGATTTTTGATTTTTTTTAAAGTGATTTTTCAATCAGGTATGTTTGGTAATGATTTCTGATTTTGATTTTTACATTTTAAAAAAATCTCTACTAAAATATGAGGTGATTCATAAATCTTTAAAAAGAAGATGGCCTTTATACTTTTCTGATTTTGACGGGGTACTGATTTCTAATTTCAATTTTTTTTTTTAATAAAAGAATCACAAAACCCAAAATTATTTATTTAATCATAAATTATAAATCACATCAAACATGATTTTAATACTTTCATGCATATACATCATTTCAATTATTATTTTATTGCAATTACAATTTCAATTTCATATGTTTTTATATTTTTTTAATCCAAATACATTACATTAGGGCATGTTTGATAACAATTTTGATTTATGATTTATGATTTATGAATCATTTTAGTTTAAATCATAATTTTTATGTAAAAAAATTAACTGTATGTTTGATTACCAATTTTTGATTTATGATTTCAAATTTTAGAAATCAAAATTGAAAGTTTTTAGTTACGGATCAAATATACCTAGAGGGGGATAAATAGGTTATTTTCAAATTTAACAGATATTAATTATGATAACAAAATGAAAATAAAAACTACAATTCTAAAAAATCCAGTTTTGATTATTTAATCACCATAACCTTCTTTTATATAAATTAAAATAGTTACAGATTGCATCTAGCCTATATGAAAAGTATTAAAATTCTCATAATTAGGAGAAAAATAAATGTGAAAAGTATTAACATTCAATAATATATTTTGGCCACTTGAGTCGGCTACAAACTCTTGATTTGAGTTCTAATAGCTTCTCTAGCCCTATACCCCCAGAGCTAGGCAATTGTAGTCGTCTTGAAAATCTACGGCTTTCTATAAACAAATTCACCGGAGAGATACCTGAAAGCCTAAAGAACTTGAGAAATTTGTATTATCTTGACTTGTTTAGGAATTCTCTATCTGGAGATATACCTGAGTCCTCGTTCCTAATTCCAAGCTTAGAATATGTGTATCTTTACCAAAATGCCTTAACTGGTGTGATTCCTTCTTCAAGTATTGGGAAAATGAGCAAGGTTTTGCACATATACCTTTATCGTAATAAGTTATCTGGGGGGATTCCTTCATCGATTGGAGAATGTAGTAAATTGGAGGAGCTTGATTTGAGCCATAACCAATTAGAAGGGGTTATACCCAAGAGCTTGAGCAATCTGAAAAATATAAAATATTTATATTTGGTAGATAATGGTCTTGTGGGTAGTATTCCTTCTGAATTGGGTAACTTTGAGAATCTGCACTCTTTACAATTGTCACGTAACAGTTTTAATGGTGGCCTTCCGCCGAGTTTGGGCAACTGTAGTAGTTTAGCAGAACTTATTGTTGTTTCAAGTAACTTGTCCGGGAATATCCCATCATCCTTAGGTCTGCTAGATCGAAAGTTTTTAATTATGAATCAAATATACTTAGAGGGGGTGAATATGTTATTTTCAATTTTAACAAATATTAATTATATAACCTAATCACAACGGCCAGATATGCAATCGCGTGTAAAGATCAAATGCGGAATAAAAAATAACACACGATATTTTTAGGTGGAAATAACCTAAGCCACTCCAATGACCTAAGAGGAAAACCATCGGTCCACCGGACCACCTAACTATCCACTATGAAAATCAATGTTCAATTACAACCATAGGTCCTAGAACTACCCTTCACAGATAGATCCTCCTTTCTGTAATTTACTTATGAGCTGCCGCTCCTTTCATAGCCTCCACAAGCTAGGTGTCTAGATCCGAACCAACGTTTCGATCTACTTGAGTCCCACAAGATCAATCGAACCCGTCAACTTCGGTAATTTCGAGTCACACGAAATACCGAGCACGTCACCTGAAACGTTAGCACAAATAGCACAAGTGCAAAGTGTGTCCTAGAGCGGATTCAAACAATGAAAAACCCTAACTAGCAGATTCAACAGCATACGATGTAAAAACCCTAACTAGCAGATTCAACAGCATACGATGTAAAAACAAATCAGCTAGTAAACTCTAGAAATATCATGTAATTCTAAATATCATGAAAGATAATTAGGCACGTGAATTATTCAAACATAACCACACAGTATGTTTGAACAATTAAAATAAGAAAGTGCCTAAGCTTAAAGATGAAGAGAAAAATGTTTTTCTTAGAAGCTCAAATCATATATCGAAAATATTAGTTTATGTGTGGTAATAATTATGCACAAACAAGCATCACTTATATAGAGTCCAATTTAACTTGAAAGAGGATTTGCAATGGAGTACAACTCTACTCATATCAGGATTTAGTTCTCAAAAGAATTCTACTCATACAATGATTCTATTCATATCAGGATTTTGCTTTCACAAGAATTCTACTCATACAAGGATTTCAACTTTCACAACAATTCTACTCATATAAGAATTTTACATTTAATATTAAATGAGTCAATTTGGTAAAAGTAACATATGGGTCAAATTAAAAAGAGTTGTAGAAGAACTGAAAAACATGCTCGATCGATCTAACCAAATCTCGATCGATCGATCCAAAGCATCGATCGATCGATCTAACAATGCAATTTCAAACCCGAGAGCAATTAGATTGAAGTCGGTCTATACTCGATCGATCGCACATAACTCGATCGATCTAAGACCTCATTCGATCGATCGATCAACGCATGACTCGATCGATCGATCAATTTTCTCGATCGATCTAGTTCAACCTGAGAGCACCTAGATCGAAGTCGTTTCACGCTCGATTGATCGAACTATACACTCGATCGATCGACCAACATGCGCACAATTTATTTTTCGTTACGATCCATACTAAGTGTAGTGCACAATTGTGTGAAGATGTATGCATGATAGAATATTTTACCTGTTATATGGGCATTGCAAGCTTGGTGACTTCATCATCATGTATCATCTGATTGAACGGTGAACACTTACGCTATATTACAATCAAACATTTTGTCCACGAAAATTGCCAATACAAATAAACCTTACATAGATAAGCTCAAGTTCTTCGCCTTCCGGAGAACAATTTGTCTGGGAAAATACCTTCTGAACTTGGGAACTGCAAATCCTTGAAAGAAATGCAATTGTATACCAATTGACTTGAAGGAGAAATTCCTAGTGAGCTGGGGATGTTAACCAAATTACAGGACCTTGAATTGTTCGAAAACCATTTAATGGGTGAAATGTTTGGATATTATTTACAAATTTTAAATTTTAAATTATTTTATTTTAATATTTATATATATATAAATTATAAGCTAGACTTGATTTATTCTCTAGAAAAAATTTGGTAAAATTTGATTTAAAAATCTTTTTTTTAATTATTTATAAACTACTCCAATAATAATTCTTTAAAAATAATAAAATTAAAATTAAAAATTGTTACCAAACATACATAATAAAAAATTACTTAAAAAAAAATTAAAATTATTATTAATACACCTTAAATGAATTAGATAGGTTTAACCTAAAACCTCTTTGGTTTTCATATGATAATAACGAGGGTGATTTTTTCTTGTGTCAAAGGTACTGCGATTTAGTTACCTTTACGCAGTAGTCTATCAAAACATAGGCTATACCTGCTACAGTAAACATTCAAAGAGTTCCAAAAGCAGTGCAGTGGATTTTGTGTCTTCTGGAAGAACTTTGGTAGTTAAAATTCCCTTTTTCTATTTTGTCAATAAAATAAGACTCTGGTCTCTAAAACTTTGGTAGTTAAAATTCTCTTTTCTATTTTGTCAATAAATTGCTCTAAGGCAATTCAAACAGTACATTAATGACTTCTGAGGTCTTAGCATTTAAAATATGCCAATGACCTCCCACCTACCACCTATTATGGAACGATTCATTCGTCCAAAGATTGTATTGTTATTTTTATGTTTAAGTAATGTTAATATTATTTATTTTTGTAACTAAATATTTTATTTTATATCAAATATTAAAATTATTTTAAAAGTTAGAGAAATATTTTTTTTAAAGAAAATATAGACATGTGTCATCTTATAATTAAGGTTTAATTATTTTATTAGTTCTTAAATTTTAACTAAATTTACACTTAAGTCTTCAAACTATTAAATTTTATAATTTTATCATCAAGCTTTTAAAATTTCACACAAATATCATATCTTGATTCTTGGGTACTAAAATTCAAGTTTTTGAAACAAAATTTTTGAACTTATGTATGAATTTTTAAAAATTTGGGACTAAATTGTAGGATTTAAAAGTGTAGAAATTTATATATAATTTTAAATGTTTGTGGACCAAATTATAGATTTTAAAAATTTGATGATCTAAGTGTGAATTTAGTTAAAATTTAAAGAGTATAAATGAGCATAAAAATAAATATAAATTTATGTATTATTAATATTTCTCATTTATGTTTTATTCGTTATTTTCAAAATGATTCCCACACATCTATAAATATGGTTTTGTTGAACTACTAGTTGAAAGCTATTCAACCAACATTGAACTTTGTTTAACAATGAAGAAACATTAGAAATAATTGTTGTAATAATATATATATTTTTTAGGGTTTGAACCCTCCATTGTGTATATATGTGTGAGTATATGCATGATAAGAAAAAAATTATAAAAAGAACATTTAAGAAAAACTATAAGACCGAATTATGTGCATTAATAATTCTCTAAAACCCATTATGAAATTGAAGTTTCTTTATCTCAATTGACAATTGTATTAATATATTAGAGAGAATATGGAGAGTGTTGATACTTATAGAGATCTTCCATGTCTTAACTCTTCCAGTTGTATGGAGAAGGAATTATTTAGTATAAATTCTTTTATGATTCAGTTAGATTTAATTAAAGGTTATGCTTTCTAATTTGCATGTTTGACTGGATAATTGATGATACGTTCAAAACAAATGGTGTTAAAGTATACTCAATTTACATGATGCAAGGAAGAAATTATCTTATTACTAACATTATAAGCCTAATATGTGGAATAATTTCTAATTTTTTAATCTTTCTCTCATAATAAGGTGGTTTGAATAGTAAATATAGGAATCTCCTCCCCATTTCCCTGTCTAGAGCATAAGTAATTTTTTTAGGCCTAGAAAATTAGAGCTTATTATTGTAGGCAAAACATTACAAACACCCCAATCTGCAGTGTTGAGGCAATCAGTGACAATAAAGACATCACACCTTATCCACAGTAGCTCAATCCTTCGTTTCTTGAAATGCTACTGTCTAGCAACATCTCCTAATGAAACAAAAGCAAAGCTTCTTGCACGGTTAAAAACCTGACTCGATCATCAAAAAATTTATATCATTTTGGTCTAAATCATCTCTTCTATTCTCAGCACTATTCTTTTTCTTGTTATTCTCTTATAATCAAAAAGCCCTCTTCTATATTTTATTTGAAACTTTATAGTCTAAACCTTCATTTTAATATCAATAAAGATTGATAGAAAGATTTAGAAAATGATAGAGATGATGAAAAATGAAGGTTCTTACTAAATGTTGATATCATTTTTGTTAACATTAGAATAATGATGATGCACTTCTTCTTGCTGTAAATTTACGAAAAGAGAAAACTTGTTAAGACATCAGACCACTACAGGTGTGATGGCGTTTGACTCTTCGATATCTCCAATACTTAAGTCAATTTGGGTAATGGAAGAGACCTAAGTCTCAACTCCGTCATAATAAAAAAAAGAAGTGTAGACAGAGAGAATATTAGAGTTGTGTGTAGTATTATTAAGTTATAACATTTGTGATAATGTGTACAATGTATGTATATATAGAAGATAAAGATATTTATATGTTGTAGGTTATTTAACCGAAGAGATAGACTTATCCTTATATCTGAAGCATATCTCTCTTTAATTATTTTTTATCGAATAATTAGAAGATATTCGACGCTTAATAATCTGAAGGTCGTTTGTCTAACAATTGGGCTTGTCTGCTTACTCAATGCTTATTGAGCTGGGTCACAGGCCATACTGCTGAGTAAGATCAATAGAAGCATACCACTTAGCATGTGTTATTTTATATCCAACACTAAGGGCATGTTTAGTTGACAATAATTGTAATTGTAATGGAAATCATTCAGAGCATTCCTATGTTTGGTTTGATTATACTCTATTATAGAATGTAAATAGATTACAGCAGTAGCAGTAATCCTCGTTATGCATGCAGTCCTCTGTAATCTTCATTACGCCTTCAGTCCTCACTATTTTTCTCACAATTTCTATAATCGTTTATGATTTTTTTTAGTCATTTTATCTCTTTTAATAATAAAAAAAATTAATTTTTAATTTTACTTCATTTATAATTTTATAATTTTTATTTTAATATTATTATTTATTTTGATTAAACTGCTTAAACAAACATTATAATAGTAATTACCATTCATATTATTTTTACATTCAACGAACCAAATACGAATTCATGAAAATTTTTGGTGTATTATAACAAAAAAGTAATTAGATATTTTTGTTTAAATTTTTCATAAAAATCATTGTATCAATTAAGTAGAGAATGAATATCCAATAAAGAAGATCTGAGTATATTCTCCAGTAAAGTTTGTAGCGTACACTTAACTTCTTAATTATAACTTTAATATATTTAAAAACTAAATTTTACACATCTTTTACTTTTTGTTCATGGTTAAATCTTTCATCTTTATTAAAAACAAAAATTAACTTTGGAACAGAGATAAAGAAGAAGAAGAAGAAGGTCAATTTCTGGAATAAAGAGTTTAAGACTACCGTATAATGGAAGTCGAAGAGACAAAGACTAACGTTTTCTTCTGAGTGTCTGAGCATTGCAAATTGTGTACCGCGTGGGAGGGCACAAAACGACAGAAGCATAATTTTTATTTATTTATTTATGATTTAAGCTTTCAAACTCCTAAATTTGACATACTATATCTTCTCTCTCTCCATTTCTCTGTGAGTGTGTCATCCATCTTCAAATGCCCGACCAACAACAATGCAAATAATAAATCTTTTTTCCAAGCTTTAAACGATTAAGTACCTTAGTTCTCTAAAACCCATTACGGTTCTTTTGTCTAACAACTTGCAAGTCGGTTCTTTTGCTCTTTAATTTAAAAAAAGTATGAAGCTTTTCAAACAAAGTTTCTGGATATTTCTATGTTTTCCCTTCTTCATATGGACTTCACATGCTATGAACTCTGATGGGTTGGCTTTGTTATCACTTTTAAACCTCTGGAAATCTGTGCCTCCTTGTATAAGTTCTACTTGGAATCGTTCTGATTCAATTTCTTGTTCATGGGTAGGAGTTAGATGTAATAGTACTACTCACAATGTAATTTCCTTAAATCTCTCTAGTTATGGAGTTTCTGGTCAATTGGGTCCTGAAATTGGCCACTTGAGTAGTCTAAAGACTCTTGATTTGAGTTCCAATAGTTTCTCTGGCCCTATACCTTCAGAGCTAGGTAATTGTAGTCTTCTTGAAAGTCTAAACCTATCTATAAACAAGTTCACTGGGAAGATACCTGAAAGCCTAAAGAACTTGAGAAACTTAAACTATCTTAGCATGTTTGATAATTCACTCTCTGGAGATATACCTGAGTCTTTGTTCTTGATTCCAAACTTAGAATATGTGGATCTTTCCCAAAATGCCCTTTCTGGTGTTATTCCTTCAAGTATTGGGAAGATGAGCATGGTTTTGATCATATACCTTTATAGTAATAAGTTATCTGGGGTGATTCCTTCATCGATTGGAGAATGTAGTAAATTGGAGGAGCTTGATTTGAGCCAGAACCAATTGGAAGGGGTTATACCCAAGAGCTTGAGCAATCTGAAAAATATAAAATATTTATATTTGGCAGATAATGGTCTTGTGGGTAGTATTCCTTCTGAATTGGGCAACTTAGAGAATCTGTACTATTTGGATTTGTCACTTAACAGTTTTAGTGGTGGTCTTCCACCAAGTTTGGGCAACTGTAGTAGTTTAGCAGGACTTTATGTTGTTTCAAGTAACTTGTCCGGGAATATCCCATCATCCTTTGGTCAGCTAGATAAGCTTCAAGTTCTTCGCCTTCCAGAGAACAATTTATCTGGGAAAATACCTCCTGAACTTGGGAAGTGCAAATCCTTGAAAGAAATCCAATTGTATACCAATTCCCTTGAAGGAGAAATTCCTAGTGAGCTGGGGATGTTAACCGAATTGCAGGACCTTGAATTGTTCGAAAACCGTTTAATGGGTGAAATTCCACTTAGTATATGGAAGATTCCAAATCTGAAAACTCTCTCTGTATATAATAACAGTCTTTCTGGAGAGCTACCTTTGGAGATGACTGAATTGAAGCAACTCAGAAACATATCACTATTTAACAACCTTTTCTCCGGAGTGATACCTAAAAGCTTGGGGATAAATAGCAGCCTAGAGGTGTTAGATTTTACAAATAACAAGTTTAGTGGTCAATTGCCGCCAAACTTGTGCTTTGGTAAGCAATTAAGAGTGTTGAATATGGGTCTTAATCAATTTGAAGGTAGCATACCTTCTGAAGTAGGAAGCTGTTCAACTCTATGGAGGCTTATTCTTAAAGAAAACAGGTTCACAGGGGTTCTTCCAAAGTTCACAAAATGTCCTAATCTATCACATATGGAGATTAGAGGAAACAACATTGAAGGAGCAATTCCATCAAGCTTGGGTAACTGCACCAATATTACTTACATTAGTTTGTCCATGAACAAATTTACAGGACCAATTCCTCGAGAGCTAGGGAATCTTGCTCAACTTCAAATTTTGGATCTTTCACATAACAACCTAGCAGGTCTATTACCATCTCAGCTGTCGAATTGTGTCAAACTTTATATTTTTGATGTTGGGTTCAATTCACTCAATGGCTCTATTCCACCGAGTTTAAGAAGCTGGACTGATTTATCAACATTAATTTTGAGTGATAACCATTTTACTGGGGGTATCCCGCCTTTCCTCTCGGATTTCAAGAAGCTCTTGGTGCTGCAACTTGGTGGAAATCCTTTGGGGGGAGAGATTCCTCCATCACTTGGAGCATTGCAAAATCCAATTACAATATTCAATCTCAGCAGTTGCAGGTTAACTGGTTCCCTTCCTGCTGATCTTGGGATGATGAAGCTCGAGCGGCTTCTTATATCTCATAACAATTTGAGTGGAAGTTTGAAAGCTTTGGATAACATTGCTTCACTAATTGAGCTGAACATTTCATTCAATAACTTCACCGGTTCAGTACCAGGAACACTGATGAATGTGCTGAACTCATTGCCATCATCATTTATGGGCAATCCGGGTCTTTGTGTCAACTGTGTTCTATCTGGCAAGAGAATATGCAATGGTAACAACATTTTACAGCATTGTTACTATGGCCTAAGTAAGTCGGAAACTGTTACCAAAGTGAAAATAGCAATGATTGGCCTTGGTTCTTCAATATTTGTTTTCCTTTTGCTTGTTGGACTGGTTTATATGTTTCTTTTGCGCAGCCGGAAGAGGTCATCTCCCTTACTCAAGAAAGTAATGGAGGCTACAGACAACCTAAATGATAGGTATGTTATCGGCAAAGGAGCTCATGGAACCGTTTATAGAGCCTCATTGGGTGAAGACAAAGTCTTTGCTTTAAAGAAAATTGTGTATGCAGGAAATAAAGGAGGAAGTCTTAGTATGATAAGAGAAATCCAAATCATGGGGAAGATCAAGCATAGGAATCTGGTTAAATTGGAAGAGTTTTGGTTAAGAAAAGACTATGGTTTAATTCTATACAAGTACATGGAAAATGGCAGTCTTCATGATGCTCTACATGAAACATATCCCCCACAAGCTCTAGAGTGGTGTGAACGTTATAAGATAGCTATTGGAACTGCACATGGATTGGCATACCTCCACTTTGACTATGATCCTGCTATAGTGCATCGAGACATTAAACCGAAGAACATACTGTTGGATTCAGATATGGAACCACATATAGCGGATTTTGGTATAGCCAAACTTGTAGACCAGTCTTCTACCTCAATGACATCCATCTCGGTCCTTGGTACAATTGGTTACATTGCACCAGGTAAACTTTCTTGTTCATTTAAGATTGATTAGCAATGTTTTCGCATGCATACATTCGATAAAATAAATGTATCTCCCTGGCCTGTTACAGAGAATGCATTTACAACAAGGAGAAGCAAGGAGTCTGATGTTTATAGTTATGGGGTTGTGTTGCTTGAGCTTCTTTCTCGGAAAAAGGCTTTGGATCCGTCATTTGCGGAGGATACTGATATTGTGGGGTGGGTTAGGTCTATCTGGTGCAACACAGAGGAAATAGAAAAAATTGTTGATTCAGGCCTTGCACAGGAAATGTTGGCTTCAAATATTAGTGAACAAGTTGAAAATGTATTTCAATTGGCTTTGAGATGTACTGAAAAGGAACTCACAAGAAGACCCACAATGCGAGAGGTTGTCAATCAACTCATGGCTACTAATCCCCGCTGCCGCCAACAAAGCAAGAAAAGCTAGCTAGCTAGCTGTTGGGGACTGAAAGTTGGTTGTTGGTTAGTTGGTTGCTCACTTTATTTGCCTTTGCTTCTTGTCATGTTATGACAGTTGATTCCCTTTTGTTAATTACCATGTACGTTTCATTCAATTTTGAAGAGAGAAATTGTAGTGACCAATAAATAAATAAATAATATTAAAAAGGGAGTATTTACGTTGAAATATGGTTGTGATTAAGTTACTTAAAATATTAGAGTTTGTATTCAACAAGGAAACAAAATAAAATAAAAAGTAAAAAATAAAAAAGAGCGTGAAATATTTTTACGTTAAATCTTTTTTTCTCTTATTCTTCTATTTGGTTTCTAGCATTTTAAGTCTTCAAGCAACCATGAAAGCAATTTCAAGGTAAGAATTTAATCTTAAATTTTTTTTTTTTTTTTTTTATAGTTTTCATATGTTTTTATTAATGATTTTAAGGGGAAATAAAAATTTAAAATTTTTATGAAGCAACTCTACATAATTTAAGTTTTCTATAAATTTTTATGGCTTTTTATGTACCAAAATTAAGAGAAGAAAAAAAGGTTAGAATGAAATCTCAAAACCTTAAAATTCTGAGTCGAGTGTATTTTCTAATAATTTCAAAATAGTTAGGTTTTGAATTAGAACTTGAAATTTTTATTGACAAATATAGACATGTTTTCGAGTCTAATGGTTTTTGAATCACTCAAAAATGTTTTATTTTCTAATTTTCATGAATTTTTGAAGTTAAATTTAAAAATATGAAATTTTGCAATTTTTGTATTAACATCCGAAATAAAAATAATTTTAGATTATTTAACCTAATTATTTTAATCTAAAATTTTAATAACAATTTTAAATATATGTTATTGATTGTTTATGAAAATCTCGTAACTAAATTATTTTTATAGAATATTTAAGATATTTTTCGATAAGGGGTACTTTGACCCGAAAATTTTCTGACAAATTTCGTATACTAATTTTTAAGTATGTTTTGAATATGATTTCTTTATCATTTGAATCTTAAAATTTTAATACCAATAGATACATATGTCTAGTTTGACTCCAAGAAATTGTACGAAGAAACTAATTTTTAATGTTCGGTAATAAATTATGTATTGAGACATATTTAAGTTAGCTTAGATTTTTATGTTATAATAAGTGACTTATATTTTACCTGAGATAATCTTTTATAAGTGTAAAGGAAACTTTAGAACATAAATAATTTATCTAAATTTCATTATTTATGGAAACACACAAGGAATAGAATTTAAGAACGAATAAAAGAAAAATAAATAGTTATATTCTTGTACTTAAGATTATAAGTTGATTATTTTATTCTTGAAAATTATAGGATAATATTAGATCATTTGGTATTTTGAAATATTGCAGCATTTTAAGGTAAGTAAACTGACCATACTTGAAATATTAAGTATATGTTTATTTGTTTGTCTTATTATATGTTCGTTGTTGTTATAAAAATGTGTTTGTGTTATGTTATTGTTTGGAGTTGAATAATATTTTATGAATATGTATGATCTATTTCTTAAGTTTTTCTATGTACAATTAAGCATTGTTTGACATATGCATTATTTCATGCATGTCATGCATGCCATCATAAGCATAAGTTTTATAAAAGCTTTTATTCATATGAAGCCTTTCAAAAGAAATAAGATCTTTCTAAGCAAAGTTTTCAAGCAAATATATGTTTTGATAAGATGCCTGAATCTTCTAAATATAAGTTAAGTGTCTTGGAGAAACACGATATGATAAGTTTAAGGGCCGTGTGCGAGAAGTATCTATTGTGTAAGTTAGGGTACCCAGGGACCAAAGAGTCCTTACCATTGCTTTGAACGCATGTGTGCATGTGAGAATTATATACAAAATTCCAATTTTGCTAAGTTATAAGTTAAGTCTTACTTACATATGCCTTTCACACCTGCCAATCGTCGACGGGTGACTTATGTAAAGCTTCACTATGATAAGTTTAATGGATAATTCATGGTACTCCTAAAGAAAGAATAAGTGTTTTGAAAAGTATTTTTAAGAAATAGCAATATTTTACAAGCTTTATCCTATAAGCATTAAGCATGTTATATAAGAAATAAAAATGCATTGCAAGGTTTACTACATAAGCATAAGCATGTTCTCGACAAATGCATTACAAATATTACTCCATATGCATAAGCATGAAATAAGAAAATGTTTTTGTTAAGTATGATTTTTATGTTGTGTTACTTAATATTTTAATTATGATGAGTTTACTTACTGAGTAATAATACTCATCCAAGTTTCATTCATTACTTTTCAGGAACCCATGAGGAAGATTTGGCATCATCATTAAAAATTGTTGGTTCTTTGGGTTGGTTTTGTCTAGCGTACTAGATTTAAGAAATTTTGTCGCTAAATTCTATTATTATTGGGTTTTATAAATATTAAGTTTTAGGTTATTAATGTTTTAAATTGAAGATATTTATATTGTAGACTATTTCAGAATTTGATTCCGTATTTATGATTCTCTTTAGGTTGATAATTTCTGACACGATCCGTTAACACGACATATAAATTTTTTTTAATAAAAATTGATGGATAGTTTTTTTTTTTTTTATGTATTTTGTTATTTCTTATTGTTATAAATAGTCAACAAGAAAAAAAAAATCAAGTAAATTTTTTCATATCAACTAACATGAAAATCTAATACAATTAATGCCAAAATAAGACACAAATACCACTAACCTGACACAATTTTCACCCCTAATAATATTCATCTAAACCATCCGTGCCATTTGTTCGGTGCATCAACTCTGATTCAACATAAGTTATTATTATGGCATTCTAGAATATAGATGCATAAAACCCTGACATGAAGGAGAACTTGTCAATCACAATGCTTTGGTAGACTTGAGACGTTTGGACGTGCATTTTTTTGTATAAGTAATTTTAAGTTAAATAATTTAAAATAAAATTTAATTAAAAATTATTTTAAAAAAAATATTAAAATATCTACACAAAATTGCTACAAGTTGTTTAGATTGACTAATAACTAACTTAAAAGAAGAGTATACGTCTTAAATTACTTTCAAAAATAAAGATTAATTATTTTAAAAAAATTTAAATAATACTTCACAAAATTTTAAAACTACTTTTAATGAAAATTGTCAAACATAATTAACTCTAATTTGTGGTCACTGTCGTCTAACGAAAAAAAATCACTCTTTCAAATTTTAAGATCAAATCACATCAATATCATTCGACCTTTGTGTTATAATAAGGTCGACCTTAATTGTGTTATAATAAGGTTAGTAAATGCTTGAAGTGGAGGAAAAAAAAAAAGGAAAAGTACCCTGCTTTGAATTCAAAATTTTCCTTTTCTTTTTATATTTTCTTATATCACACAAACCCCAAGTTTTGAAGGGGTAACGCAGAAATTGACATTACAACATGGTAGTTGAAGAAGGGTTTACAACAATATGTCTGAGTGGATGAGTGACCTCACCACCACCTGCATGCTTTACAAACTCTGCTGGTGTATGAAACTCGCCGTGACAAATGCACATTATCCTTACTTCTTCTCCCTTTCCATACCTGTACAGAATTCCATCTACTCTTCTTCCGTTGGGTCCATCCCCTTTCACGAAAACACAAGGCATATCTTGCACTTTGGTGTCGTGACTTTTTGATATGTTCTTCATCTTGGCTCTGGATGTTGTACATGCATTTTCAGTTGCCTTTGTTCCTGAAGAGCCCGTCACGTCCTGATTGCTTGTATCATGCAACAATTGATTACTGGCAGCGCTTTTTGCTTCAGCAGAGCCACTAGATACTGCAATACGAAGGGAAAATAATGAGAAAATTCTAGTGGTGGTCATTTTTTTTTCTTTCTTTTTTCCTCCACCCCTGTAGTTACAGTTGACAGGTTCACCAGGCATTAGCAACATAGCAATGCAGTCTACGAGAACATGTTCTGTATTATCGTAGTACATACTACTTCGAAGGGACAAAGATCGATAAAATTAGGATACAACATACAGGTGAGCCATAAAGTGTCCGAGTCTAGCCCTCTTGAGGTACCCATTTCTCACTTCTTAGTACTACAGTAGTATAGAAAGAAAAAAGATCGCACTTTACACATCCAATGTTAGTTAGAATATGCACAAGTGTTTATCTTCCTAATAAACAAAGCATTAAATTATAACTTCACAGATCCAGACAACAAAATTACTTGAATACAAAGACCCAGAAGCATATATGTATGGTCAGTATAGAATCTCTAGTAACCATCTTAAGCAGGGTTCGAATAGTAAAAATTTGGCATTGAAGATTAGATAATAAATATCCAATGCACAAAAGTTCATGTGAGTTCGTGCAAATTTTCCACTCCATTGTCTTCAGTTGGGGCAAGACAAGACAACAATATATATACTATGGATTTTACCAAATTTGATGATTGGAACACACCATCATAGGCATCCAAGAATCCCAAAACTTCAAATAGGAGACGACTCTAGCAGCCAATCAATACAAGTATACAACCGAAGCTCTATTGTTAACAAAAGCTAAACAAAGATCACGAGGTTTCTGCTCAAAGATCAATGTGCTTGCTAGGTAATATTTATAAAAATAGTTTGAAAATCATACTTACATAAGCAGTTTTATCAAGCATGCATATTCACACACTGACTTCAAGCAATTGATACCTTCCAAAGGGCACTGATCGTTCAAACTTCAAAATCCCAGTTCACATTGATTAGTCAGATGACTCAATTTTCAATATTACATTATGCATTTATAAGAATCAGTGTTTTTCAATAAATGGCCACTATAATCAATTTTCAATATTACATTATACAGTCTATAATGTGGGTCAGACATTGTGAGGAGTCTTTTATTCCCCTGTCCATATCCCTTTATTTGAGACCTTAGTGCAAAATTAGCTGAGGCTGCTGACTCATCATCACTATGCAACCGAGAGCAAAAAGCAGCCAGAAATTTCAACTCCAATAGTGTCTTAACTATAGTGTGTCGTGCTTGATCTTTATTAATCCAACTTCACTTACAACTTAAAGTAGGTTTCCTACATGTAATCCAAATCTCCATTACAAGAATTGTTTAAAATTCTCCATGTAGTCTAGTGACATGTTCTCTAATAAGATAAGAGAGTTGTAATAGTTGTGCGGTCTGGGTTTTGAATCCAGTGAATGTCTGAACAATGTAATTATTTAAAAAAATAAAATGAAAAAGAAAAGAAAAGAATAGTTTAAAAAGTCTTCATTCAGAGAACAAAGAGATGTGTGGCAAAAGAATTACTATTTGATAACAATCAAACATAGCACAGAAACCTAATTTAAACACATGAATCATCCTATCTACCACAAGTGACACAGAAGATACATTCTATAATACAGAAAAAAGCATGAAAATCTATCGATCCCCTCCTAATGAATCAAGAGTCAAGACACATCCCAAATACTAAATCAAACAAAACCTAACTAAACTCAACAACTCAATCCAAACTCAATCACACACACCTAATCTTAAACCATATCAAACATAACAAAGGCAATCTCAATGGCCTTAACCAAAAATACAATAAAAAATCATTAGAAAAATGCATACATAGAGAGAGCAAGGTTTTAAATTACCTTGAGGGGGTTTACACTCCAATTCTGATATCCCCGATGAACTCCCTGCTTGTGAATCCATAGACCCTTGTGAACCGAGTTGTTCAAATCCCAAGAACCCACCAGATTTCCCTTTTGCCACCAAACCAGTCCCATCACAAAGAACAGATTGTCTAGCACCTGCAGCCCAAGTGGGTAAACCAAAAGATGGAATAACAGTCGAGTTAAGGGCGTTAGACAAAGCAAATTGTTGCTTATTATCCCTCAAATTCAATCCAAGTCTTCCCTCAATCTCTCTCTTTTCTTCATCCAAAGAACTACTTTCTTTCTCAGCTTTAGCTGAGTTCCTCTGCTTCTCTGACCTTCTCCTTTTAGCTGCCATTCTTCTTGAGGTCTGTAACTCCTTCCTCTTCCTCCACTCCTCTGTCTCCGATGGAAGAGAAGATGTTCTAGTAAGATTTGGATTTGGGTAAGAAAAAGATTGCATTTTAGTGTTCTCTTCCTCTCTAAGAAGTGGTATAGTTCCTGCAATAGATGATGATCTGATTAGCGTCTTCTTCTCATTCTTATCAACCCCAAATCTACCACCCAATGAAAGCCCAAGATTTAGCTCAAGCTCTTCAGAATCTTCTTCATCATTAGAAGCTAAGTTTTGGGATTGCAGTGTATTGCTGTTACACATCAATCTTTGTAGCAGATCTCTTGGGTATTTCTCTATTGGTGAAGAAAGACTTGCCATTAATTCTCTGCTTCTACCTTCATTAGCTTCACCCATATTTTACTCGAGATAACCTTTTTTTCTTTTTCCTCCTATAAAAATACAAAATTTATGCTTTAACAGCTACATAATAGCCGATCCGAAGAAATAAACTCTACCAATATCTGCTTCATAAGTAGAGTAATGGTTAGAGAATACCAAAAGATACGCATTCAAAACCCAGAACATAAAACAACCCCAAAGGCCAAAACTGAAACGGCTCCTTCCTTTTGTTTTCCCTTCTCTTTTAATAAAAAAATATCCAGGTGAGAAAGGGGGAAAATAAAAGGTCCAACATTTGTCAGTAATCTTTATATTATTATGTTATACATAAAATTTTGAGTCTTGTTTAATGTTTTTTTTTTTTTTTTTTTAATAAAATTATGTTTATATTTTAGATTATTAATATTAATTATTATTTTTAAATTTATTATTACTTTAAATAAAAATTATAAAATAATTAATAATATAATTAATAATATTTTAATAATATAATAATTATTATATTTAATAAAAAAATTTAAATATTAATTTAAAAACATAAAAAATTAATTTTATATTATACTATTACATTAATAAATAATTTAAACATAATAATAAAATAATAATATAAATATATTAAATAAAGATTCATCCGATGATTCTAATAGATATTTTAAATATTATTTTATTTTTAAAATTAATACAAAATATAAAAAATTAATTTTGTAATGATTTTAAATATGTTATAAAATTAATCAAATAAAAAAATTTAAATAAGTAAAATAATTTACTTGCATGTTTTCAAACTAATATATATAAAAATTTAAATTACTTTTAATATTTTAAGTTAATAATATTAATTGCCTTTTTAAAATTTATTGTCATATTTTATATGATAAAGACTCTAAATATTATTTAATAAAAATTATAATTATATAATGATTACTACATTTAATAAAATTTTTTAAATATTATTTTAACAATAACTTTAAACATAATAATAAAATAATGATTGTATTTAATATAATGATTTTAATTAAATGATAATTATTATATTTAATAAATATTTTAAATATTATTTTATTTTTTATAATTAATTTAAAATATAAAAAATTAATTTTATATTTATTTAAAATATGTTATAAAAATTAATTAAAATAATTTAACATATTTTTAACTAAAATAAAAATTAAGAAATATAATGAATAGATAAAAAAATGTAAAATGAACATCATATCCGAATATTTTAAACCAAAGGTTGATTTATTTTGTTGAATTTCTTTGTGGAAAATAAAGAATTCTGACAACAAAAGTACCTGGACTAGCCAAGTGGCGAAAATTAAAACGGAGCAAGAGCGACACGTAGTCCAACTTATCACAATTTTCTCTCTCTTCTTTCGAAAGCTTTTTTGGAGTTATACAACAAGTTGTCTGCTTGAAGACACGTGTCGAAAGCAAAATGAAGAAGGGTACTAGGTGACGTGTCTGTCCATTTTAGGCATGGTGATATATCAAAACGTGTCAATGAATGGTCAGGTCATATTGACAAAAAAAGAATGCTTAGGTCTCGCAAAGCTGCGGCCTGCGGCGTCAGTTTGAGAAATTGGAATATTTGAAAACAAATGAATTTGAAATTGAGGGAATTAAAAACAAAAAAGAATACTTTAGGTTAAATTGCTTTTTTCTTGTACCTATTTATATTATTTTAAAATTATTTTCTTAATGTAACAATAATTATTAATAAAAGGTTTAATTTCAGAAGATAAACGTTATATTTTTATATAGGAATTTATTTTCGAACATGCTTAAGAGAATAAAGTTATTGAAAATCAATAACTTTATTATTAATATTTGTATGGGCATAAATTTCTTAAATATTTATTTTATAAATAAATAAATAAATTTTTTGTATTAATTATTTATTAAATATAAAATTAAAAATATAAAATGATAAAAAAATTATGATACTATAGACTAATATAATTTTTTTTTAAAATAATACGATACTAATTTATATCTATTAACATAAATTAATTAAATTGTATAGTATAAATTATCATATATATCAAATTAAAATAAAATTATTTTTTATAATTAAACATGCTCTATAGTCTATATTTTAAATCTATAATTGAGGTTATATATATTTTTTATTTATAAAGATTGATATTTTTCGTATCAATAAAACTATTGTAAAACAAAATATCTACTTTGAAAATATATTTATAAATATAAAAACTTTATTCTAGCGATTATAATTATTGCTTTGGTATTATAACTAACTTTATTTTTTTATTTTGGCAATGACTCATATTCACTTTATGTTTAGAATTTTTTTGTAGTTCAGGTGATAAGACTTTCAATTTTCCTACTAAGAACTCAAGTTCGAATCCTACCCATATGTGTAAGTGTATTTTCTCTTATTAATAAAAAAAATGGAACTTTAGTGCCTCTTTCTAAATATATATATATATATATATATATTGCCAACTATTTGAGACGTAGAAGAAGGTCAAGAATACATAATTATGTCACATTGAAGAATTATTTAGAAAATTAAATTAAATTATTTTTTTTAAATAATTATATTAAATGCTATGATATAAATTATATAAGTGTAAAAGAATATACAAATTTATGTAATTTAATTTTATTTGTTCTTACTAGGACAATAATTCAAAAACATGTCCATTTTGTATTAGTTATGAATTATGTTATTAAATCAAGTAGTACTTGTATTAATTTATGAAGTATTAAAAAAAAATAGTGGGATGCAGTGTGGTTGAGTGAGGGTAGCAATACAAAAGAGTTTTTTTTTTTTTTCTTTCTAAAGTATAAAGAGTTCTTATTCTTAGTAATTTTATTGAGAATTATCTCAAATTCAATATAT
The DNA here is from genome assembly GCA_029378325.1 of Elaeagnus macrophylla. NCBI lineage: Eukaryota > Viridiplantae > Streptophyta > Magnoliopsida > Rosales > Elaeagnaceae > Elaeagnus > Elaeagnus macrophylla. The sequence continues at coordinate 2,170,923 of CM055644.1, forward strand.
ATATACTTTTTTTTTTTCAAACGATAATTACTTGTTTAATAATAAATTATATTGGTAGTGCTAATATGCTATACGAGCTGAAGAAAACAATATCTTTAAGAAATCATACTGATAATATATAATTCAAAATCAAGCTACCAGTAACAAATTTCGAATAGCTACTAGAGTATACTTTATATTTGAGTCATATTTTTTTTCACAGTTTAAGTTATTCTCACTTATTATTTTTTTTTTAAATATGTAAGATTCAACTCAAGAATATAAATCATTAAATCTAAATTTATCTAATCTACCAAATTTTATTCTAAAATAAATTACATTTTATAAATATCAAGCACAAAATAAAAGTGAAATGTAACATAGACAATTTGTATAAAAGAATTTTCATACAATTTACATGTTTCATTAGAGGAATTATATTTTATGTTTTTTTTTTAAACAACAATACTTGACCCATCAAGAGGTACGTAAATATTGCATTGATTATGAAATTAAAAATGTGTGGTATTAATATAAAAATATTCAGAAAAATAACTAAACTAGCACCCCTTAAAACTTGTACTAACAAAACTAGCACTCTTTGTTCAAATTTATATTTTTACAATTAAAAAAAATGACTAATATGTCATTTTTCTTTGAACACTCCATCAATTATACTTGAACGACGACAATTTAGACCTGTTTAATATTTCTCGTTCAAATTAAACATTTAATATTAGGGAAATTACCAAAAATAGCACCCCTTAAAAATTATAATAACAAAACTAGCACCCCTGTGTCCAATTAAAATTGAACGTTTAATATTGAACGTTCAATATTCAATTTGAACGTAAAATATTGAACGTTCAATATTAAATAGGTCTAATTGTCGTCATTCAATTCTAATTGAACGGATAATATTGAACGTTCAATATTGAACGAGTCTAAATTATTGTCGTTCAATTTTAATTGAACACAGAGGTGCTAGTTTTGTTATTATAATTTTTAGGAGGTGTTAGTTTTGTTATTTTCCCTTAATATTATTAGGAGTGCTAATTTTATTACTATAAATTTTAGGGGTGTTATTTTTGATAATTTTTCAGAATATTCACTAGGGTTGACATATATCATTAAAATCTTGGTGAACTTGGAAACTTTGACATATCGTTTCGTGTTTAATGGATTCACCTTCTATATTGGACATGTGATAGAAAAACTACAAGGCTGCTCCTAGATCTTGTCATCATTCAACATATTTAATTAGTTATTAAAAAAAATTAAGAATATGATTTAAAATAAAAAGACTTTACAAGCCAACTCGATCGATCCGTTTATTACAAGTTGAGAGAAGATATCGTGTCATGTATATTCACAGTTCATATTGATTATTTCGTAAATCATGTTTTATTGTTTCAATGGACTAATTAGTGGAGTCGTCAATATTTGATATTCTATTGTGCAGTAATTCTTTAAAATCAGTCAATTTTAAAACGATTTTACCACGTACATCCCTTAATTCTTCAAAATCAATAGTTCGAAACCTCCCCTTAGTTTCATCTCCATATGGATAGGTCACACTATTCGGGTTCATAAGTACTTAACAAGTGACAATTATCCCATAAAAGTCGCTTTCGCTCCGTCTCCTGTTCCCTTAATCAAGCCACTATTATTGTCGGCTCATTCTTTAAGAGGTATGCTATCAAAGTCTTAAGAATATATTATTTTAAATAAAATGTTATTTTTATTTATAAATGTTTTAAACAAATTAGTTATTATACTTTAAAAATAATAATACTTGTACCAGACAGGGGCCATAAACCAACCGCGAAAGGGTAAAATGATAGGAGATCTGGAAGGATGAGATTTGTTGGGACCTCTACTTTATGACGACGTGGATCCAAAGGCATCTATTTAATTACTAACATAGCCACGTGTTGTCCTGCTTAAAGTACTAAACACGTTCTATGATACTTTTGCAGTCTATTAAAAGAAACATAATTGTATAGCGATATTATAATTTATTAATGATTATTTCTAATAATATATCTTATATTTTTATAATAATAATTTTATTTGAGTAACAGGTTTGTGACAATTGTAATAGTCATTATAAAAATAAAATTGTAACGATAACAAACATAATTGTAATATTATTATTATTATTATAATAACATAATGTGTAGTTAATAATTAAGAAATTATCAAAAATACTACACTTAAAATTTATAGTAACAAAACTAGCACCTTAATAATATTGAACGTTTAATATTGAACGGGTTTAAATTGTAGTCATTCAATTTTAATTGGATGGTGTTAAAAAAAATGATATATTAGTCATTTTTTTAATTGTAAAAATATAAATTTGAACACAATGAGTACTAGTTTTATTATTAGAAATATTGAGGGTGTTAATTTTGTTATTTTTTCTTAATAATATAGATAAAATAAATAGTTTACATACTTTATTACAATAAAAAAATAGGTATGATAATATTATTTTATCATTATAATAAATTATATTTTATTATCACTTGATAAAATTATTATTAATAAAAAAAAATTGGCAATAATAAATGAAGTTGTGGTCATGATATAAAACAATAATGCAATAATGCAGTACCTATATTCATAGGAGAAAATTAGTAGAATATTTTACTTAATAATAGGGATGGGCATGGGATGGTTTTTTTCATATTCGTCCCCAAAATTGAACAATTAACTGTGTAATCGAAACTGCATAAAAATTGCTCCAATTCGAGTACGGTTATAACAGGGCCGGGATCGGGCGGGAATTAGTATAATAAAAAAATTGTCCCATACCGAGTAACAATATGTCAAAGGTGAAACCCAATAATTTAGTGTACCCAATAACATAAAATTCATACAATTTTTGGAGCAAGAAATTCATTTACCAAAATGGCATTGCAACCATATGTCAAAGGTGAAACCCAGTAATTTAGTGTACCCAATAACATTAAATTCATACAATTTTTGGAGCAACAAATTCATTTACACTAATGGCATTGTAATCATCCCTAGATAGCAGGCAAAGTACAATAAACAAGCAAAGGAATGGAGGTCCACAAATATACAACAGAGTTTAAGTAGGAAATTTAACCAAATCTAACTTAGAAAATATTGATTTAAACAAATATATTTTAAGCATGAAATGAACTTACCTTAATGGTGAAAAAAGCAGGCAAAGAAAGCAACGGTTGATGGCGTTGAAACGATGAAGGCAGGAGAAGCAAGCAACGGCGGTGAGCAGTTTGAACTAGAAGTAGCTGGAGCGCGATGGCGCAATGTTGAGTAACGGACCAATAGTTGACGGCGTAGCAGTTTGAGCTGGAACTGGCTGGAGCGCGATGGCGAGCAACAATTGACGGCATCACGACGAGCTATCTGAATTGGAAGTGGATTCCGTCGCACGTAGGCCTCGCAAGTCGCAAACTACAGTAATACAAATAAGAAAGAAAATAAAATAATTTAGGTTACATTTTGTTTTCTTTATTTACACTAGGATTTTACTTTTAATTAATAACTAATTTATTAAACAAATACATTTATATATTATAAATGATTCAAAAAGTAAAATGATCGAGTGGATATAACACTAGATGATGGAACTAGTACCCACAGTTGGAGTCCCATGGAAAGCAATTTTATTAATAAAATTTTATATATATTTAAATTTAATTTAAAAAAAATATATTTTGAGTTCGGGTAGATACAATTTTATGTATAATCGTACCTGCCTCGTCTCCAAAAATTTATAATTAAATATTACTCATCTCCGTTCCCAATATTAACAAATATTAATCGACCCATTAGTTTGATTAACTACGGATAATTAAATTTTTGAATAAAATGTCCGTCCTTACTTAATAATTTAATATTTTAACATTTTTAAAAATAAAATTAATGCTCTGACATTAACCAAAAAAATGTATACGAAATAATAAAAAGTTTTACTTAAGAATTTAATACTCTACCGCTTCAAAAAAAAAAAAAAAAATTTACTTTGGCATTAATAAATCTGACATGCATCACATTAGTATTTTCTTTCTTCTTTTTTTTAACGATAAGCACTAAATTATGACCTAACTAACTTTTTCAATTGGGACTCTTTTGTCTCTCACTTACTTGTTATAGACTATTAAATATTTTAATTATATAATTTATATATAATTATTAATTATATTTAATTATAAAATTAAATTATATTATATAATATAAAAATAATATGATTATATTTTTATCTCTTCCTACAATTTTCATAGCCAAGCTTAAACTCACCAAAATTAAAAGATAAGTTTTTATTTTTGATGATACGTGAATAAATTAAAGGTATATTAGTATAAAAGAACTGACAAAAATTAATGAACAAATTTTTTGAATGATAAGAGCTCTTTAAGGTCCCCATGCTTGCTTCCTCTACAATTCTTCTTCTTACTTCTCTCTCACCTGTTCTCTCAAAATATGTAATTTTTTTGTTAGAGGCTTGGTACTTTTCTATAGCTTACTAATTAAATTTCTTTACTTTTAATTATTATTTAATAAAATTGAAATTAATTTTTTATCGATTAATCATTGTGTACATCTTAGGAGCAAAAGTATAACTTTTAGAAAAAAAATGTCATAAATTTTTTTTATTTTTATAAAAAGTAATATTTAGTCATTTAGACTATAAAAAATATCTTTAATTCTCTTTCTTTTTAAAAAAATATGTTTTTAAGTTCTTCTACTTATAAAAAAATGTTTCAAATAAAAATAAAGTTAATTTTCTATCTAATTTTCCTTTAAATCTAATTAAATAGCAGATATATCACATGAATATTTATAATTTTTGATATATATATATATATATATATATATATATATATATATATAATTAAAAAATTAATATTTAATTTAAAAAAATTAAATAAATTTTCTAATTTTTAAATAAAAAAAAATTAAATAAAATTTTTATTGTCTAATATTTAAAGTCACAACTTAAATAATAAAAATTTTATTTAACTTTGATCGAATTCAATAGAATTTAAATAGAATTTTCATTATTTAATATCTAAAATCACAAATTAAATAATAAAAATTTTATTTAAGTTTAATAGAAATAAATTTTAAAAAATTAGATTAAGTTTTTAATTAAAAATTATTTAATTTGATATATATCTAACGAAAAATATAAACATATATGTGACACATATACTATTCCGTTAGATTTAATGAAAAATTAGATAAAAAAATTAATTTTGTCATTATCTGATACCTTTTTTTACAAGTAAAGGAATTTCAAAACATTTTTTTATAAAGAAATAGACTTAAAGATACTTTTATCAGTTAGATGACTAAATGACACATATTGTATAAATAAATGGATTATTTCAGCTCTTCACCCTAACTTTTATCTATACATTTATGTAAATCTGTGATCATATATTAAAAAAATCCTCTTATTTTTGTAACACGCCAATATTTTTAATACTTTATAAGTCAAAACTGTAATTATTTATGTAAAATAAAAATAAAAAAGAGTCTCCCAATGAAAAAATCATTAAATTGGAACATTAGAAACTTAATATTAATTATTTATAAAACTCGATAGTCACATAATTTAACCAAAAAAGTTCTTAAAACTAGCATTATGTGAAGAGAAGTTTGAGATGAGTGATATCACTTAGTAAGTAAACTTACCTTATTTGAAACATAAAGCATACACGATACATGTAAACACTTAAAAAATAAGCAAGAAATTATGACATACTTATGCTTATGAAGTAATGCTTGTAATGCACATGTGTTAAAAAGAACATACAAAAATCTTATCATAATTAAATAACCTGAACAATCCACTTAAAAATTTATCATAGTGGAGCCTTACAAAAGTCACCTGTTGGCTATTAGCACGTATGAAAGTCATGTGCAAGTGAGACATCTTATAACTTAGCAAAATTGTGATTTCATACATAATTCTCACATGCACATATGCATCCAAATCAAATGTAAGGACTTTTATGCCCCTGGGTACCCTAACTTAATTATACGAAAGACACATTTCACACACGACCCTTAACTTATTATAGTGCACTTAACTTATCACATTGCTTCAAAACATAAAAATTTCATAATGATGGTTTAAGTGTCACATAAAACTTATCACTTTAAAACCTTGCATAAAATTTATCATTCTTCAAAAGCTTTGCACACAAAAAATACTTTTTAAACTTGTATTTGCAATGTCATGATTGAATTATGCATATGTCATATTATTAATGACCATATAATTGTAAGAACACTTAGTCCATTCAAATAGGCACAATATGATATATCATATAATCATGACACATGAACATTCATTCAATATTTTAAAATGTAAGACATGCTTAATATTGAAAGCAAGATAGATCTACTTACATGATATGAATAATTAATACAACTAAAATTACCAACTAATTCATCTAATTTAGCCTAAATAAATTATTATTATATAAATATTGGATTCTCATAATATTTTAAATTTACCCCTTCTTATAACTTAATCAGAATAATCATAAACTATTATTCTAATACTTAGGTCTAATTCTTATTTTAGATTTAACATTTTTTAAAAAGTATTTCATATTTTCCATCACAAAGTTATTCATTATTTTTACAGTCAGCAAAAACTATATAATTTATTTCAAACTTAATTGGTGTCAAAAAAATTACAAAAAGTTTACATCATTTTTATATAGATATAGTAGAATATCTAGTAAATTTTTTTTAAATAAAACACAATGCATAATAATTACAAATATAAATTTTTATTCACTAGTTTTTAAAGTAGTCAATAAAAGAAAATCAACAACATTGCTGAATTTAAACATTTTTAGAAAAATATTAGTAAATTATATTAAGCTAAAATTTTTATAGAAGTTTTATAACTTAAATATAATTATAAAAAAATATTTCAATTAATTTGTAAACTATTTTCATGGGTAAAACGAGTTTTGAAACTAGTTATATAAATATGCAGGATAATTTTTCGGCAATGAACAATTGTAAATCAAAAATTCATAAAACATTTATATTTGATCTAAAAATTACCAAATTTGTAAATGTCATGAATAAGGCACAGATAATATGTATTAAAAATTTTCACATATTTTTAACATTTTTAACATCATCAAGTAGGTCCATAATTTTATTCTAATTTGTCAAGTTTCATATTTTCAGCATAAAAGTTTAGAATTCATAAAACCATTGAAAATTAAATAAATAGAGTTTTATAATGATTTTGAAGCCAAACTTTTCCTTATTGTGTTGAGTTTCAAATATAAAATTTTTATCTTCAAATTGAAATTAAAAAATATATACAATAACCTTAAAATTCGAGTTATTCAAAAACTAGCAAATTCAAAATATAAACTTCAAAAATTCGTAACAAATTTAATATGTCTTAGTTTTTGATAAATAAATAAATATTATTTGAACTCTTAAAGAATTTTAGTTTGATAAAAAAAAAATTAAAATTTTATTGAGCAATATAAGGGTTCAAAAATAATTTATTTTCACACTTTTGCAAAAATTTAGCTAACAATTACCTTATAAAATTTATTATAAAACCCTCAAATATTAATCATAAATTTTTAAATCATAACTTATAAAGTAAGTGAGCGTCATTAACAAGCTTACTTAGTTTATGTTCATAAACTTTTATTTTCTTATGACTGCTGTTGTGGGAGGCGTATATGAGAAAAATACACATTTTTTTTTTCTTTTGGTCTAATAAATAGCTTATATGTGTATATAAACCTAACTTAATTAAGAGCTTCTAATTACTGTTATAATTGTATTTTAATTAAATAAAAATTCAATAAATTATGGATATTAAATTCACACCTTCTGCTTTATTTTTAAAGAATTCAGTTAAACTTATAATTTTATTTTAAAATTATAATTTATTCTTAAATAATTATTTTTTAATAACTAAGGTTATTTTAAAATTTTGAAATTTTAGAGTTTTATTTTATACCACCAATGGTACCAAATATATGTATTTATATTTTTATAAATAAAATTGTTCTCCATTTGTCAATTAAAACTTTACCTTTAAAATTTTCACTTAGTTCCGTCCTTGTGTAGAGTTAGTAGCTAGTAGCCTAGTACCTCGCAAATACATAATAACCATGTACTGATGTACTTATTGGCCCTTCCCATAATATATATATATATATATATATATATATATATATATATATTATATTGACCTTCCATAATAATTAGTCCAACAATATGTATTCCCATTTCCCAACATGCCTTTTTATAATTTCTTAATATTTTTCCTTTTTTTAAAAAAGCAAAAATTATTTGCTTTACTAAAGATTGTTGGGTGATTTTTTAATTATCTTGTAATATATGACATATATCATAAATAAGTATAAAAAAACGAGCCTTTAATTCAATCTCATCCGATATGTGTGTATCTAATATGTAGTTAAAAAAAGTGGCATAGCAAAAAAAAAAATCTATCTAGTTTGTCCCTTCAATTAATATTAATTTATTTAATAATTATTTTGTTTGATATTTTTATAAATATATAAAAAATATTGAGTGGTCAATAGTTAATCACATTTATATGTCTCTTATTTTTAATTTGTGTTTTAAATATTCATAAAAAAAATGTTATTTTTTATCTATCTATCTATCTATCTCTCTCTATCTCTCTATCTATTATCTATATATAAATGAGAGTTTATTTTTTTTTAATTATTTGTGTTTGATATTTCTATTCTTTTTATTTAATTTCATATTTATTTGTGTTTGATATTTATATTTTTTTTATTTTCTTTGAAATAAAAAGTAAAGTATTAAAAAAAAAAAATTGGTAACCTATATAATTTGACAGCATATTGGTAGACAAATATTATTTTTTAGTAATATTATATGTATTAAGTTGTATATATTAAGTAACATATAATAAAAATGTAACTAAATTATACCAATTTAAAAAATTATTATTATATCTAATTTGTAGAAACAAAAAAATAAAAAATTAAGTATTGTGTTATCTTCAAAAAAATATTCTTTACATGAAATTATGAATTTTTTTATTAAAAAAATAAAATTTGTAAATAAATAATGTGTGGTTGAAGTGAAAAGAGAGTTAACTTTCTCTTATTTATTTATGTTTGCTATTTCTATTTATTTTATTTCTTATTTATTTATATTTGATATTTATATATTTTTTATTTTGTTTGAAATAAAAAATAGAGTGTTAAAAAAAAGTAGTTGGTAATTTATATAATATGAAAACATATTAGTGAACATATTTTTTTTAGTAATATTATATGTATTAAGTTGTATATATTAAATAACATATAATAAAAAAGTAACTAAATTATACCAATTTAAAAAATAATTATTACATCTAATTTGTAGAAATAAAATATATATATAAATGCAAATTGTCCTCCATACAAATAGCATTTATTTGATTTTATTTTGTTTGAGATTTTTTTTTATTTGATAAAATTATTTAGGAGTTGATGTCAAAAATTCTCAAAGAAGTAAAAAAAATTATATTTGATTTTTATTTTTTTCTCATATTTTTTAATTTATTTGATAAATTTTTTATATTATTGATATTTTGTTTGGTATTGTTTTAGAGTTAATGTTAAAGAAAATACTTGTAATTATAATATTGAGATGAAGGTCAAGTCAGCATTCTTTCGATTACTACTGATGTCTATTTATAATAGATATAAAAATCTTTACTATTTCTTGTATTGTCCTATAGAATCATTACTTCATATATATATATATATATATATATATATATATATATATATCCGTAACTTAATACCTATCCTTTGGAACATATATATAAATATCTTTTAGTAAAGTAAATTATATCCATGTATTTTATTTTATTTTATTTTTTAATAAAATATTTATATATGTATTATATAAAGAAATAAGTATTTACTTAAAATAGATTCATTTTATCTTGTTATGCATGTTATTTAGATATGATTGAGTTGATTCTTTTTCTATCAAAAAAAATGTAAAGATAATATAAATTTTTACTTAAATTTGTATATATATTAATTATAATATGATTTTTTTTAAAAAAAATTATTTAAAAGTAAATAACTGTTTTTTATTTTCAAAATTACTTGACCACTTCTCACACCATAATTAATATGAATGTAAATTTATGTGTCTTAGCTTTATACTTCTACTTCAGATCAATTCTTTGTCACATTAAAAATAAATATATATATAAGTATTAGTTCAAAAAAAATTTATTGTTCAATTTGAAATGATATATAATGGTTTAATTAACTATTTTTATGATAATATTATTAATTTTGAAAAGAGTTTGTTGAATAGTAGAATTTGTTCGACATCAAAAGTTGAACAATTTAAATAGAAGACATCTTTAATATCTTTAATTTATTATGTATAATCTCTTGCATTTTAAAAAAATATATACGATATAATTTTTATTTAAAAATATAAAAAAATTATGATTTAAATTTTAATAATAATTATATAAATATAAATTGTATAAAAAAATATATAAGCGGGCAAGGCAAAACTAGTGTTATATTAAATGAGTGACTAATTTGTTTTGGTCATGTTTAATCAGTGGAACAAAATTTGGATACGTGCTGTGCTATTCAACCAATGAAAGAGTAGTGACATATCCGACATCAAATTATTATTATTATTATTATATATTATTAAATAACATTTATATTATATATATATAATATATAATATATAAAGTTAACTACTAATAATAAATTAATTAAATTATAATAAAAGTTAAAAAAAAAAAAATATAAATATGTATCAATATTATAAATATATATATATATATATAATCAAACATAATTGTTTATTAAGTGTTATGTCTATTGGTTAGGAATATATATTTTTTAAAAAAATCATTTAAAAAAAAGTATGTCACTTAAAAATTAAAAAATACATATAAAAATAAATGATGTTATATAAATCTTTTAAAAAAAATGTTATAACTTAAGAATAAAAATATGTCTTTTTTAAGGAACATATCTATTTACTTACATTCTTAGGAAGAGATACAACTCTTAAAAATTAAAAGGTATAAAATAAATAATATAATTCATGTCTCTTGAAATTCAAAAGGCACTAGTGAAGGGATACAATTGAAACCTTTTAGAACTCTATAAATAAGAGTTCATCCCATAGCCAAAAATATTTCAACTTTAAGAGAATTAATTTTTTAAGTCATCCTCTAACATTCTTGTTCCTATTTTTGTTGTGAAGTTCAGGCATTCTGTAATACATATAAATATTATAAATTGTAACAAAAATTTTGGGTCCATTGTATCTTAGAAATATATTGTTTATAACTTTATTTGTACTCTAAATTATTATTGAAATAGTAACAAATTTGCCTAAAAGATATCGTATTTCGAGCTTTTCGAGCCTTGTATCCAAAATTTTCATCTATAATATCTCCATTATTATTTAAGAAAATAACTTTTCTACATATTTTCTTATATCCCTTCCAACAACTTTAAGATAAAATTTGTTATAGAGACTTTGGCTTCAACTATTCACTCTATTCAAGTCATAAACCAATATTTTGTTCGCCTTGATTATTTTGACGAACAATTCTTCAAAAGATGGCAATATAAAATATGATTTTTCTTAACCACTCTAAAGATAGCATATATATTAAGTGATGATTTGAAACCTTTACTAGAAGAGATTGCTAATGAGCTTAAAAGAAAGAAAGAAGTTATAAGAAGACAATTTCCTTTGCAAGGGACATATTCTCAATACTTTTTCAGAATCTTTCTATAATGTCTACAGAAATGTGTCTTTAGCAAAAGAACTTTGAAAAATGCTACAAAGTAAATATCAATCTAAGGAGGTTAGTGCTCGAAAATTTCTCATTGATAATTATATTCATTTTTAAATGATTGATAAAAAATCAATAATTTTTCAAGTTAATGGTCTTCAAATTTACATGAATAATATTATCTCTAGTAGCATAAATGAGGAATTTCAAGTTGGGGTATATATTTCAAGATGGCCTCCATCTTAGAATGACAACAAAAAGAAATTGAATCATGATGAGAAAAAAATACTCTTTAGATGATCTAATACTCATATGAAAATTGAGAAGGAATATCGAAATCGAAACAATGATAAATTAGATAATTACTCTAAAGCTAATATTGTTTAAAGGGAGTCTAGTGATAAACCTAAAAAGAACAATATTCATCTTCGAAACAATGACTTCAAGAAAAGGAATTCCAAATTTATTGTCACCATTGCAAAAATTTTTTGTCATTTAATTAAATATTGTCAATTGAAAAAGAAGACAATAAATCAATATGTAAATATGATAGAAGAAAATTATGTTGCCGTTACTACCGAGGCAAATAATATTGACCTTAATGATGGATAGTTGATTGACACTAGTGTAACAATTCATGTGTCAAAGGATTGAAATTCTTTCAAGAAATATAAAAGTATTCCTAATTGACAATAAGTCAAAATCGGCAACAATATAATAGCAAAATTGTTGGGCTTGGTTCAGTTGAACTAAAGTTCACTAGAAAGGCAATTACCTTGATGAGCATACACCATGTTATCTAGATAAGCAAAAATCTTGTTTATGGTGACCTTTTAAACAAGATTGTGTTCAAAATAGTATTTAAGTTGAATAAGCTTATCTTATCTAAGAATGAGAACTTTATTAGAAAAGGTTATTCCTACAATGGAACATTTAAATTAGTTATTATCAATAAAGATGTTATTTTTTTTGTTTATATACTTATTTTTTATGATTATAGCATAATAGATTAGGTCATATAAATTATCAATATATTAGTAACATGTCTAATATAGGTTTAATTTTCATGTGTTCCATGAATAATATATCTAAAGTGTGAGGTGTGTGCTCAAGCAAAAATTAAAAAAAATATTTTTATAAAGTTGAACATACTTCAAAATTATTAGATTTAATACATTTAGATGTATGAGATTTTAAAATTTTTGCTACTAGAGAGGGAAAGAAATATTTTCTAACCTTTACTAATGATTTTTCAAGATTCATATGTGTCTATCTTTTATCTAGTAAAAATAAGTATTTCAAAAGTTGAAGGTTTTCAAGGCTAAAGTAAAAAAATTAATTAGGCAAGAAAATTGAAGTGTTGAAGAGTGAACATGGTGGAGAATATTTACCGAATGAATTTAAGAAATTTTGTCAAACTTATGGAACCATACATAAAATCACAACTCATTATTCTCCTCAATAAAATAATCTTGTTTTAAAAAAAAAATAGAACGTTAACTAAAATGATAAATTCTATGCTCATAAGTTCTGGACTCTCAATTAAGTATTATGTCAATTTGTTTCGAATATGTATTTAAAAAAAATCATTTAAAAGAGTTATGTCTCTTAAAAATTAAAAGATACATACGAAAGGATGTTATACACGTCTCTTAAAAAAGGGTTATAACTTAAGAATTAAAAAGTGTCTTTTTGAAAAACATATCTATTTACTTACATGCTTAGGAAGGGATACAATTCTTAGAAATTAAAAGGTATAAATGAAAGAATATCATTTATGTCTCTTAAAATTGAAAAGACACTTGTAAAGGGGTACAATTACTATCTATTAGAACTCTATAAATAAAAGTTCATTTGGCCAAAAATATTTCAACTTTAAAATAATTAATTTCTTAAGCCCTCTTCTAACATTCTTATTCTTATATTTATTGTAAAATTTAGACATTTTGTAATACGTATAAATATTATAGACTATAACAAAATTTTGGGTATGTTGTATCTTAGAGACATATTGTCTATAATCTTATTTGCACTCTAAATTATTATTGAAGAGATGTTAAATTTATTTTAAATATATCGCATTTTGATTGAGCCTTGTATCCAATTTTTTCATCTTTTATTGTCTCCATTATTATTTAAAAAAATAAAATTTTTACATATTTTTTTATATCCCTTCCAACATCATGCTTGTTAATATATACATCAAATTATAATAAAATATATTTTTATTTTTGAGAGAGTTTCAACGTAATGAATAATCAAGTCTAGGTAATATGGACAACAAAAAACTCGTCCTTCTCATACAAGCAGTGAAAACGCAAAAAGAAAATAGATAGTAGATAAATAAGTAAGGTAGATAACAAACAATAAAATGAAAGAATAGATACTTTCTAATCTTAGCTCTATATATGTTGGCACACATATATGTTGAAATAGTAAATGCTTTCTAAAAAATAAGTTTTTGAGAGAGTTAATTTTTTAACAATTTATAATAACATATTGGGGTGGAGTCAGGAATAACTTTTTAAGGGGTTAAACTCTAAAGTCTTAAAACTTTTATAAAGCAAAATTTTTATTTAAATATTAAATAAAAAAATATATATCATAATGCATAAATTTTTATATAATATATAAGTATAATTAAAATGAATCAAAATTAAGTACAAAAAATTATTAAAATTTTTATATAGAAATTTTTAATTAAATTAAAGAAGTATTATAATAAAATACAAAATAATATAATATTAGATACATTTAAAATTTGATAATATAAATAATTAAACTTTAAAAGCTTTGAAGTTTTTAATCTTTTTCTTTTACTAATTTTTTGTTTATATAATGTTTAATTTAAAGTTAAATATTTAAAGTATTTTTAAATTACTATATATTGACTTAAGAAATATTTTATGTAATATATAAGTACAATTTTATAGGTGCAATTAATATTTATTAAATATAAGAACAAAAATGCATATATTTAATAATTTTATTTATAATTTATATCATATTATTCACGTGTTAAATATTATTGATATACCAAAATACTTAAAAATACAATAATATTATAAATAAAATATTTTAATTTTAAAAGTATAATATATATTTTTTTAAATATTGCTAAAAAAAATTTGAGTTATTTAAACTAGATCGAAACATATTTAAATTTAATTTAATTCAAAGTTTTAGATTTAGTTAATCGATAAATTATAACTCTCATTGGACCTTCCTCACAACATATAATTGCAGTGAGGCTTTCTTTTTCAATCAGTTCAAAAGGGATTTTGTCTTTTAAAACAAAGCTTTTTTTTGGGTAACCATTATAAGAACGAAAATTAAAGGTGTGTTTTAGTGGGAGATTAATTTTCTTACCTTATTTCTTGTAGTATATAAATAATAAAAATACATTGTAATCAATAAAGTAAACAAGGATTTTAACACCTTGGAATGTCTCATACCTTGCCTTGTCAAGAGCAAAGCGGATTGGCTGGTGGAAATTGAATGTATAATATAACTATATGAAACAGGGGCAAAAGTTGAAATACCTTTTCGATTTTTTGTTTCTTATTGTTTATTCCTGTTCTTTTTTAAAATAGATTTTAACTTCCAATTTTTAAAATAGTCAATTAATAATATCCAGATTTAGTTTTCAATTTTCAAAAGGAGAAATCAAAAATTGGTTTTGTTTGATAATAAATTACTAATTTTCTACTTTTTTTAAGACCTATATTCAAATTTGAAATTCATTTTGTAATAACTTTTTAATATATGATCAATTTTTTTTTTTATCCCTTTCGCAAGGGATTCCATTTTTGACCTTATCACGTGCTGTGTTCCAGTCCTTCACTTAAACTAGATTTTTACTTTTAAGTACATTTTTTTTTTTTTTAAATGTGTTCAAAACCATGAATGGATCAAAAATAAATATACCCCTTAATAGGAAACCTCAAGCATTATTCTCGATGGCAACAGGTTGATCTACTAGACAAATTGAATTGAACTGTTTTAACTGATTTGGGTAGGGTTTAATTCAGGTATTACCCGCAAGTCAGTGACCAAAATTGTTGAACCGTTTTGAATACAATTTTAAGTTTTAAAAATGTAAAAATACTCAATGACATATGATAAAACGAACAAAATCCAACCCAAACTGGTATTACAACAGGACATTCATTGAACTGTTTGGCACCAGAACCAGTCTGCCTAAACTGACCTAAATGGGGCAAATAGCGCACTAACCCTACCCAACCTGTTGCGTCAAACTGCCATCCCTATTTTCGAACATCTTCGGTTCTTCAAACCACAAGAGCATTTCAATATCTAGTGGGACGAAATCAAACTTAAAACTTCTAACAGTATACACCAATGTGAGAACTCCCAATATGATTATTTATTACAAAATAAATACCGTTACAAAATTAGAAGGGCAGATTTATTTTTTCTTCCTTCTGTTACAGCAAAATGACCAAAGAAAAAACAAATCCACTAACTAAAAAGGTTCAAAATAACTCAAAAAAATTCATATTCGGAACCTAAAACGCCGCCTTTGGATGCTGAAAAAATAAATATCTATATCTCATGATTAAGCAATTTAAAATCTACTCAATATATTTGGGCATAATAATACCAAAACATACTTCAACCCACCTTGACTACTTGCCTTGCAACTTTTCCATCACCATTTGGGTAAGACCTCTGGTACCCTTCACCACCACGTCGAGCATTCCCTCTTGCACGACCAGAGAACTCACTACCAGCCCTACCTGAGAACTCCCCATGCTTCTCGTAATCATTTCTCCCATAGCCACGACCACCATGATAGTTTCCACGGCCCCTGAAATTGTCATTTCGATAACCACTCCGTCCTGATGGAAACCTTGCTCTATCATTGTTTGCTGCAAGAACAACTATGTCAGCTCTAATATTCTAAAGTAATGACACTTCACTCTGCAATGATCAATCATCTACCATCATCTGATGAAAAAAATGGCACATGTAGTCCCATGATTTTAACTGATAGCAAGTAACAGTCTTTTAACCTAAACCCAATAATTTTAATGGATAACATTTTCTACAGTTTTCAAATTTGCAAGTGACAAAATATAAATTAACACAACAATTTACCTCGTCTTTCTTCAATCGATAATTTACGACTGCCAAACATTATTGGTGATGCCTGACATAAAATCAGATATATTAGATTTGCAAACCAGTAAACTATACATAGAAGCTCCAAATGAAACAGAAGACAACAAACCAATTCAGGAGCTTCGTGTTATAACAGAGTATTCAGGTTAAACAACAATGAATTTACAGATAAGGAAATGATATAACTCAATCAAGTTCTGAAAACAACTTTTGGACGATTAAGGTACAAGGAAGCAACTTATGTAGCCCAACCAACTAGAACTAGAACATTTTAAGTTCATTGAACAATAAAGGATAAGGAATCCCACAACAGTCACAACTAGAGTTTATATGTATGATGGGTCTCACCACCCATTGGCTCCACTTTTTGGATTGGTCAGACCATTACACTTTGTTTGGACTCCACAAAATTTCACATGCTATAGGAGTTGGTACTCGGCCCAAACCTATCAATTCCAAAATTTAAAAAAGGTGCCTTGCTAAAACATCCAGCCTAAAGGAAAAGAAAAAACATTACCCTACAAGGATCTATATATATATATATATATTCAACCTTTACATAAGAGGTGTTGAAGACTTGTGAAGTATTTAGATGAAGACTCCCACAACCATGGTGGATGATTCTCAGGTAAAGTTTATAAGTACATAAGTAATACCATCCAATTAATATTTCGGGACTAGGCTAGGTCATGACACTTGTAGCTCTCGAAACTTTATCAAAATTAAAAACGTACTTGAACAGTATTGGAAAAAATGATACTATGCAAGGTTATAACTCAACCCAAAAGGAGGTTATGCATATACACTGACTAAACACCTTCAATTACAAATCTATTCCTAACTCAAAACTCATCATGGTCAATAACAAAATATATGGCTGTCATACCAAATCAGATCAGATTTCAAGAGAAATCATGAACATTACAAAAATTGATAAACAAGCAATTTTCAAATTTTTTTTTTTATATTCAATTTTCAAAGTTATAACAGAATAAATAATCTCACAAGGAAAACAGAGGTATACCTCGATTGCACTTTGCATGGAACTTGCAGATTCAAATTCCACAAAACCAAAACATGTACCCTGTTGCTGAAAAGAAGGTTGCCATATAAATATATTAAATATTCATCCAAAAAGTACCCTAATTAATTGCAGCAGATAAACAGGGAAAATAAAGAAATCGTAAAGAGCAGACCTTATTACTTCTAACTTGGATCCCATCAGCCTTGATCGGTCCAAATTGTTTGAAAAGCTTATCAAGCTCTTCAACAGTAGCACTCATAGGCAAATTTGCAACAAAGATGGCATAAGCCTTAGCTGCAAAAAAAAATAATACAGAAGTTAATATAAATGTATCCGCTATCAGAGAAACTGCTCTATGCAGTCTCATTTTATTAGCACCAATTAAGTACTTGAACCGCAAAGCAAAGGAAATATAACTGGTATGATCAATGTTCCCTTCCACAGTGGTGTTGCTAATGGGAGCTGGTGCTTCAGGAACAACAATAGGTTTTCGAGGTTGTTCCACATGTTTAGGTGGAGGAGATCTCATGTGAAATGGAGCCGTATTTTTGTTCAGAGCATGCACCTGGAAACAACATAGAGTAAGATGACATATCAAGGCTATCAACATCAAGAAAACAAAATAGTACGCACAATGGATGCAAAGGACTTCTTTGGGGCATCAGCATCCTCCTGGAGATTAGTAGCGGCTGCCTCAGACACTGGATGATCAGCACTGATACCTGTTTCATCATGGTTCTCAGCATAGACATTCTTTTCAGTAACAACAGTACTGTCATCAGTCTTGTCCACAACAGCATTGTTCTCAGGAACTGAACCCTTTCCATTTTCCAGGGCATGAATAACATCACTATTGTCATTTATTTCCACCTCAACAGATGCAGTTTGCTCAATTGCAGGCTGATCAGTTATGCCATCTGACTCTGCAATAAGAAATTACCACTAAACATTTTCTAAACACAGCATTAAAATTTAATTCCAATTTAAAGGTCAACTTATAAATGAAGAGGGAAAGAAAAAATAACCTGAAGCTCTCTTAACATACCAATATTTTTGGTCAAAGGATTTGTTGGAGAGCCCAAATCAGCATCATTACTTTCTACATCATCAACATACCTAAATACGTCGTTAAAAACAAAGTAGCCTTTGTCTTGAGGGGCTAGAAAGAAAGATTGGGTAAACTTTCTTCTAACATTGTTATTTCCAGTCAAGCACCCAGTTACAAGAACAATTACACCACCCTTATAGGAGTCCTGGGCATCTGCTGTCAGAATACGAGCATGATAATTCTGATAGTCAAGGGAGAGTATCATCTCATTAATTCCCTGTTCAAAATTTTAAAAGAAACATATGAATCTGTCAAGAAATGTATTAAATCAATTTTAGAATAAAGAATGCTTGACCTATTAGCTAATAAATGCCTTGTAAAAATTATATCCAGTCCCAGTTAAAGAAACTCGTGTTTTTGCCAAGCATGAAGATCATATAACTACTTCAATTAAGTGATTAATATATACCAACAAGCAACTATAATACACAAAGTGCAACCAACGCACTCAAAGCAGGCTAAAAAAGAAACACAATAACTTCTCAATAAGAGAGAAACTGATGAAACCACTGCGGTAAAAGGTGCCAAATTTACCAAAAGGACTCAAAGCAAGCTAAAAAGGAAAAACAATAAATCTACAATGAGAGAGAAACTAATGAAATCACAGCAGTCAGAAGTCCCAAAACCATATTAGAATGGGACATCTTCAAAATACATCACAACCCTTTTGTCCTTCATCAAAGACGACTACAAAAGCTGAAGATTTTTATTTATGCTGTACTTCATAAGCATTTGGCCAACTAACCCATACCAAAATAATAAATAAAAGGCAAAGGAACTCACCCATAATATCTTAAAAAAATTTAGTATTTACACAAAGTTCCAGCAGTAGGTGAACATTTATAGATGTGCATACTGCAACCAAGTAAAATAATTTGGTGGTCATTAAAACTTGCTTATCATGAGACATACTTGCATGGTTGTCACTGATGTCATCACGCCATCTGTCCTAGGCCGACTAAGAACACTGGAGTCACAGTAAAACTTATGCACAACATCAGGAGATTTATGAAGCGCAAGATAATATTGTTGAATAAAAGCATTGCCAATTATCTGAGCAGTAGGGGATGTAGGATCCTCAGTCTGGTTTTCCATCTCTGTAATAACAAACACAAACTAATTATCTTTAGAAAAACTAATTATAGATAAAATAATCATAACTAAGCAGCAAAAGAATACTACACACAATTTTATAGCTGCAACCTAGGCCACATTTTATGACCATATGATTTCTAGTCATGCTTTCTACTTTTATTTTCTATACAGACGCTTTTATAGGAGTATCCTTCTTTACTATCAGGTCATCTAAAAAAGCTCTCAAATTTTGCACATTTTTAAATAGCCAAAGTCTCTACATATTTTCCTTGAACTATCAGAAACGACCCTTAAGTTTGCAAGAGAAAACAGCCAACTCAATAAATAAACTAGAGTAAAATTTAGCAGGCATCTAATCTAATTTATATAATAAGGCACAGGGATCTCTTATAACAACACAAACATAACTAAGTTCTTGTCAAACATTATGAAAATTTATCCAAAAAAACCAGGATATTGCAGCCCAAAAACGTAGTAATTAAACTAAAGAAAAATAAAAATTCTAAAGGCATGCCTCCGATACATTTAACACGGGGAGCCAAACTACAAAGAAAACTGATACTGTATATCAAAACCCCAACCTTGAAATCCTTCCTAATTAGGCAATAGCAAGCACGATAATCAATCAACTATAAAGTTTTCAAAATTTTTGCTTTAATTGAGCTACATATAACACATCTCCCATTGTTATCACAAAGGTTTTGCTTTTCTTAAGCTTTACAAAGAAAAGTTTTGACACTGTAATTTCCAATCGATGCAAGAGAGTTTTAATAAATATATTCATAAACAAAAAATAATTAGTCTTTATACTAATCATTCAAGCCACAAGAAGCTTTGGTCTCAAAAAAGTACTTAAAAAAAAGAGATCTATCAGGAGCAGCATTATCCATTAACTAATAACCAAAAATGAAATCAGCTATCAATCCATAACGAAAACATAACAAATAAACTCCAAAAACATAAAATTTATTTAAAGACATCCGTTTCAGATTGAAATCAAACGCAACCAAAAACAAAAACAAAAACAAAACAAAAAAAAACCAATATTTAAAATATTAAAAAAAAAAAATACACACACACACAAAAAAGAAACCAAGTAACAGAATAGTCATTGGGTGGATCTAAAACGCAAAGAAGATGGAATCAATTACCTCGTACGGAGAGATCGGAACCTCCAAAAGAGCAGTGGAAGAGTAAGCGCGCCGCTCAAAGATCTCAGTCACCGAACAAATCAATGAAGAGCGTGTATGTGGTTGTGACGATCAAAAGGTGGAGAACTATATAAATTTGTTTATTTACAAAGGTTGATTTAAATTTTGCCAAAATTGGTATCTAGCAATTACGAATTCTTTGTTCAGTGATATAACTTTATATATTAATCCTCTAATTATTAAAATAAATTCAGTCTAATAATTTTAATTTAAGTTAAATTAGTTTAAATTTTTTTAAAAAAAAATTAAGAATAACATTAAATTTCTTTTTTTATTTAAAATAAAAATAAAAGTAAAAATTTATATCTCTTCCTTTATCTTCTCAATTCACTCTTTTTTTTTTTTTAATTCTTTTTGTGTCTTCAAATTTTTTACTCTTTTGAATTAATTATAAATTTAATTTTCAATTATTAAATAATAATTTATTAATTAATGAAAATTTCAAGCCTTACTTATCTAAAGAAATAAGTGTATATAAATATTTTAATTAAATTATTGATTATGAATAAGAGAATTACAAACTCATACAATATAAGCTTATTTAAAATGTGAAGAAAAAAGAATGAGATGAAAGAGACAAAAAATTTTACTTATAATTTTATTTTTTATTTTAAATAAAAAAAATCAAATATTATCTTTAAAAATTATTTTTTAAAAAATATAACTGACTTAATTTAAAATTAAAATTACAGAACTAAATAAATTTATTTTAATAATTATAAAATTAATATATTATTCGAATAAAATTATAACAATAGATTAACCCAAAATTTGAGCAATTACCATATTGGGCTGGTGGGATTTGGATCACTTCTAAGTGGCTCCCATGTTAAAAGAAAAACCTTTGTTTCAACTTAGGAAAAATCCAAGCGATCGTATTCAAGTTTAGAGATTTTTTCAAACATGTGCGCTCTCCAAGAGATTACTATTTTTCATCTTCTTTATTTTCATTTTTTTTTTAATAAAAATACATAACTCTTCATATAAATATTATTATAGAATTATTTTTTTATATAAGTATTAATCTATAATAATTTTTGTCATATTTATGTTCTTTTTATTTGTGTTTTGTTAGAAGTTTATATTTTTATTTAGATGTATTGTTTCAAGATCTTAAAGGTTACAAAATGGTATCAAGATTTAATTATTTCTGAAGAATATCCGGTATATTAATTAAAACAATCAAACATTCGGTTCGAAAACTTTACAACAAGTGAATGATTAAAGCTAAGTTTTTTTCCATATGTCAACGAATATTATTAGTTTTAATTTATCAAATTTAATTAATAATATATTTAAATAAATAAATTTTAATATGAATTATATCTTCGGTGTTTATTAACAAAATTTAATTTTATATATATATATAAAAGTAGCTCTCATATATGAAAACGTCTTGTTTATAATTATTATATATGTCACGTAATAAAATAAATAAATTAAAATTTTAAATATTTATAAAATAAAAGTTAATATTAAAAATTTTATTAATAAATTAAATTAAATTTAAACAATATTAATAAATTAAATTTATAAAAAAAATATACCTATTAGATTTCTCTTGTCGTTGCGGTTCATTCAGTTAAGTTCAAGTTCGTCATAAGTGAGAAGCGAAGACAAAGTGTAGCTCTAAACTTTGATGTGATATCTTGTAAGGCCTTGCTTTCATCAATGACTTTAATCTATTGAATTCAATTGACATTAATTTTGAATAGAGTAGTCGAAACGTCTCTATCTTGAAAAAAATTAATTAATGTTCCTAAGCCTTCAATTATCTTCAAGCATAACCTTAACTTATTAAAAATGTGTAGAGATGTCCTCAAGATTCATAATACCATCGTGAGTAACAGTAATAATCATTGTAATGGAAATTTTGTAATTCATATTGCAACATAGAGACAAATATATATATATATAATAATATAAAGAGTTAATTATATTTTATGCTCATAAAATATGAGCTAAGTTGTAATTATGCCTATAAATTAATGATAAATTAAAATATGTTTAACTAATAACTGATGATAAATTATTTAACGGTTTAACTACGTTTTATACTCAAAATATATAAATTAAGTTGCAAAAATACTCAAAACGTTTATTTAGTTATAATTATGCTCACAATCTTGAGTAGCAATAAAAACGTGCCCAACTGACAGCTAAAGTTAAGTAATTTAACATAATTGCTTTTGTTGAGGATTTTTTAGTAAAATTATGTGTTTGAGCGATAGGATTAACTACGTTTTATACCCACAATGTATAGAGTGAGCTGCAAAAATGTTCAAAATATTAACTTAGTTGTAATTATATTCACAACATTATGGTAACAATTAAAAACATGTCCAAAGCATTTTTGAAAAGCAATTATGCCCTCAACAAAAGCAATTATGTTAAATAATGTTGAATATATTTTTATTATTACTCATAATATTGTGTACATAATTGCAATTGAGTAAATATTTTAAATATTTTTATAACTCAACTCACACATTGTGGGCAAAAAATATAGTTAACCCTACTACCTCAATACATGGGTGTACAAAACGAAGGAAGGTGTGCCAAATGTCAAGCTAGCCCGGTACAAGGCTAGAGTTGTTGCAAAAGGGTTCGCCCAAAGAGAAGGTATTGACTTTATCGAAATTTTCTCACTTGTTGTTAAACATAGTTTCATTAGATTATTATTATCTCTTGTTGTGCATAATGATATGGAACTTAACCAATTGGATGTGAAAACTACTTTTTTACATAGTTACATTTAGGAGGAAATTTTCATGGAGCAACCCAAGGGGTTTGTTGAAAAAGGCAAAGGTGACATGGTGTGTCTCTTGAAGAAGTCTTTGTATGGCTTGAAGCAATCTCCAAAATGTTGGTAAAAGAGATTCGACGACTTCGTTTTGAAGATCGTGTTCAAAAGGAGCAAGCATGACAATTGTGTGTATTTAAGAGGTACAACTAGCTCTTCTACTGTTTATTTATTGCTATATGTGGATAATATCTTGATAGCTAGTTGTGACCGGTCTCAAATCACCAAGTTAAAGAGTCAACTTAGCTCAAAATTTGAGATGAAGGATCTTGGAGTTGCCAAGAAAATATTAGGGATGGAGATTGTAAGAGATAGACAAAAAGGCAAATTGTTTCTTTCCCAATAAGGGTATTGTGAGAAGGTACTTAAACGGTTCAATATGGTCAATGCTAAACCAACTACAACTCCGATAGCATCACATTTCAAGTTATCAACCTCGGACTCTCCTTCAACGAATGAGGAGAAGAAAGAAATGGAAAAGGTATCCTATGCAAGTACAGTGGGTAGCTTGATGTATTTAATGATTTGTACAAGACCAGATATTGCATATGGTGCAAGTTTGGTAAGTCGCTACATGGCTAATCCAGGTAAAAATCATTAGGAGGCAATGAAATCACTATGCCAAAAATGGCTTTTAAGGACGGTCGACCGTTTTTTTTTTTTAAATAACCGTCATTAAAAATGTGTACATAAAGTAACGATGACGGTCATAAATTTTAAAATTACGATGACGGTTGTTTTAAAAATGACCGTCATTAAAACTTCAAAATAAGGAATATTTTTTTAATGACGGACATTTAAGTTATGATAGTCATCAAAAATTTTAAAATTAAAAATAAATATATTTTATGACGATTATTAAAAAACGACCATCTTAAAAACCTTTTAAACTAACAATACAAAATTTTCTGTGAGTCCCTAGTCTCAATTAATACTTTAAGAAAATAATGTTAATTTATTAAAGTGTTTTAAATTATATTTTCTTTAATTAACTTAAATAAATAATTTGGGACTACAAATATAAATTATAGAAATTTTAAAATGATTTAAAAATAATTTATTTAATTTTTATACTGATTTTTAGAAATTTTGGAAAAATCATGTGAAATTACCAAATTGCCCCTACTCTTTTAAACTTTTCAAAGCCAAGGCCAAGGGCAGTTTGGTCATTTTATTAATTAACCCTTTTAAACCCAATTTCTCCTCTCTTCCACGCGAAAACCTGGTTGCTTGAGCCCTCGACGGTGCGCCAGAGAGAGAGAGAGAGAGAGCGGGGCGCTTCCTCAACGATGTCGTCGTCGCCTCCGCCGTCGTCGCCCTCACCCTCACCGGTTACTCTTTCTCCCCCCCCAATGGAAAGCACCTCACTCGAAAAACAACCCAACTTGGAAGTTGTGCTACCTCCGTTCGTTCCCCTAGCAGCTGTCAGCTCCCGTTTTCCTCCAGCGTGGCACCGATGCCGTTTCACCTCACCGTCGTTCTCCTAATAGTTGTCTTATTTTCACCACTCACGAGTTCAACTCCAAATGCCATGAAGAAACCAGCGTGGAAACAACCCAGCCGTTGTTTGTGGTACACCATTTTCAGCCACAAATGGTACATTTTGTTTATAATTTGTTCTCTTTCCTAATCTTGTTTGAATTTGTTGTGTTTAAATCATTTTTGGGTTATTATGTGGTATTGTATTTCGGTTTTAATTTTTCTGAGTGTTATAAGAACGCTGTTATTTGTCTTACATATATTCCTGATTATGAACTTGATGGAATATCAAGTTGCTGCAGGAAAGGAGTCGCTGTTGGGCTCAATCAAGATTGCAGTGCTACCTATTGCAAAAGTATTCACAATGTGCTTCTTGGGCTTTCTCATGGCATCCAAGTATGTTAATATTTTGCCTGCTAACCGAAGGAAACTTGTAAATGGGGCATGTATGTTCCCCTCTAGTTCTTACATATTACTCAACTACTTATTTGGTATGTTCTTCTTACTTTAGAACTAGAATTAGAAAAAAAAAATTAATAAAAAAAAAGACCAATTAAATGCTTCAATTATTCTGTCCTATAGCTCTTAATGTCCATACTTATAAATTGTTTTGTGTCTTACAGTTGGTCTTTTCACTTTTACTGCCATGTTTGATTTTATAGCTAGATCCCCCAATTCCACAAATTGATCCAATCTTTGGTGCACATTATGTTCTTTTCAGGTGGTTTATTCCTATGAATGTGCTTCTGGGTTCAATATCAGGGTCCATCATAGGTTTTATTGTTGCAACCATTGTTCGTCCTCCATACCCTTTCTTCAAGTTCAGAATTATTCACATTGGAATTGGTAAGATGTTTTCTCTGGGAACAAGCTTCAACTTTAATTAGATTTCAATTTGAAGTTCTAAGTTTGTTCTTTCATTCATTAACTTATTTATTGTATTGATCTTCTTCTTTTTATTAATATTATGCTAAATGACTACAAATTGAATTCAGTTTGTACTCATCGTTTTCTATTTATATAAATCAATTCAGTTTTTACAGTGGTCTTGATCGCTTCCTGGTTTGAGTTTATGGCTTAATACATTTATGAATGTGGTTGAAAGATAATTTGACATCAAGATCATGATCCTTATTGCAAAGATGAGAATTAATAGCTGAAAGCATTTGATCCCACCGTGTTAGGGCCTGCAGAAAAGGTCTTTTACATCTTTGGGGCTCAAGCTATGAAATCTTGAAATCATTTGTTTAGCAGATACTCAATTTTCTTTTTCATGTAAATCAATAATTCGTCATGATTTCTTGTTGATCTGATGCAAGAATATTAGTATATTGATTGTGAAAATGGCCCTGCATATTAGTTGTGTTGTCATAAACCTAATTTATGCTACATCAGCATAACTTAGCATCAAACCTATGGTTGTTGAGGGTTGCTTTTAATTTCGTTGTCTTTATTTTAGTCATTGCAGTAATAATTAGATTTAAGATCTCAAACCTCATTAAATTTATTAATTTATATTCTTGTGCTTTCATGAAACCTTCCGTTAATGTATGTAGAATTTTTTTTTCAACTATGTAATACTCATTAGATGTTAGCATTGATCAATCCAACTATACCAATTGATTTTTTAAAAATTTTACAAGAGTAAGACCAAAAACCATATATGTTTGTTTGTTTATATTTTTTCAAAATTCTTGTACTTTTGTTTGATGACAATTATTGTACATAGGGCTTATAATATGTGGGGTGTCATGATTCAAAGAGAGAATTCATCAACTTTGTAAGTCAATCAAATTAAGGTATATATGATAATTAATTATTTATGGTCCAATTATAGTATTTATTTACTTGACTAATTATATTATTTGTTTAAATTTTATTGTAATGGTGCCCAAAACAAGCAGGAGGCTATGAATGTGGCTACTATGTCATGCTATTTATGAAAAAATATTGTTAACAACCCTCGTACAAATATAACTGAATTGATATTAATCTTTAATATTTAACCATTATTGATAGTTTATGTAATATGTTTACATTTTAATATAGTTTTAAATATTTTACTAAACTTTGTTTTGTATCTAATGTTTGTAGTGGAAGCACAAGTTGCGCTATACAAAGGAAGAACTATTTCAATTAAGGCAGGAGTGGTGCATATATGTGACAATGCATATTCGTGGATAGTAGAACATATAAAGTTTTACTTTTATTTTAGCTAATGTATAGTGAGATTATTTTAGATAAATATATATTATTATTTTGGGTATAGACCTACTTATGTTTTGAAAAATTAAAAGTTAATTAGTAACTGGAGATTATAGATTTATTAATAAAGTTATTGATATTTTATTATTCGTATGATCAATATATATATATATATATATAACAAGATATATGGAAAGCATAATATATATATATATATACACACACACACACACACATTTAGGACAGTTATTTAAATAACCGTCATTGAATAATGTATTAGCCGTTATTTTCAAATTTTATTTGATATTTTTTATAACGGTCAGTGTTAGTTTACAATAATAGTCATGATACAACAACCGTTATAGAATATATTTTTTATGACAGTCGCTTATTTTTTTACGATTTTTAATGATGGTCATTTTTTATTTTTCATGACGGTCACGACCGTCATGAAAAGGCTTATTTACAATGACGCCTGAATAGATGACGGTCACTGTATTTTTTTTGAAGCATCATCGTAGCTTTATAATGACGGTTAATGACCGTCTTTAAAGCCATTTTTTGGCGTAGTGAATGGGTGATGAGGTATCTACGAGATACAACTGGAGTTGGTCTTCTATATGATCGATCCAAGGAGTTGAGTATTGGAGTAATGGGTTATGTGGAATTGGACTTTGCCGGTGATCGTGATAAGAGGCGGTCTATCACGAGATACTTGTTCGGATTTGGAGGAAACTTAGTGAGTTGGAAGGCAAATTTACAATCAATAGTAACATTGTCTTCTACGGAGGCGGAGTTTGTTGCCGCAACGGAAGCAGTGAAGGAAGCTATGTGGTTGAAGGGTTTGGTTAGTGAACTCGATTTTGAGCAAAAGAGAGTCATGGTATATTGTGACAATCAAGGAGCAATTTGCTTGACCAAGAATCCTCAATTTCATGATCGTACAAAGCATGTAGATGTGAAACTACATTTCATACGAGAGATGACTGAACAAGGTGTGGTGGAGTTAGTAAAAATTCACACGGATGATAACCCGATGAACATGACAACGAAGCCGGTTCCCTTGGCAAAGTTTGTAAAGTGTCAAACTTTGGTCAATGTGACCACCCTATCTAAATGATGGTGAAAGGGTGGGTCTTTACCCAAGAGAGTTTGAGTTCTAAGGATAAGCATCAAGGTGGAGAATTGTGATATTGTGATGCAAATTCATAGGGAATGCTTAAAAACCAATGTGGGTGATCAAGCATCAAAGGTTGGATTAGGAGCATTGCATGGTATCAAGTGTGGAGAAAGAAGAGAAAGAAAACAGGATTACAGAGCATCCAGGATCGATCCCCCACATGACGGATCAATCCCCCTCTAGCCGGATTGATCATGCTCTAAGAGAGATCCGATCCGGGGCTTTCTACTGGAAAACTAGTGCCCAAGCAAGAAGACGAATCGAACCCCCTCAATACGGATCGATCCCCCTCTGTCGGATTGATCCTGCTCCAATGGCACTCCGATCTGGGACTTTTTGCTGGAAAACTGATGCCCAGACATGAAGACGGATCGAACCCCCTCAGAGCCGGATCGATCCACCCTGGCCAGATCAATTCCGCTCCAATTCGGGATTTACGGACAGTTTCTATTTTTCATGAAAAATAGTGTAAATGACTTTTAAGGCCATGGGCTTTGTTCTAGGAAGCTAGGAATAGTTTGGGCATTATTGTCATTGGGCAAATATGCTATATAAACACATTTAAGAGCTCTTAGGGTTTCGAAGAGAGAGCATTGTGTGCTACACATTTGAGAGAAGAAAAACTAGAAAAGAGAGGAAGAAGAAGATGGGGTTTTTCACCATTGTGAGTAAGGAAAGTTCTTGAGTGTCTCTTTGAGTGTATTTCTTCCAAGAAAGTGTTTCTCTTCAAGCATTTTCTCCATTATACTTGTAATCTCCAAATTGAAGCTAGTGGAACTCATCTCCATTGGAGGGGTGAAGAAGTGGAGTAGACTCACCACATTAGTTAGATTGAACCACTATAATTTTGGTGTGTTGTTTCCTTTTGCTATTATTTATATTTCCTTGCTTTGATTTAAATATCTAGGGCTTAAGAGTGTTTGTTGTTAGATTGATAATTTCATTGAGTATTTGCTTGAAAATTTCTATCTTATTTAATTAATTTTAATAGTGCAATATCTAGGAATTTAAATTCTAGCATAACACTAACAATGGTACCCTGCTGCAATTCATTTTGAGAGAGCTTCAAAGTCTTTTATGTTTTTGCCTATGCAAAAAGAAGTATTATAATGGCACCCTATTTTGCTGGAAAAAAAAAATTATTGTGAAAATCAGCCGTAAATGAAAGAAATTGTGGGAAAATGTTAAAATAACTACTTATATCCTTAACTAAAATATCACGTGTATTTTTAATATTAATATAATCAATTGAAATATAAAATTGGACCCACATGTTCTATTTTTATAAAAAATTTAGAAACGTAAATATTTTAATTAAAAATTTAAGAATTTATGTGTTATAAAATCACAAATTTAATAACAATGGTATCACCTCATCCATATTTTTACTTTCTATTTGATTTATAATAATTACATGCTGTTAATTTAGATAATTAATCGGACCAATTAACGAGAAGACTCAATTGAGTTATTAACTACTTTATTAGCAGTAGCATTTATAAGAGGTTAAAACCAAAATAGGCAAAATACCCAATAGAAAGGATGATTACGGCTGGAAATAAAAAAAAAAATGGGATTAATAAAAAAACAATTAAAAAAATTTAAGAAAAAACCAAAAGATAACTCAAAAAAAAAAAAAAAAAAGCAAAAATATTAGAAATTAAATCTCTCAAAAGGAGTAAAAACACATAAAGTAACAGTATCCTTTTACAGGTGGTTTCCACACTTATTCTTACAAAACAAGCAAAAAAAAATTATTTAATAATAATATTAATTTCCTAATAATCAAATCAAGTCATCAAGAAATTCCAATAAGCTAGATAAATCAGAGCCATGCACCATCCAAACATGTATCTTCAGGCAGGGCTTGAACTTGGTTCTTGTGCTGCACCTCCATATTGATATGGTGGTGATGTTATGTGCGGTGCTGATGCTGTTGGTGGAAAAGCTGGGAAAAATGGTAATATGGAGACTTGAGGCACCACATTAATAACAAGCTTTTGTTTACCTTGTGCACAATGTTGTCCAACACCACAAATGTACCATTTTTTACCAGGACTCGCTAGTGTTATTACATCATTCCCACTAGTCAATGCTTCTACTCCTCTAGGTGCTGAACATTCTTTGAACCCAACTCCATCCACTCTCAACACATTGTGGACTCCAGGTGGATACTTGAATACTACATATATCCATTTATTCAATTTCAATTTCTTTTTTTTTATTAAATGATAATCATTTACATAATTAGTAGGACTAACAATTATAAAATTTTAGTTTCTTCATCATCCACTGAACTTAATTTCATTTATGGCGTTATCATTATTTGATACTAAGAAATAGTTTAAAGAATTTTAGATCAAGACAAGTTGTAAGGTTGGAAGCACTTAATAGAAAGATTGGTTGGGTTTGTCACATTTTTTCTAATAGAAACAAATTTTTTTTACTTATTTTTTAAAGCACTTTATTATGAAGAATAAATTGACCCTAATAGTATGCGAAACAATTGGGTTTAGGATATTTGCTATGAGAACAATTGTTTTCATTTTTCATCATTTAAAGTAATTGATAATATTTTCTATTTGTTTAATTAACAACTCTAAGTTATCCATTTATTAGGATTTGAAACCAATAATTTATAACTATGACTAGAGAGTATATCAAGACGCTCGGAGCGTCACGCTCCACATATTCTATAAGCCTATTAGCTACTAATTTTTGTAATAGTGATGAGAGGAATGTTAAAATGACACAAATTTGGACTCATTTTTATAATTTTGCTATATTTAATTAAATAAGTGGTGTAGTGCACAAATAAATGTAAATTTATGTGTTATTAGTTAACATATATTTTATTTTTAATAAAATTAAAAATCAATAAAACTTTAAAATAAAACAGTGGTAATTAACAAATATTTTGTAAAAAATCATATTAATTGTGACTTTATTATTATTAAATATTCGTATTTTAATTGCATTTAATTACTTGGTATAAAAAAAATATACTTTAATAGAAAAACCATCGCAATAATATATTTTGTCCTTAATTAGCTCTTTTTATATAACTAAATAAAATGACATCATTTATAATCTAAATCTGTAATTAAATTACACAAGTAACTTAATTTTAAAAAAAAATTATGAAATTTTTCTCATCAATAGTAATAGAATATCTTAATGTTCATGAAACTAGAGCTTAATAAATTTGTAAGCGGCAATAGGTAGCCAACAAGTAAAACTACTCACCAAGTTTGTCACCAACATGGAAGACCTTTCCTTGAGCCCAAGCCTGGTAATCAAAGTTAATGGTCCAACCAGTCTCATCTCCAACTATATGTTCCTCACCATAAATTGAAGGCATTGAAATGAATAGAATGGTAAAAACAATAAACAATTTGATGAAAGCCATTAGTTAATTAATACAACTATTAGTAGCTTAATTAACCTTATCTTCCAAATATTAAGTATTGGTAGTTAAGTTTCTCTAGAAAGACCTAGAACTGCTTTTTGTGATTAGTTGAAGCATATTGATGCCTATTTAAAGCTTTTGAATCCATGCAATTGTTTCTAGAATGAGGGGTCCGGCATTGAACGGCACTACTAAATATTAACGCCTGCCGAATTCAAAAAAAAAGTTCTAGATGTTAAAATAGTTTGAGGTATAATATTTTTTTTAAACCACACAAAAATTGACACTCGTTATATTTATAAATGTTCTTTAAGTTATGTCATTTATATTATTTAATCTTTTTATTTAATCTCTTAATTTTAGTAAAATTACGTGTTTTATTCTTAATTGATCTATTTTTTTTAAAATTAAGATACTAAATAATACTATTTATAATCTAAATAATTAAATAATATAAATGATTTAAGATAAATACATGACATTTTTTTTTAAAAAAAATAGTATTATTTTTATTGTAGAATAATATTATATGTATGAATTAAGTAACGTAAAAATATTAACCGAATGTTAAATTATTAACCGAATGTTAAATTAAAAATGCAAGAAATTGTCGTAATTGTGAATCACTTAGTAAGAGGATAATTAAAACTAAGGTCATTTTAGTTTACTGAATGTAATCGTAATTGTAATAGAATGTAATGTAAAAGAAATAGTATTACTATTACAATGTTTGGTTTAGTCACTGTAATAAAAAAAAGAATCAGTATTACAGTGTTTGGTTTGACAACTGTAATGGAATGTAAAACACAATAATATTACATTAATACCCTTATATTCAATTCTTATTTTACTATTATTTCCTAAATCAAATAAAATATATTTTTTAAAATTAAATAATTATTATATAAAATTTTAAACTTATTAATTAAGAAATTAAAATTTATAACCATAATAAAACCAAAATTTTAATAATATCATACAATAATTATTTATCAAATTCATAAACCTATATTTTATTACTCTTTTTATATAAATATTCTTATAATTAATATATGCAATGTAATAATATTAATACTAATGACATTACATGAGCAGTAGTTTTTTATAGTTAGTACTATTAGTTAATGCGTGGAATAATAAAAAAAGGCATCTCATGCAAAGCCAATAATATTAATTTGTTTCATAATATATATTATT
Organism: Elaeagnus macrophylla; assembly: GCA_029378325.1. NCBI lineage: Eukaryota > Viridiplantae > Streptophyta > Magnoliopsida > Rosales > Elaeagnaceae > Elaeagnus > Elaeagnus macrophylla. The sequence goes on from CM055644.1 coordinate 2,204,597, forward strand.
TTTTAAAAAATATTTATTTATAAATAAAAATAAAATATGAGTGTTTTTTTATAGATTTTTTTATATAAAATGAATCTAAATTTAAGTAATAATTATACTTTTTATCCAAAAATAAATAATTAGTTGACTTACCATACCGAGTTTCACTATTTTTTTTTTTATATAAAAAACATCACAAAATTCATACATTAAAATTAACTATAACTTTGCATTTGAGTGCCTCATAAAATAATAATAATAATGTCACCATACTACGACAATGCAACAAAAAATATCAGCATTTCAATTTTCTTCACAAAGTCATGAATAACAATCATTGGAACAATGCAAGGGAGAAGCAGAAACAAGGACAAGATACAAGAGTAACTTATTCAATAAATCAATGTAGTTTACGGCAAACAATTTGCTCAAAATAAACTCCAAATAGTTTCACATACAAAGGTTCATATAACTCTCTTATACACGCATCAAGAACTCTAACAAATAATTCCTATAGAACCAAACTTGGTATGTTTTATAAGTAAATCAGCTAAATATTTTCTTTTGAATCTGTATAACAACATCCTACCACTTGAATTTTGTATAGAAGGGCAAGTTCGATTTGAAGGCATTCTGCTTCCTCACTAATATTGCTGCTGCATTGACATTCTGCATCTCCCATTTCTATTTCTTGATTTCCCTTCCATTCTCCTTCATTTTGAAACATCACCTCAATTTCTTCCAAAGTTTTCCCTTTCGTTTCTGGGACACACTTATGCACAAAAATAACAGCTAGGGATGAGATCACGGTGAAAACAAAGAAGGTTCCCGCAATGGTGATTGCACGAGAAATTGATAGAAATGACATTACAACCACGCCGCTGACAAAAAATGTTTTTCTTACTTCATATTCCATTTCCTATGTGTTAAAAGAAGTTTTCTGTTCAGAAATGTGTACCTGTGGAAAGCCTATCCCATAATTAATAAAAATTTGGGTTGAAGGAAATGCAGCCACAAAAGAATCATTCCTCCATGCATAAACGGGTTTGTTCACATAGGCCACCAACTTTTCACAAGTACTGCCACATTTATCTGTTGCCACCTTTAAACCAACTTCCTCTATTGCACCCACCCATTCTTTCGCTGATCCATCAAAGATGGGGATCTGTATGGGTTAGTCATGGAATCTGTTAGTCATCCTATTAATCTATTCTGGACATTACCAGCCTTCCTATGTGGATATATCATTTCAAACATAATGAAAATCATGTTAATCATCCAAAGATCCAATAGCTTAAACATTTTATTCATAATGATGTAGATATATAATGGTCGAGAACTTCAATGTTATCTGATACAAAATGAATATGAACCAAAAGTAGGGAACACCACCTACTGGCTTAAACAGTTAAACTTTCAGTAAAGAAGAGGACCAACAAAATTTAACATTGCATCCACCTTTCTCCCACTAGATTAAACATAAAGAACAAATTAAACCAATTTAAACTTTTAACTCTTCATAAAGCAATAAGTTTACTAAATTTCAAACAGTTCCACCTCAACCAGTGCAAAAACAAAAAAGTGAAAGGTCCTAATTTACACAGAAGTGCTCAACGTTGGCATCTGAGCTGACACTTCAGATTTTGCTACCAGCCATGACCATGTTTTCCTAAATACCTCGCTAGATTTCTTATTCCGACATTTTACCAATTTTTTTACTTCCTCCATGCAGCATGTATAGTCTAATTTTCCGACATTTTACCTAGTGGAAATTATATTAGAAGCTGCTGCTATAGTCTAATTTTCCTAGTGGAAATCACTTTTAACATAAGCAATAATAAGCCAAGCTTAAACAGTGTCTGCTAGTCACAAATTTTGATAGGTTCAAGCTCATGTATAACGAAGAAGAAGAAAAATTTCTGAAATTTCTTTCTTTTTCCAAATTGTGATTGCTTCATACCTGAAGAAGAAGAACGGCGCGGAGGAGAACGCCGAGGGAGAGCTCATGGCAAGGGAGAGCTCACGGCGAGGGACAGCAAACGCGAGGGAGAAAGAACGGCTAAGGAGAGCGAACAGCGAGGAGTGTTGGACGACAGCGCACACAGGCAAGGTTGATCGACGGCGCACGAAGGCTCAAGTAACGTGACTGCGCACTAACGTTCGCGAGGCTAGGGAGAGCGCGAAGAGGTCACGTAATGTAATTGCAATTCCTTCTGTTTCCTATGTAATGAGAATTTATTAAGAGATGTATTACATCATATTTTTTTAAAGAAATTAAATATTAAATTAAATTAATTACATTACTTATTTTATTACAATCAACCAAACACCACCCAAAAATTATCTCAACAACTTTATAGAGGACCATGTCGGCTGTTGGCATACGAAGAACTAGGGGTGTATAGTTCTGTTCCATTAGATTCAATTTTTAATAAAAAAAATTAAAGTAAATTAAATATATTATTTTAATTAAATTAAATTATTGTTTAATAAAATTATTAAAATTTAAAGATTTAACCTAATTTAGTTAATAATTTTTGACAATTTATATATATATATGTTTTTCTCCAAACTTATTAAAACTTGAAAATAACATTAAAAAAAAATTTAAATTTAAACAAATTAATTAATATATACTACAAATATAAAATCATATTACATCTTATATAAATTATATAAACATCCTAAAAATAATCATAAAATCAATTATAATATAGAGCTAAATATTTTTGCAAATTCTACAACAAAATACAATAATACATTAATCCATAAATAATATAATAAAAATAAGTTAGGAAGTTAGGATTGTATACTTGAATTATAATAAAATATATAATTATTATATATATATTTAGTTTTTTTTTAAGAATAATATATTAAAAATAATTATAAATAATTGTCAAGTCCAATTTGGTGCGGTTTAAAAATTCGTATAACCGAATCGAATTGTTTGTAAAACGGTTTAAAAAAATAAAAATCAAACCGAACCGTTTATTTTACAAAACTGTTTGACTCCGTCTGATCAGAACCAATTTTTTGATTTTAATCAATTTGATCTATTATTTGGACACCCCTATGAAGAACTAAGAAATTATTAGTTGTTTTTGTATAAAGTTAATATCTGGGCTTGTTCCTTTCATATCTTACATTTAATATTTTTTATTAAAATTTAAAATTTTAAATGTATTTAATTTAATAATTTAATATACAAATACTAGAACATTAAGGTCACGTTTTGTTGGTTGTAATAAAAAATTAAATGTAATTGATTCTGTACATTACAATGTTTAGTTGTATTAAATACATGTAATATAATGTAATCAATTACATAAAGAGATCGAAGGAAAAGTCATTACACAATCTAATACAAGGAAAAGTCATTACATTACATAACCTGCCTCTACCTTTCGCGTCTCCCTCTTCCGTGCCCCTCTGCCATCCGTCCTCTTCTGCCGTCCGTGGCGTTCAGTCGTCTGTGCGCGTTCGTGCGCCCCTGCCTCTGTCCGTCGCGTTCAAGTGTCCGTGCGCCTCTGCCTCTCGCGTTCTACACATTACTAAGGTTACTTTTTTTTTTTATCAACATTTTTTTGGGCTGAAATTGTGATTTTTTGCTGAAATTATTGTAATTAAATTTTATTAGTTGTTGTTATGAATTGTTGAAATTGTATATGTTGAATTTTTTTTTGTTATGATTAAATTTTTTTTGGTGAATTGTTGAATTTAAAATAATTATATAATTTTAAAGAATATATTTTATTTGATTTAGAAAATAATAGTAAAATAAAATTATTTAAACTTCATTGAACATAGGGGTATTAATGTAATATTATTGTATTTTTCATTTCATTACAGTGATTAAACCAAATACTGTAATATTGATTCCTTTTTTTATTACAGTGGCTAAACGAAGCACCATAATAGTAATGCTGTTTTCTTTACATTACATTCCATTACCATTACAATTACAGTCAGTGAACCAAACGTGACTTAAATAAAAATGTAGATATACATGCGTACTAATTTTTATTCAATTTATTTTTAATATATAATAAATATTTCATACGTTTTTATCAACTATAGCCAAGAATATTTTACTAATTCAATTAGTAATAAAATTAAAAAGAAAATAAGATGATGAATAAAATTTATTTTATGTACTCTATAAAAAGATTCTTCATTTTTTAAATAAGGATTTAAGGATTAAATTACTTCACTTTGAAAAATGGTTGATTTTATAATCTTATCTAATTATATATATTTTTGAACAATTATTTTTTTTTTATGATTTAAAATACTTAAATGCTTAGAATATATAAGAAAAATGAAGTAAGATTGTGCTTATTATCCTATAGCCTATAGGAAATAATTTTACTAGATAATTTAATAAATTTATTATATTATTACATTAAAATATCATGAATTTAAGCTTAAATAGAGGCAAAATTTATTATTTATCAAATTATATATGTTAGAGGTGATATGTGCATGTTATTATAAAATACTATTTATACCAAATATTAAGGAGGTGTTATGACGTTATTAATGTTATTCCCGCAAATATTTTTGAGTATTAAATTTAAAAGGGTAAATTACACACAAATGGTCCCTATGTTTTAATATATTTTACATTTTGTTCCTTTCTTATTTTCTTATGGTTTGGTCTGTTTATTTTTTTATTTTTATACATTTATTTTCTTACATTTTTTCTTACAACTTAATATCATTATTATTTAATTTTCATTCTTTTGATCCTATTACTTTATATGAATCACCTCAAATATAATTAATATGAAACTTTGTTCATATATTTTTAACAATCTTTCCTTTGAACAAATTATCACATGTTTCAAATCATTTTTGAAATACGCATTACCTTAACGCTTTATAATGTATCCATCTTCCCCTCAATTAAATATACACTTTATCTTCCTACTTTATATTGTAATTCAGCTCATTTCAAACCTATAACAAGCATTTGATTCACAACGATATTTGGTTGATGTGTAAGGAGCCCACAAATGTTCATACTGATCAAGCCCATACAGTTTAAGAGTTCACATAGATGACCAAAACGACTAATGGAAAATTAAACAGTAATGCAACCAAATATAAACAATAAAGATAGAGAAATAAGTGTAAAATCTAAAAAAATAAAATACCAGATCAAAAGAAAACAATAATAATAAATAACTAGATTATAGAATTTAAAAAAAAAATAAGTTAATAATATTATCATAATTAAAATTATTAATATCATAATTATTTTTTATTAATGATAATTTCATCAACAAAAATATCTCTAATATGTAAATAATTATAAGATATAATAGTAAATTTATATACTTTTTTTTATAACAATAATAAAAATGATTGTAATGATATCAATATCTAAAAAATACATAAATAATTTATAGAACAAACATTTTATTTAATATTAATACTATAATATTTTTTATGATTTACTACTAAATTTTTTTTTTTTTTTTGCATTAGCTTTATTATTAAAGCTATTCAATTTTGTTTCATCTGAGTATTCTGCTTTAAGAACAAATTCAAAACGGTTATCATCATTAAAGATATTTTTGTAATTACCTTAAAAAAATAAATATATATATTTTTTATTATAAATGGTTAAAAATAAATAAAAAATTATATCATTCAATTAATTAAACTTAATAATAATTCAAAATGAAAAAAAAAAAAAAAAAATCGTACTACCAGCAATCAAAGATGAAGAGTGCATACACAAAAACGATTAGGGTGTTGGTGTGTAGGACGAGTTGGTTTTGATGAGGAGAAAAATGAGTGATAGAGGAAAAAATTGAAAATTCCTAAAGGCCCAGAGATGGCAGGGTTTAGTGTCGCCATGACTATAGGTTGTGATGATTGATGAGGAAGAGTGAAAAAGATTATTTGATTCTCTTTTGGTAAATAATAATTCTAAGGTTTGATTTATTGGATTATTCTAAGTTGCGTTTCAGGTTGAGCCTTCAATCACTAGCCAAGCTGTCGTCATCTTCCTCAAACCCACCAGTTCTCCTTGCCATCGTCGTCTGCCACAGACTCACAAGTTCTCGTCGATGCCGACTAATTCAGCCTCGTTCCAGCCTTGGTCACTGTTGTAAAACCCAGAAAAAATCGATCTACTTGTTGTCGTCCCTTTCCATGTGCTGCAGCTGTTTTTGAGGAACCTAACGACCGTTGCTCCTGGTCCAACGTGCCGCCCCTCTTGATCCACCCACACTCGTCAGGACTGCCACCTGCTTGTCTTTTTCTAAACATATGATATAAGGGTTCATTTTTAGCATTAGAGCTATTATTTTTATTTTATGCCTATTTTGGGCTAATTTGGGTACGTTGACAGCGATTAAGGGTCGCCATTTTGGATCTGTGTGGTTTGAGATTTCAACATTGGGTCTCATAATTTTGGGTGGTGGGTTCGTGATTCCAGGTTGTGCAATTCTGGTTTAGCATTGGGCTTGCAATTTTGGGTGTTGCGTGTGGTTCATGGAATTTGCGATAGCTATGGCGGCTTTGCTTTGTGGTTTTGGTGGCGGAATGGGTGGGGTATGGCCGGAACCAGAGGTGGCTGATGGTTAGAGCTTAGATGTGTGGGTGATTGTGGTTGATGGCTATGGAGGTATTTTTGTGTGAAAATTTCTAATTTTTTAATAATAAAATAAATTACTATTTTATTTTATGTTAACTTCCTCACAAATTTTTAGACTTTTCGGAGATCATTCAAACATGAGAAACATGATTATTGTGAAAAAAAGAAAAGATATATAATTAATGAAAAATGTAAATTTTGAGCACGTGCCGAAAAAAGTCTAAATTTGAGGGTGTTTATCTAAAAGGGGGTTAAAAGTGGTGAAAATTAACACTTCAAGCTTCATTGGTGGGTTTTGTTAAAAGTGCTATCTTAGAAAGATTTTGTTATGATCGGTAGGAATGAACAAAAAAATACAGAACCAAATCAACTCACCCAATTCAACCCAAACTAATCCAGAAAAATTAGTTTTTAAGTTTTATTGGTTTGGTTCGGTTCTTCATAATAAAAAACTGATTAATATTGGGTTGGTTTGGTTTTCATTTATTAAAATCTTAAAAAAACTGAACCAACCCATATATATATATATATATTTAAATATTTATATAATCATTACAATTTAATTTATTTAATTCATAGTTTACACTTAATTTTCTATTTTTATAGACATGTTTGAAAAATAACATACCTCAATAAACTCAATTGCGAGTTAGCGAAATCAATGATTTCAATATAATATTTATGTTTTATTAATATATTAGAATATGGGAGCTTGGAACATGTTTGAAATTTTATTTTATTTTTATGTTTTTTTTTTTGGATAATTTAAGTATTTTATTTTTATTCTCTATTTTGTAATATACTGTAGTCTATATGTACTAAAGATTTGAATTTATATGTTTGAATTTTTATTTGTTGCTAATTAGTTATGTTTATGAAGGCAACATTTTTTATTTTCGATAATATTTTAGAAAAATTTGTCCTTTACTTTGTCCATTTTTGTCATTACAATTTAAATATTTAAACGGAATTCGTGCAAGCACTTCTCTACCAAGTACTCTCATTTATTTTATCTTTTATTCACATGATACACGAATTTGATATTATTTAATTATTTATCCATTATAAATTTATAATTACATTATCTTTCATATTTTTGTCGGTAGAGTTTTCATTGCATGAATAACATTGGTGAACAATATTATTAGATCTGAAAGTTAGTAAATTTTGTCAAGTATGTGATTACTATTCCTTATTGTTTATTTGTCTTAATTTTAAATTTTTCTTGCACTTTGTATTTGATATGAATAATAGTATTAGATAAGTGATCGATATCTATATTTCTAAATTTAGGTATTATAATAAAATTAACATTAAAAATGTTAGAAATTATATATAATACAAAAATTTTAAAAAAATTTAATAAACAAAATTCATTACCGTAAAAAGAGGAAGAAATTTCTTTTAAACTATATATAGATTAGACCGTATTAAATTTTATGGACTCTATATTGATTATAAGAGATGATCTGTTATACCTGTATTAAAATCGAAATCTAATCATTTAAATCGATTTTTAAATATTAATAATCGATTTGATCTAATAAAAATTATAAAATTAATCTAAATTAAATTTTTTAAATTAATTTAGATGAATTAGTTATTATAATTTTTCAAATCATCAACTTTTATTTTTATTTTTAATAATAAAATAAATAACTATTATCTGAACAATTGTATGTCGAGTTATACTATAATTATCGGGGAATTATATCTCAAAATATGTAAATTGTATAATATTATTTTAAAAATAATACTAAAATAATTATTGCATTAAATTTTAAGTTTTAAATACTAGCTAAGTTTAAAATCTAAAAGAATTTTGATCCTTTTTAAATAATAAATCAACAAAAATACATGCGTTAGATTGAATGATGTAAATTTTGAACACTCTAAGCTAAAAATACATTTTTCATAAAAAAAAAAAAAAAAAAAAAATACCTATGAAGTTTTAAGTTATATTTTTCACCATCTTTAATCCTTTTTTTTTTTTTTTATAATAAAGATAAATTTTATTAATAAGGATCCGAAATACAATCTTAAAGTTACTCCAATCTAAAAATATATCACAATTCTAAAACCTAGCTAAGACTTTTTAAGACATCATTTTGATAACAAAGAAGAGATCCTTAACATCAAACTAAAGAAGTTTTAATTCAACCTGCCCTCCTCTAAAGATCTTCTTCCTTTTAGGAAGGGAAGATTAGGATAGAGAGGCTAGTGAAATTTATCATTTTTTAAATTGGTTATTAATTTGAGATAATTTTTTTTTTTACTTTTCTTCATTATTATAAATGACAAAAATAGATTCAATTGTATCAATTTCTTTTGAATTTGTTGTTAAATTAAATGTCTAAATTAACATAATATTAAAATGTTATAAAATTAAATAATTTTAATAGTAATTTTTAAAAAATAACAATAAATCTATATGAATATAATAGTTTTAGTATCACATTAAATATTTTACGTAATTTGTGTAATTCAACCAAATAAACATATCACCATCAATGATGGCTTAAAGTGGTAAAATGTAACTTGATATTTATAGGTATTTTTTTTATTAAAAAGAAGCTCTTAACAAGTTTTCACCGACAAGATCAAATCACTTTTTATATTTTCATAAAATTGAAAAAATTAAGTATAATCAAAATATTAAATAATCTCACGTAATTTTATATCTTTAATCTTAATTTAATATAGTACTTACTTGTATTTTTATATAATAAAAAGGTTATCATAGAATAAAAATAGTAAAAATAGATTATGCTAACTTATTTTTCAAATATTTATTAAAAAAATTATGAAAAATCTCATTTTTTTGCAGCTAGACATCCCACTAATTAATTTAAAATTTACGAAAAAATAACACTTAATTATATTTCAAAAATATCCTTGGACATCCCAATCTTATTCTACCTATATCTCCTAACTCTCAAACCATTCATCCCATCTTTGCATACACAGCAACAATAACAATAACCACCACCATCCCCTTGAAGTAAAATGTGAAGAATAGAGAATTGTTTAATAAAATGGGATTAGGGTGTTAGGAATGGCTAGAGAAGAAAGAAGTCTTATTTGAAAGGTTCGATAAAAGTTATCAAACTTCATTGAAATATTCGATAAGGGTTATTGAACGTTTTTGTTATGTCTAGTTGGCTTTATCGAATCTTTCAAATATGTTTGGTCGGCCTTACTAAAACCTATGAGCGATTTGTAGGAAATTTTTTTTTGATATTTTTCAACTGCTTTTTGTCTCGATTTTTTTTCAAGATTTTTTACTTTTTTTATAAATTTTTTTTTGATATATCTCTTCCATTTTTAATATTTTGAGCTCAAAATATTATGATTTTTGAGTTGATGGTGAAATGTATTGAATTTTTTTAAAAAAATGTTTTTTTTATGAAGCTGAGATGTTTAGGGATGTATTAGTTATTTTTAATATAAAGGATAAAATTATCATTTTATTATATTTTTAAATATTTAATAAATAGAAAGATGTCTAAAAGTAAAGTTTAAAATTTTTCAAAAATTTCTATTTATTAATGACCCATTATTATCATAACTCAGAGTCTTTTTCTATTAAAAAAAAAATCTATAAGTCAAATAAAAATAAGGAAAAATATTATATAAAAAAAATGGAATTCATTAAATTAAATTAATGATACATTTTAATTTACTATTTTTTTATGATATTTTAAAAATTTATCAACTTTTAAATTAATTATATTATTAATTTAGCATAATTTTAACATTTATAATATTTACTTAATTATAAAAAAGGCTACCATTGTCTTTTTTTTATTTAGAGAAGAAGACAATAGTGTAATCACATTTTTATAAAGGGTCAACATATATATAGGTTGGTTTGAATTTAGATTAAAATTAGAAACAATTTAATATGATCAATTTTTTAAAAATAAGAACCGAACCGAGCCATAAAATTTGAAAAATCAATCTATCCTGAACTAATTTTTTTTTTGTTTGGTTTGGGTTAGTTAAAGGAAATTTCTTTATCTTTTTTTTGCTAATAAATTTTGTTTATTAATTTTTTTAAACTCTTGTATTATAGTTTCTAAAGTTTTTAATGCTAATTTTATCATAATACCAAAATTTAAAAATATAGATTTAACTTATTTAATATTATGATCCATATCAAACACAAAATGTAAGAAAAATTAGAAATATAATTAAAAAAAATAAGTAATAAGGAATAGTAATCACATACATGGCAAAAATTGCTAATTTTTATATCCAATAATATTGTTCAGTAATGTTATTTATACAATGAAAACTCTAACGACAAAAATATGAAAGATGATATAATTATATAAGTGAGGAAGAAACAAATGTAGAAATAGAAACAACTTCAGAAATGAAGGAGACTAAACAAGAACAAGAGGGATCTACTGAAGAAGATCCTTCTCCTTCCCTTTTTTCGGAAGAAAAGGAGGATCAGAACAAAATCGATGAAACCAAAGAGATCCGAGTGAATGAAAATTTATAATGGATAAATAATTAAATAATACAAAATTAGTGTCTCATGTAAATAAAAAATAAAATAAATGAGAGTACTTGGTAGATAAGTACTTGCATGAATTTCGCTTAAATATCCAAACTCTAACGACAAAAATGGATAAAATCTGTTGATAACTAATTAGAGTTGGACAAATGTGTGACTTATGAGAAGAGTGAATTTAAGTTTTTGAGAGAAAACTGATTCATTGAAAGAGGTATAAAGTATAAACCTAATCAACTGTGAATGAAAATTAATTTTTTTAAAATAATTCTATAAAATAACAATATAAATATAAATATAATAAGAAAAAATTAATAAATAAATTGAGTTGTTTCGATTTTTTTAAGAATTTAATAAATGAAAATCAAACAAATTTAATATTAATCGATTTTTTATTATTAAGAACTAAATTAAATTAATAATTCATTTTTTTAAGGATGAGTTTAATGAGTTGGGATTGATTCTGGATATTTTCCTTCATTCCAACGTTTTTATTTGTACCTTTTAAGTCAGAACAAGATAAAGAACCAAAAGGAGGCTGAGTCTAATTGCTGGTCCTGGCCATTCTGAAGATAATGGTATATGATTGACTTTTAAAACTTTGTTATGCAAAGCCTTCTCTTGGCAATAGTTATACAAAGATCAGTGTGGGCAAATAAATGCAATGCGAGGCATCAAGACAATAATAACTCTAATATCTTCTCAGTTCTATTTGTAATTTATCCTCTTACACATGTTTTTTTTTTTTCCCTTTTCATTTTGGTAAATCGGAATACATCTTAATGGTGCAGCTCTTCGGGAGATAAATGAATATCTAAAAGTTTTTTTTTTTTTTTAATTTATAAACTTTATTAATTGATCTCTCATATATATTTTTTTTAATTTCATAATCATGTTATTTGTATTTATTTTTATAAAAAATTAATCAAAAAATTAATAAATGAATTAATAATATATTATTTTTAAAAGATAATAAAATTTTGGAAAAATAACTCTTAAGGTCTCTTAACTTTTAAAAATGTGCTTTTTAATTCCTTATTTTTGAAAAGATGTATTATAAGCTTCTTATTTATCTTTAAGGTGCACATAAGTTTATTTTACATTAATTATTTCATTTTGACTACAATTTAAATATAGAAAAAAAATAAAAAATACTATAAATAATAGGTAAATTTATCATAAATAAAAATAATTAATAATTGTTAATTTTTTTAGGAAAAATAAATATTTTTTTATCAACAAATTTATTCTTATTTATGATGTCACATTATTTTTACTTGTTTTAATAATAATTAAATTAAAATATTTAATCTAAAATAAACTTATATATACTTTTATAATAAATGAAAAAAATTATAAAAAATTTATAGTATATTTTTAAAAAAATTAGAAACATAAATGTACCTTTTACAAAATAAATGGTGGACATGTCTAGACCCTAAAATTTTAGAGTTTTATATAAAACATAAAGTATATTATTAGCCTAAAACCCTAGTACGGCAATCACCCCACCCTAAGGATAAAACCCTAGTTTTTTGTTGTATTTGTACAGATTTGAGGTCCCAATCTCGATCAGGAAAACAAAAAAAGGGGAACCCTCCCAGCTTCTTTCAAGTTTCAAGCTCCAACGAAACTCAAAACCCTGTTCTTATTTGCTACTCAAATCCTTGAGGCTGTGAAACATGAAAAAGCAATCTCATTTCATTTACATGTTGAATTTCTGTCACTCTCATTTTCTTACTCGAAAAGGTTGGGACATTTCGTTGTACTCAACCAGAGCAAACGCTGCTAAAAGATCTCCCTGCTATGACAGGGCTAACAAACTCTACCGCATGATTTCTCCATTGGGGGATCCAAATGTTTCAATTGCTCCAGTTCTCGATCAATGGGTTGAACAAGTTGGAACTCTAGACAAACCAAGTTTCGTTACCATCATCAGGGAGCTCAGGCGCTATAGAAGATACAAACATGCTCTCGAGGTATATTTTATGTTCTCTATGCTTCTGTACCCCCTTCAATGTGTTGAATTTTCTATTTTGGGTGAAAATGAAATGTGCGTGCATGCTTGTTTGCTGGAAAAATTGTGAGGGGAAGCTTCTGAGTCTCTTCGGAAATGCGGGTGTTTTCAAAACCATTATATTTAAGAAGTTGGAGTGAAGATTTATTTGGGTTATTTTCTTTAGGATACAACTAGCTGGAAACTAGATGTAGAAAATTTTGAAATTTCTAGCCCTTGAATGATATTTGATATGCTAGTCTAATAAGAAAGTAGAATTGTAAAATTTTTTAATGTCTAGAGAAAGCCTTATACGATTTATACTATTAACAAAATGACACAACCAGGAAATTTCCTCAATTGTTGTGTTATGTTGAATGATTGTTTATTAATTGTGATAATAACGTGTCATGTAGTTTGCATTGAATAATGAATCTGGAATTTGGATAATCTCGATAATAGTTTGGAGCTAATGGTAATAAGTACTTGAGAGTTGGAGTGGGATTGGGATGGAAATGGAGGTCTGGGTATCCTTCAACGTTCTAGTCAATTTTCATTAGTCTCCACTCAAAAATACTATAGGTCGGTGTTAGACTGTGTTGTAATGACCATATGTTAACTATAATTATAGCTCTGGTTAATAACTAAGGAAGTTAGTTTGTTATTGACAGCTAAGAGCTGTTATACTTAGTATAGCTATAGGCTATAAAAGTAATTGAATGTACGTTTGTTATTAGTTAATGAAAATGCAATGTTTGTTCTGTTCTTCTTCTCTACTATTCCTCTTTTCTCACTCTTAATCTTGAAGTCTTCCGTTGTACATCTCTTTCTCTAAGAACGTTTAAATATGCTTATCTTAAAAGAGAAGTGGTTTAATTAATAGTAGTTTTAAGATAAGTATTTAGGTGATTGTGACGAAAATGTTAAAAGTGATTTAAAGTGGTACTTTGATAATTATTTTTGGATGTGAGCATACATTCAAAATTACTTATATCAAATGTAGGTATTATTTACTCGTCTTGAAAATACAAATAATGCTTCTCAAATTTTTGAAAGCACTTCTCATAGAGATTGTCAAACATCATTGAAAGTGCTTTAATACATTTGAAAATACTTCCAATTAAAAGGAAAAGCAGTTTCAAATGGGTCCTATGTTTGTTTAAATGCTAATTCCTTTGTTTCATAAATTTTTAGTTGTCCTGCGAACTTGCTTTAAATAACTGAAACTAATGGAACCAAATGTGCCAAAAGAAACTGACATGAATGTTTTCATTATATGTTAGGGTTGTTTAAGTCATACAATATATTGAAGTCAGTGTTGTGCTAGTAGAATCATCAAGTGAATCAACCATGACTGAATTGTGTGATACATAAAGCGTGTAAATTCATGAACTTTGAATTAGGAAAGATGATCTATTGGCATTTACTTCGTCCTAATCGGCATGTTTAATCAGAATCCTGGTATTAATTTTTTGGTCCCATTTCCTCAGTTATCTTTGTGGATGACAGACAAAAGGTACCATCCGCTTTCATGTGGTGATGCTGCTATCCGGCTTGATCTGATTGCAAAAGTTTACGGTATAGGAGATGCTGAGAATTATTTAAACAGCCTTCCAAGACCTTTAAAATCTCTCGAGGTTTATAGTGCTCTTCTCAATTGTTATGCCAGTGCAAAGTTGGTTGAGAAAGCAGAGGGTATTCTGCAGCAGATGAAAGATATGGGTTTGTCCAGGGCAAGATTGATTTATAATCGTTTGCTTAATATGTATCATCTAACTGGAAATTATGAAAAGATGAAGCTTCTTTTGCAAGAGATGGAAAAGGAGGACCTTAGTTATGACTCATATACCTACTGCATTCTTCTATCTTCATATGGATATAATTCTGATGTAAACGGACTTGAAAATGTTTTAAAAAGGTTGGAGTGCGATTCTGAAATTGTTTTGGATTGGCATGTTTACCATGCTGCTGGAAAGGGATATGCAAAAGCTGGTCTATTGGACAAGGCTTTGGAGATGTTAAAGAAATCCGAGAAGCTGATATCAACTATGCAGAAAAAGAACGTAGCATTTGAGAATCTTCTTAGCCAATACGCACTTATGGGGAAGATAGATGAAGTACTAAGAGTATGGAAGCTATACAAGACTCAACTAAAGGTGTATAATAAGGGCTATATGATTATGATGTACTCATTAACGAAGCTCGATGATGTTGAAAGTGCTGAAAAAGTTTTTGAGGAGTGGGAATCCAGCAATTTATCTTATGATTTGCGCATTCCAAACTACTTAATTAATGCTTATTGCAGAAAAGGTAAATTTGAGAAGGCTGAAACCCTGGTTAATAGAGTTACAGCAAAGGGCGAGAAGCCTGATGCGAGGACATGGTCTTATTTTACAACTGGGTATTGTCGGCAGAATCAATTTAAATATGCAATTGAGGCTATAAAGAAAGAGATTATAGCTTCCAAGCCCACATGGGATGTTAACAAGGATAATAATTTGGCTGCAATTCTGAATTATTTGAAAGGAGAAGGAGACTTGGAGGGGGCAGAGGAAATTGTAAATCTGCTCAGGGATAAGGATATTGTGTCTGAGGATTTTCAGAAGAGACTGTTGAGTTATCTTAAAGAAGGGGAGTCAAGTTCAACAGCACTAATTGAAATATTAGGAGATGGTGTGAATAGAAATGAAGACACTTCTGAACTTGCTGAAGAAGAAGATGGAAACATCAGCACCAACGTATAAACAAAAGACAAGGTTTCTGGAGACTTTGTAATCGTGTTAGCTACTTATGGGGACCACTAAAGTACATGCAGAATATTTTTTAGGTACTCGCTATCTTTATATTCTCTGACTAAAATATTCGAGTACTGTTATGCAGCATTTAGTTTGCTTGAATTAAACTTAAAAGGGTTACACGGACAAGACTCCTAATGTCATTGAGAGTTTAGTCTGTGTCTTTTCTACGCTTGATATTAAAGCAAAATCTCAAATAGACACTACCATTCATGAATTTATTATGCTTCTCAGCTTCTGTTTTACTGTTTACTTTTTATGGATTGGCGACATCTTAGTTTTAACCCCCTAGCAATTTATGTTTCTGAAAGCCCTAATAACGTGGTGAAACTCTACTCCTTAATATACTAGCAGTTTCAGAAACAAGTGAATTGAAGGACTTTTGTTTTGTGTTAGGTGGACTCTTTTAGGACAGTCAAATTTTTTGGATACATTTTTGGGTGTCAGACTCATTCATTTTTTTTTTCCTCCAGAGGGGCTCGTTTTTAGGTGGTGTAGCCTCAACATTTATTATATATATTTTTTTAAAATGTAATATTAAAACAACTTTTTAAAAGATATTAAAGTTAACAAATATATTATGTATTTAATTTAATATTATTTTGTGTTTAATTAAAAAAATTAATGCTACATAGTACTTGACTTAGTTTTCTTTTATAAGGAAAATAAAAATTATATGATGAATTATTTAAGTAAATTTATTTATTTATTTTAGTTATTGTTTAATATTTTTTTAATAATTAAAGAAATTTTTGATCTAATTCATGGTGGATTAAATCTGACACTCACAAAAGCTATCATAATAGTTAGGAAAATTCTGAAAAAATTTCAAAATTTACTACGGACATTTCAATAAATACAAAAATTTTATAAAAAAATTAATAATATTTAAAATATTAAAAATACTCTTAAAAATTACTCTTATACATCTCACCCAAATGTGCAGTGATTCGGTAGGGAGGTGTTGAACTTCACTGTTTTGTTCGGTAACCTCTACCGAATATATCATGTATATTCGGTAGGGGTTACCGAACCATTGCGCGATTTGCAGAAAAAAATAACTTATATACCAATTTTAATTGCTTTTTATCACTATTTTTTTCAAAAAATTTCACCTTTTTTGTATATTACATATATCTATCCTCTATTTTTAATATTTTGGGTTATGGTTGATGATAAATATGAAGAGAGAGGTAGAGGTGAGTGAGAGAGAAGAGGTAGAATGTGTGAATTTTTTTAATAATTTCTTATTTTTAGGAAAGTGGGATGTGGGATGTGGGGGTGAGAAGTGAGATATATATTTTAATTTTAAGTAAAAGGGTTAAATTTATCATTTTATTATATTTAAAATATTTAATTATTTAACAAAATGACTCAAAATAAAATTTAAAATTTGTCTTCGAGTGAAACTAGCACAAAAGGACAAATAATGATCGGTGCTACGAGTACAATATACAATCTATTTTTCTTGGAAATTTGAAAGTGATTGAGATTACTTACGATTAAACATTCAGGAGATGAATCCTTTGTTAGTATTTGGATATTTTTAATGGATGATAAAGAATCAACTTCAATAATGACTTACTGAAAGCATTTTTAAAAAGTTTTATTTTTTTATTTTTAAAAAAGAGGCTTTAAAGTCTCATTTTTTTTATTAATAAAGAGAAAACACACTCAAACATTCGGATGAGATTTTAACTTAAATTTTTAGTGGAAGAATTATAAGTTTTATCATCTGAACTACAAAAAATTCTCTGACATTTTTTAAAAGCTTATTTACCTCATTCTTTGACTTTTAAATGCTTAGCAGTAAGAGAATTAGCAAATATTAAATAATCTTAGAATTTTAGCAAATTGAGTGTTCATAATAAGAACAATCTCCTTGAGTCCTTGTTTCATGTATCGTCAATGTCACAACAAAACCATCTGGAGCATTTTTCCAATAAGGTGAACCCATTTACTGAATATTTAGAAATAAACATGCACACAATTTAAAATTTTCATTTTACTTCAAAGTTTTTTGCAAAACAACTACATTATCAAATCTCATATGATAGCTTTTGTTTGGACATGTATATAGGGGTCGGCCATGTTCCGGCCCTAAAACCCAGCTTGTCGACCTAGAGGAGAATATAGCACATACTCATAACAAAATAAAAAAGACAAAAATAATATATTTAAAAATTAAAAAATATATATATTTTAAAAATTATCTAAAATATCTCTTCACTAATTAGAATTGTAATTTCGATTCATTCTATTAACTTTAATTAGTATAAAGATATTTTAGATAAAATAATTATTTTATTTTTTAAAATATATATTTTATATTTTTAAATATATTATTTTTATCTTTTTTATTATCAGATATAAATATTCATTATAGAATCTTTTAGAACACATATTCTAGATATCTTCCTTCCCACACGGGATTTTCTCCCACTTCACCTCGCATTCAATCTTTAGGATATGTTGCCATTTCGACAGTTTCAAAAGTAATTTATAACTTTGTTTTACTCAATATGTTCATTATATTACTTTATTACTAAATTCAATTGAATATACTTACTTTGTCATCATTTATTTTTTAATTTATCATTAATTTTGAAAAAAAAAATCTTTTATGATAAAAAATAATAATGTCAATTCTTATCTAACATTTTACGTTTTTATCTTTTAATATTTACCTACTTTGTAAATTAAGCATATAAGCTACATACTTAATAATTTTGTTTTGATGCATATTTAAAAATGTATATTTGTTGTTATTGTATTGTTTGAGGGAAAATTTTAATTAATATGATAACAAAAAAAATTTAATTAGTTATTTAATTGATATACACTGGCTAAATAAATTTTTAAAAATAATAGTAAAGATTTTTATTTATATTATTTTAATACGAAAAATATTTAAGGTTTTAATTTATTTATTTATTATTGCCATAAGCCTCCGTATTTCTTGAACTTTCCCTCTTTTTTCAAATTTTCTTAAAATTTGTACGAAATCCAAGTACCATTGAAGGTCGAACCTGGTAATGCTCAGGTATTTGAGATATCCATTTTGTAATTTTATTATATATATATATTTTATGATGTTACAATTATTATTGTTACAGAGTGTAAAAAAATTTATATTAACTTTATTATTAATAACACCTAATATCAATATTATTATATAAAATTGTAATTATTATTGTGACAATATTATTCCCTTTTATATTATCATTTTCGTTCTTTGCATTATTAACTAGGGGCTATCTCGTGGATAGAGATAGATATTTTATCCGCGAGTTCGGGTATTCGCGGATAACTGATCCGATCGGATCGGTTATTATCCGTTATCTTTAAAAACGGGGATGGTTAATTTAAATTTATTTTAAATACAGGACGGGCGGGGACGGTTTTATATAACTGTACCCGCCCGTACTTAAAATATATTTTTTAAATTTAATTTAAATAAGATACGGTTATACATAAAATCGTACATATATTTTTTAAATTTAATTTAAATATATATAAAAGTTGCTTACCGTGGGTTTCGAACCTGGGATAACAGTAAAAATATTTCATGTTATATCCACTAGACTACTTGTCTTCTTGTTAAAATTATAACATATAAATATATTTGTTTACTGAAATTATTTATTAATACTAATGAAACCCTAGTATAAATAAGAAAAGGAAACAAAGTAATTTGTTTTCCTTTATTTCTTATTAGTGCAGCGATTTCCATTTTCCAGTTCCAGTCTTCCAGCCAGCACTCGACGTCGCCGTCCACTTCTGCGTCGGCGCTTCCAGTCTTCCACAGCCTCGGCAAACGGCGGTCCAGCTCTAGCTCCAGCCCTCCACTTCTGCGTTGGCGGCTTGGCTGCTCTGCTGCTCATCGTTTCTAGTAAGATTTTGCTAGTGTTATTATTATTTTGATGTTTAGCTTTCTGGGTCCTGCTTGTTTTTTGAATCTTTACCAGATCTGATATTAAGGGTATGTAATGTGTTGTCGTAATAAATAATTATGTATAG
Organism: Elaeagnus macrophylla; assembly: GCA_029378325.1. Classification (NCBI taxonomy): domain Eukaryota; kingdom Viridiplantae; phylum Streptophyta; class Magnoliopsida; order Rosales; family Elaeagnaceae; genus Elaeagnus; species Elaeagnus macrophylla. The sequence goes on from CM055644.1 coordinate 2,224,519, forward strand.
TAATGGAGATTTTAGAGTGTCCGAGACGCCTTTTAAGTTATATTTGAATTTTGCTTTTGTTCTATTTGAGGATGATATGCTCTGGCAGATGGTAAGATTGGAACTTGGTAAAAATAGAAACTTTATGTCTTAATTGTTTTAATCATCCTATTTAGATGTCTCTGGCATATTGTTTATTGGGTATTGCTGGGGCGAAGCGTGTTACAGTAGTCCTAAATATCCAAAACGCATTGTAATACTAGAACATCATCAGACTGGTCAATACATCAATATGAATGCTTCATTTCATTGAAAACGAAACAATTAATATTTTGTTTTGTTTATAAGAAAAATTAATATTCTATTATAATAAATAAATAAGGAAAAACAATCTGTTTTGTTCATTGTAACGTTGTAACAAATTAAGTTTTCACTTAAAATATCAAAAGACTTTCCCAAATCCTGCTCAAATTTTTCACTGAGATCATTATAATAAAGAGAATTCTGCTAGTAGAAAATGTCTAGAACATCTTGTGCAGAAGTTTTGATTTTTTTTTTTAAATAATTGGATATTGGGGCAGTTTTTTTGTCATATCCGTCTCTGCCCGATCCCCGCCCGGTTATAACCGTACCCGAACTGGAGCAGGTTTCGGTTACACAGTTTTTTGCTCGATTTCGGGGACAGATATGGCAAAAACCGTCCCCGCCCGTCCCCATGCCCTTTCCTACTCATGGATTTGGTTGTCTTGTTTGCCTAACTTATTGGATTCAAATGGTTCTGTATAATTATTATTCGTAATTTTCTTGCTTGCTACTCAAAAACTTGTATTAGGCTTTGTTTTAAGGGATTGATCCTGGAATTCAGTGGCTTGATCGTGTAGGATATTTTTCTAAGAGTAGTTTGGGTGGCAATTAGGAGTGTTTATGGTCCAATTTAGTCTGATTTTTAGCAAAAAATAATAATAATCAATTTGGGTCGTATATATGATTTAAATAAAATCGAATCAGACCGTTTGTCTAATAAAATTATTGAAACCGGACGTTTTAGTCCGTTCCAATTTGATTAACAATTTTTTTTATAATTTTTAAATTTTAAATTTGTTTTCCTCCAATTTATGTTGAAACTAGAAATTAACATAAGAAAAAAAAAACTATAAATCTAACTAAATTATTTTAAATATGTTACAAATATAAATTATATAATATCTCACATAAATTAACAATTAAGCTGATAAAATTTATAAAATATAAAATTATCATAAATTACATACAATAAAAAACTGCAAACTGTATAATAAGTAACTGAATTTAAAAAAAAAAAATTTAAAAGCAATACTTAATATTTAATAATAAATAATATAATATATTTTTTATTTTTTTTAAATAAATAATTATATAATATAATTTTAAAAATAAGATTTTTTATATATAATATTAGGTTAAAAAAATAAAAAAATCAAACCGAACCATTTGAGAAACGGTTTGAAAAATATATAAACTAAATCGAATCATTTAATCCATATAACCTTTCAAACTAGTCTAATTTTTTTTTGTTTAATTCAATTTAGTTTGGTTCTTACACATCCCTAATTGCGATAATAACACCTCCCTTTCAAAATTATATTAATTTTCATTTAAATGTTTCTATGGCATGATCAAAAATCTTATATGTTTTTGGATTTTTTTCTAACTTACTATTTAATATTACATATAAATTATTTTATTTATTTTAATTAATTTTTATAACATATTTAAAATAAATACAAAATTAATTTTTTTATACTTTTAAATTAATTATGAAATTAAAATAATATTTAAAGTCCTTATTAAATATAATCTTTATTTTATTATTTTGTTTATATTTTATATTTAATGTGATAATAAATTTAAAAAAAAATTAATACATTAATTTAAAATATTGAAATAATTTTATTTAAAAATATTAAATATGATTCGAATTTATATATATTTAAACAATGGGTGTACGGCGCCAATAGTCTTTTTTTTTTTTCCTTCAAAAATGAGCATTTTAATTTTAATATTTTTGAATTAGGCACTCTATATGTTATTACGGAAAAAGAGAAAAATTGGTTATTTCTAGTCCTTTTATAATTAAGGGACTATAAATGCTCCATTTGTTTATATAACAACTAAACTGAAAAGCATTAATGTATAATAATACTTAGGAATAGCACTAGGCAACGTTGCTAGTCTCAAAACTTATTTTAATTTAAAAAAAATTTGGATTATATTATTTAATTTTTATATGATATTATTTAATTATTTAAATTATAAATAGTATTATTTAATTTTTTAATTATAAAATAGGTAAATTATTTTAATAATTTTTTATTAAAATATTATTATTTTTATTAAATAATTAAACACTATTAAAATATAAGTATTTAATAATGATAAAATGATAATTTATAAAAAAAAAATTACAAAATATTTATTTTAATATTTAATTTTTACTGTTTTATTTTAATATTTTAGTAATTTTTTAAAAATATTTAAATAAATTTTAATTTTAAAAAAACTTAACAGTCGAATCATCTTTAAGCACAATTAAGATTTTTTTTAATTACTTGAACCCAAGTCTTCTAACCTATAAATTGGGTTTTTCCACCGTCTGCATAGATACAATGACTAGTTTGTTAATTTTTTCATAACGGTTTTGTTATTGAAAGTTTAAATGGTGTGATTTTTTGTAATTACAAATTTTTTTTAACTACTTTTGTGATTGACAGATAGGACAGATAAATTCTCATAAATTAGCTACTACATGCTCTCTAGGTGCTTCTGGGCTTCCCTCCTCTAGATCTGATCTTCATTTCCAGGTATTTCGACCCAACCCTAGCCCTAGTTCTTCGCATCTGTTTTCAAATTCAGAATTTCATTCGAAGGTTATGTTGTCGATTTTATTCTTACTGTTTGATTCGTTGTAACTGATTTGATGCCTATTATCATTATCGTTATCGTTTTCTCTTATTGATATTTATTTGAAAAGATAATTTAGTGTTTTTCCTTCTAAATTTAGTGGATTTAAGGTCATATGATTACTCCATAGTAACTTGTTTCTTGTTTTTTCTAGATCTACTTGCGGCGTATCATGTAAAGTTTTTGATTTATTTTGATCTGTTGCTTTTCTTGTGTCTTTATCCGTCATATGCTTTTTGATTGTGGATCTCTTTACTTTCACTTTCATTGTGTGTTAAGTACATGCAATTGGGAATAAAGTGATAATTCGGGATAACGGGATACGTATGCGATATTGATCTCTTGAGGATTATATGGAAAATTTGTATGTGCTTATTTCTTTGTTGGCAATATGTTTTATTGTTAATGCTGACATGGGTTTTTGCTTGAGTGATTATTGTACTGCACGTGCCCCTAACGGTTTAATATGTGAGAAATGTGGAATACAAGCATACAGCTAAAGGATCTCGTGCAGATGTTGTAGAATTAGCCCATGTTTTGCACTAGTTAAGGTTCCTTAAAGCAGAAGTTTTTATTGATCGATATTGCTTTGGAATAATTTTATGCTTTATAGGGGGGAGGGGATGAAAATCTGAAAGAAAAAAAAGAAAAAGAAAATAATTATTGAGCAAATCTTTTCCTGTTGTCTATGATATTTGTTTACTGGTTTGATGATCTTTTTATTTTTGATAAGAAACCACAACAAGTTCTGTCTAGAGTCTAGACCTTACAATTGATTCCTTTGCAAAGGCAGAGGATTATTGACTGAGGCATGAATTTTATCCCAAGGCTAGTCAACTGTTTCCTGATAACTCTTTTAACTGTTACGCGTTTCATGGAAATTCTTATGGTTATATAATGTACACTACTATTGTATTTTGTGATAACCCATTTAAAATTATGGTTATATAATGTACACAACTTTCTAAGGATTAAGATATGCAAGGTCAATGAAATGATTGGATTTGATGTGTGGTTCAGGAACAGATTAATTTTACAATCGCATCAATGTCTGCTTTTCGCCTTGTCCCGCTTGCTTCTCGCCTTAGATCCCATTTCGTTTGTACTACGATAACCCTCACCTTCTACAATAAACACTCTCCACCAATGTTTTCCTCCCGACTCCCTCTCCATTTACATCCGAGACCAAGTGATATCACATTCACCCTTCGTTTCCTCTCAACATCTAGGCGCATCCCAAATCGACCCAAGCCTGTTGATATTGGTGCTCGTGCTCGTCAGCTTCAGACCCGTAGGCTCTGGACCTATGCTCTGACCTTCAGCTGCATTACTGGCTTCATTGTGATAGTTCTCAACAATTTTCAGGATCAATTGGTATTTTATGTGACCCCAACTGAAGCACTTGAAAAGTACTCTTCCAACCCCAGCAAGAACAAGTTTAGGCTTGGTGGTTTGGTCCTTGAAGGCAGCGTGGTTCACCCGGCATCATCTCCTGAGATGGAGTTTGTGATCACTGACCTGATCACTGATATTCTGGTGAGGCACCAGGGGTCGCTGCCCGATTTGTTTAGGGAAGGTCATTCAGTGGTGGCGGAAGGGTTCGTGAAGCCTTTCACCGATGAAATTCGCAAGGAGACTTCGAAAAAGAGCATATCTGAGAAGGCAAGGAGTATGGAGTGTTATTTTTCAGCTACAGAGGTTTTAGCCAAACATGACGAGAAGTACATGCCTCAGGAAGTTGCAGCGGCAATTGAAAAGAACAAGAAGATGATTGAGGCTGGTAAAGGTGTTAAAAGCTCAGAGATTAATGGATAACATTTATCTGGATTTTTTGGGTCAAATTTCATTTATATGATTGTGTGACATTTATATATATCATGCTAGTAAAAACTATTCAATAGATATTTTAGAAGACTAATTTGATTAAATTTTGTCACTTGAGAGAATACACACTGGTGGTAGACAAAGGTGTATTAGTATAACATCTGGAAATCAGAGATGAAAATAGTTCAATTTTTTTTCTGTTAGGTTTTGTAGAAGTTTATTGCTTTGGTCTTTCCTTCCTATGGAACTTTAATAAATAACCAATTTCAGAGATATGTTGTTATTTTCCTTTTAGTAGTTATGAATACGGCTTACGATTATGGTTTAGGGCAATATGGTGTCAGGAGTTATTGTTTTCTTTATATTCTTCTTTTTTGTACTGTGGTTTCCATTTCCATCATGTTGAACTCTTACTGAACAAAACTGCTTCCTTGATTTATCCCACATGGAATTGGCCAAATGGGAGAATGTGAAGGTTAAATTTGTACTATAATTTGAAACATTGAATTAAATTAGTGACTGCTATGAGATCCTGTTAGCTATACGTGAAATGTGGTGCAACGAACGACGTGATCAGATTAAAATTGAGTACATTGATTCGTAAAGCTTACTTTGCTAAAAACTTGTGTTTGCAAGGCTGCTAGCATTAGGTATAATACAAAATAAGTCCTAATCCTAGTAGAATCTTGGAATAGTGGAGTAAATTGGGATAAGATGTCCCATTAAATAATTTGCAACCCATTAATTTTAATGTGAAGGGAGGCTGGGGTCCTATAGTAGCTTACAAAAGTAGAGCATATAAGTTTCGTTGTTTTTAATAGACCACATATATTTTGTTGTTTTCATAAAATTAACATTAAAGTCTTATTTTAACTATTTATTAAGAAATTGAGTTAGATTATGTTCTTTGTTGTTCATGTTATCAAATTTATGAAGATATTACCAGAAAATAATTTTATTTAAGATATTAGGGTGATGTTAAATAATTAGAAATAATCTTATAAATTTGTTTACATAACCAACACATGACATAATTTGGCCCAATTTTTTTGTAACAGTCAAAGTAGGACTTTAATGTTATTTTTATTAAAGTAAGATAACTTGTATGGTTCATTAAAAAGCTATGAAACTTATGTGCTCCACTTGTGTAAAGTACAGGACCCCGCCAACCTTTAACCTTAATTTTTAGGAACTTTTCCCAACTTATTCCACTCATTTTTTATTTAAAGCCCATAATAACATGTTAACTTGTATATAATTGAATTTATCTTAAAATAGCATGTTAATTTCTATAAGTATACATATTTAGTTTATGTATTGATACAGAAATGCCTTATTCAATGATACCATATTGTCTGCTTTAAACAGCGAGTTTAGTGGGTTTTCAGCCATGACTCACGAAGTCCTTATGGCTTTGCTTTTGATTAAACCCAAGACGCGTCATACTATTAGAGAGGACACCACTTCTTATGAATACTTCACCACTTAGCTTCCTAAGCAATGTGGGATATAATGCAATTCTTTGACTACATCATACAACTCTCCTAAAGGAGCCTTATGTCCTCGTAAGGATGCAAGCCCATATTAAATAACTAAGATATACCAACATATACCGAAATATACTAAGATATATCAATATATACCCAGATATACCAATATATAACAAGATATACTAAGATATATCAAGATATACAAATATATATCGAGATATACTCAAATATAACAAACATATACCGAACATATGCCAAATTAAAGAGTGAATATAGCAGAGTTCATTACATTAGTCACTGGTACACTTCGATTAAAGATAATTCATTGGGGTAACAGTTTAATACAGTTTGTCAACCAAAAATCTCTTTAAATAACACCCAAATCAGTTTCTCACCAAAGAATCACCCAAATAGTTGGCAATTTTTTAAAAATTAATCACTCCAAAAACCAACAATAGCTTCGCATATTTCGATATTATATTATTTACAAATCTTGGTACAAATTTCATCTTTAAAAGCTAATAAAAAGTGCGAATATTCTACCCAATTAAAATAATTAATATCACTCACCTCAAATTTAAAAATTTTACCTAATGAGATGCAAAAATGGAGAGAAAATCAGAGAAGAGAAAACAGGAGTGCGTAGGGAAGGAGAGAGAAGAAAAAAGAAAATGAGTTTGGTGGGAATTTAAATCTAGCCAAGGAATTGGCAACTGGGACATTAAATTAAAATTTGCCTATTTCTAAACTAAAACACAAATAAACCTTTTTTAAAACCATTTTATGAAATTTGCCTATTTTAAACAAAAATCCTAATCCAAATATAAAATATAGAATCATTTCAAATAAAATTTCAGCTTCCTACTAGATTGTTCGAGCTAACGTGAAAAGGTAGGACTTTTCTTACAGAAAAATAGTAGGAATTTTGTCTAAAATAGGTAAAATTCTTAAGATAGTTTAAAAAAGTGCATACTTGTGTTATTTTTTAAAAATGGGCTTTTTTTAACCGTTCACCCAAAACCTCATTTACTAGCTGGTAACTTATTTGTAAACCGTTTGAAAGAATTCGAACAGTTCCAAACGTTTGCACGACTCTGAGCATTACTCTCCCTCTCCCTCTCCCTCTCCACTCTCTATTATTGAATCCCCACAAATTTTGTTGAGGAAGAAGACGAACAGTGAGGATGCACAAAACACTCGACCATTACTATCTCATTGTGAAGCTCTGCATTATCTCATTGTTGAGGAAGAAGATGAATAGTGTGGTATATCAAACAGGTATATCTGGTATATCTCAGGATATATCTGGTATATCTCAGGATATATCTGATATATCTGGTATATCTCAAGGTATATCTGGTATATCTCATGGTATATCTGGTATATCTGGGGGTATATCTGGTATATCTCATGATATATCTGGTATATCTCAGGGTATATCTGGTATATCTCATGGTATATCTGATATATCTCAGGATATATCTGGTATATCTCAGGGTATATCTGGTATATTTTAAGGTATATCTGGAATATCTGGTATATCTCAGGGTATATCTGGTATATCTCAGGGTATATCTGATATATCTGGTATATCTCATGGTATATCTGGTATATCTCAGGGTATATCTGGTATATCTCAGGGTATATCTAGTATATCTCAAGGTATATCTGGTATATCTGATATATCTCATGGTATATTTGGTATATCTGGTATATCTCAGGGTATATCTGGTATATCTGGTATATCTCATGGTATATCTGGTATATCTGGTATATCTCATGGTATATCTGGTATATCTCATGGTATATCTGGTATATCTCAGGATATATCTGGTATATTTCAGGGTATATCTGGTATATTTCAAGGTATATCTGGTATATCTGATATATCTCATGGTATATCTGGTATATCTCAGGGTATATCTGGTATATCTCATGGTATATCTGGTATATCTCAGGGTATATCTGATATATCTGGTGTATCTCAGGGTATATCTGGTATATCTCAGGATATATCTGGTATATCTGATATATCTCAGGGTATATCTGGTTCATTACACACGGCCAAAAATACACTTCGGTTAATGATTATTGATTTGGGGTAACAGTTTAATACGATTTTTCAACCAAAAATCTCTTTAAATAACACCCATATCAGTTCCTCGCGAAAGTATCAACCAAATAGTTGGCAATTTTTCGAAAATATATCACTTCCAATCGCATTTTTCGGTATTACTAATCTCATTTTTGAAATTTTTTCAGGATGAGACGTAACAATGGAGAGAAAATCACTGAAAAAAAAGAGAGGGTGCGTAGTTGGAGGGAGAAGAAGAAAGAAAATTACTTTGATGGAAACTAAATGACTCAATCAAACCGGCTACTGGGAGAGTAAATAGAATTTTGCCCATTTCTAAACTTTTACACAAGGTTGCCCTTTTTTAAGGGTTTTTGTCTAAAATAGGCAAAATCCTTAAAATAGTTTAAAAAAGGGCAACCTTGTGTAAAAGTTTAAAAATGGGCTTTTTTTAACCGCCCACCCAAAGACCCATTTGGTAGCCGGTAACTCATTTAAACCGTTTGAAATAAAGAATTCGAACAGTTCAAACAAACCCACAACTCTGAGCATTACTCTACCTCTCAAGAATCCCTCGTCACTATCTGGTATTAGCGAAGCTCTCCCATTTTCGATTGAGGAAGAAGACGAACAGTATCAACGCAGAAAACACTCGACCATTACTATCAACTTTTGAAGCTCTGCATTATTCGGTAAGTATTTTAAACAAATTTGTCTTCCTTGCACGAAAACACTCGACCATTACTCACCTTTTGAAGCTATGCAATTTGATTTTTAATTGGGTTTTCGTTGGAACTCAACGAAAACCCCTTATTTTTGTATGGTTTTTTGTAAAATGTTGGTTTAAGGTTAAATGTTTATGTAAAATGTAGGTTTAGGGTATATTGGGATTTTGTAATTATGGATGGATAATCTGATTTTTGGTATATCTGGTTGTTAATCATGAATAACATTATCTGGGGGTATATCAGTGGTATATCTGGTATATCTCATGGTATATCTGGTATATCTGGGGGTATATTTGGTATATCTCAGGGTATATCTGGTATATCTGGTATATCTCAGGGTATATCTGGTATATCTGAGGTATATCTCACGGTATATCTGGTATATCTCATGGTATATCTGGTATATCTCATGGTATATCTGGTATATTTTGTGTTATGTCTGGTATATCTGGGGTATATCTGATATATCTCATGGTATATCTGGTATATCTGGTATATCTGGGGGAATATCTGGTATATCTCATGGTATATCTGGTATATCTCATGGTATATCTGGTATATCTGGGGTTATATCTGGTATATCTGGTATATCTCAGGGTATATCTGGTATATCTCAGGGTATATCTGGTATATCTGAGGTATATCTCACGGTATATCTGGTATATCTCATGGTATATCTGGTATATCTGGGGTTATATCTGGTATATCTAGTATATCTCAGGGTATATCTAGTATATCTGGTATATCTCAGGGTATATCTGGTATATCTGAGGTATATCTCACGGTATATCTGGTATATCTCATGGTATATCTGGTATATCTCATGGTATATCTGGTATATCTGGTATATCTCAGGGTATATCTGGTATATCTCAGGGTATATCTGGTATATCTGAGGTATATCTCACGGTATATCTGGTATATCTCATGGTATATCTGGTATATCTCAGGGTATATCTGGTATATCTGGTATATCTCTGGGTATATCTGGTATATCTGGTATATCTGAGGTATATCTCACGGTATATCTGGTATATCTCATGGTATATCTAGTATATCTGGTATATTTTGTGTTATGTCTGGTATATCTGGGAGTATATCTGGTATATCTCATGGTATATCTGGTATATTTTGTGTTATGTCTGGTATATCTGGGGGTATATCTGGTATATCTCATGGTATATCTGGGGGTATATCTGGTATATCTCACGGTATATCTGGTATATCTGGGGGTATATCTGGTATATCTCAGGGTATATCTGGTATATCTCATGGTATATCTGGTATATCTGGGGGTATATCTGGTATATCTGGGGGTATATCTGGTATATCTCACGGTATATCTGGTATATCTCAGTGAAATTATGGTATATCTCACGGTATATCTGGTATATCTCAGGGTATATCTGGTATATCTGGTATATCTCAGGGTATATCTGGTATATCTGAGGTATATCTGGTATATCTGAGGTATATCTCATGGTATATCTGGTATATCTGGTATATCTCCTGGTATATCTGGTATATCTCATGGTATATCTGGTATATTTCATGGTATATCTGGTATATTTCATGGTATATCTGGTATATCTCGGAGTATATCTGGTATATCTCAAGGTATATGTGGTATATATTGGTCTATTTCTATAAGTTTCATTTATATGAACCTAAATTTGATGTATTTTTATGTTGGTTTAATGTGATTGATGTTTTTCGCATATATATTGTAATTTTTGTATACCTGTTCACAAGTATTAATGAAATTGTTTTCCGTAAATGTTAAATATGCAGGAAATGGCAGGAAAAACCTCATTCGTGCCTTATGTCTCCTCATCCGATTATTATGTTGGTAAAATAACCAACCTATCACGTCTTCAAAATTTTGCAACATTGAAGACGACCCTACAAGGATTTGGGTTACTGAATAGATTTCAGGGCTTATGTTTTGGTTTCATCACAAGGATGAAACATATAGAGTTTACAGCTGGATTCTTGCATCATATATTATTGATGCAAGATAGAGATCAATCGGGGAAAGAACTCCGAGTTATTGTAAATGGTGCACCCCACCTCTTTGGATATGAAGAGTTTAGCCTAATCACCGGTATGATGTTTATCGGTGACGAAGGAAGTCCAGCTCAAAGTGGTCGGTTGCGTAAAAATTTCTTCAAGACCGACAGGCCAATAAAGAAAGTCGAGTTGGAGAAGGTATTTGCAAACCTTCCATTGTCCACGGAGCCTGAAGATGTTTTGAGGTTGGCTCTGATATATACTCTGGAAATAATACTTTTGGCCGATCATAATTTGAGGGCCATTAATGATGAATATTTGGATTTAGTTGAAGACGTTGACAAGTTTAATATCTACCCCTGGGGTAAGATAGTCTATGACTTCACCGTAAGGAGGTTGAAGAATATTAATCTCCAAAAAGTTGGAGGGGTCGCATCAACTTACAGTGTCTATGGTTTTTCTTGGGCACTGCAAGTTTGGGCCTACGAGGCCATACAAGTGCCTATTACTGATTTAGCAACTTGTACATCTCCAGATGCATTACCCAGGATATTACGCTGGGAGAATGAAAAGAAGGGGCACTATTTGAAGTTTTGGGACATAAACCATAAAATATTCCAGGCTTCAGATGTAAGTTTGTTGCCTATATGTTTTTGTTATTAAATTTATTTTATTTATATTTTCGATTGTACTTAACTAACTGGTATATGTTTTCGTTGTATATGATACAGTTTCATATGCTGACGAGACTCACTCCTAATGAATCGGAGAGAAAGAGTCCATACTTAATTTCGGCACAACAATATGCGAGGCTGCAACCTGGCCTTGGTGTGCCAAACGTTAGTGGATTGAATGATGACTTGCCTTCCAAAGGCGATGAAGATCAACACACATCTGGTCACAGTGGTGATAAAAGTGACCCTATCCCGGAAGTCCAAAAAGATGAACCTTCATCTCATTCATCAACTTCCATTATGGAGGTAATATAATACGGCACATAAAAAACCCTTGGATTTTGAATTAGTTTATGTCATTAATTGCAACCTTGTACGAATAAATTTTTATGCTTTGTAATTTTAGGTGTTGCAAGAACTTCGAGATTTGAAGAAGGAGGTCATCTCAATAAAAGAAAACCAAAATTGGATGAAGGATGTGTTGAATCAGTTGTTGAGACAACAACAAAAGCCTGCAACAGATATAGAAGCAGTGAAACCTGGTGGGAACTCGTCCAGGAAAAAAAGTGTCCCACTGACTGACCCACGTAAGGTGGCCTCTGTACATATTTTAATGGACGAAGATGATGTGACGTCCACTAAAGAAGAGCCAGTAGTGGGTACTGCTACATGCAGAGAAATGATTCTGTTTAGCACAGAAGAAATTGGGGAGGAAACAACCAAGGTTCATTCTGATCATCATGAAGAATCAGTGGGTGTGACTGAAGAATGTCCCACTGAACTGAACCTTGGAAAGCAGCCAGTCCATGGAACCGAAGTAGATGATAACTTGACAGGTCTGGATTTTTCTACTTTGGAATATATTTTAGAGGCTGCCCCTATCCGCACCGGTACCACCTCAGTGCGATTAGGATCGATAACATCAAAGGGCGTTAGTTCGACTGGCACGTCCGCACCCTTTGGTAATATATATAATAGGAGGAAGAGAAAAGTTGGTCCCTCCCTAAAATCTCCATATGTGCAGCCCAAGAGGAAATCAGGTATATCAATAAAGTCCCACCAATCGGACGAAGCACAACAAGCTGGTGTTTATGATCCGATGAGAGGGTTTGATGAATCCAGATATACCTACTTCTTGGAATGGTTATATCAACATTATAACGACAACCAGTATGTATTTCCTACTACTTATTGTCTTATTTATTCATCCAATTTAGCCTCTATTTTTTTTAACCCACGTAATATGGTTAATTACTGATGTCTTTGTTATTCTTCAAAATGTAGGGAAAGTATTATTGTTGGTTGCCCAAGTAAGGGTATGGCTAACTCTTCTTGGTTTCATCGTATATTGAAACCACAATCATCTTTACTCAATGAGGTACATGTTTTGGTTATGTTAATTTATGGATATTAGTGGTTATATGTTGTTATTTGGTTTATGGATTGTTATTCAATATATTTGGTATTCTAAAGTGAAACTAACAACACATATATCTCATATGTCTGATATCAACGATGCGTAATTTTAAATTGGCAAAATAACTTCAGCACATAGATTGCGGACTATGGCTGTTGAGGAAGAAAGAGGAACTTCATCCGCACTTGTTCCTAAATAACAATTGGACAACTGTAGACTCGTCGTTTTGTGTAAGACTTTTACTTAGTATATCTGGTGTTTATTTAAAAATATCTTGTATATATCGTAATTTTCCATGTCATATCTGGTCAATTTGCAGATGATGTAACAATTTTTCTTTAAAATTACTATATTTGAAAATGTAGGCTTACATCAATGCAAGTGCAAGTGAATGGAAGAAGTTGAAGAAGAATGACCACTTGTCTTTTTGGTTGAATGATAAGAAGTGGTTTGATTACGTGACTGGTAAAATACTTTTAAACTTATGATTCTGTGTTGCATATCTGGGCAAACTTGAACATTTTATCGTTTCATATAATAATATAAATTTCTTGTTTGTTTTGAAACAGGTGTCCGGCCTGATTATGGTAAACCATGGATTCGTGTCTCCAATATATATGGTGTTATATTGGAGAAGGGTCATTGGATCGCTATCGGACTTGACATCAGACAACAACAAATTAACGTATATGATTCACTTCCTAAACATATAAGAGATGGAACTCTCAAGAAAAGGTTACATAATTTATCTGTCATGATCCCAAACTTGATTCATAACTTGGACGTGGTTGAACATGACAAGATCATAGAGAAGTGGCCCATATATCGTAATGCAATAGCTGTTCCACAGCAGGTTCAAGTGTAAGTATATTTTATTATTTGGTTAGTGACATCGATTTAATAAAGATTAATATTAAGTTATATTGTGTTACTTATACGGACTTATTGTTTACTTCAATATATTACACAGGGGTGACTGTGGCATATATGCACTGAAGTTCATTGAGTATTTAGTAAATGAGAAGCCACTGACTGACATCAAAGACGAGGCTATAGGTTTCTTCAGAAAGAAACTTTGTTGTGAACTTTTCTTTGCGGACGATGAATACATAATTGTTTAATCTGGTATGCAATAAAGATTATATTTTTATATAATTGATCAACTACTTGATTATGATTCTGTGTTGCAGAACATTTATGTATTATTGCCTCTGGACTTTATGTGTTAAGGTATTTTTGTGCATTTTACAACTTAACGGGTATGGCATATATATAAACTTATCAGTTTTATTTTTTATGGCCCATATTTGGTAATTTTGTTATCTGGTTATTTTTCTGGTGGCTTATCTGATAATATAACACTTTTTTGGTAGGTTGTAAGCAACTTCCAAATGGTATCTGATGTTGCTTTGGTATTCTAAAGGCTTGGGGTACAACAATGCCTATTTAGGCTTTCTCTGGAGTGCTTTGTTGTGAACTTTTATGCAGCTTGACATAGGCTTAGTATCATGGATTACGTTCTTTAAATATTGTAAAACTTATACTATCTGTAAATGTAATGGTTATGAGAACATTTATGTAATGTTTGTAATTATATATGTGATCAATTTATGTAAAATTGTACTGATACATTACTTTGGTGTAATAATGAAATGAAGGAAATCGATTTTGGTTATGATTTATTCCATCTGTTACTGAAATTGTAATATCCAAATTCTGGGATAAATTTTTTGTAGTTCTGGAACTCATTCGTAGTTTATCATCTGGTATATCTGGGGGTATATCTGGTATATCTGGTATATCTGGTATATCTCAGGGTATATCTGGTATATCTGACGGTATATCTGGTATATCTGAGGGTATATCTGGTATATCTGATGGTATATCTGGTATATCTGGTATATCTAGGGGTATATCTGGTATATCTCAGGGTATATCTGGTATATCTCAGGGTATATCTGAGGGTATATCTGGTATATCTGAGGGTATATCTGGTATATCTGATGGTATATCTGGTATATCTAGGGGTATATCTGGTATATCTCAGGGTATATCTGGTATATCTGAGGGTATATCTGGTATATCTGGTATATCTCAGGGTATATCTGGTATATCTGATGGTATATCTGGTATATCTGAGGGTATATCTGGTATATCTGGTATATCTAGGGGTATATCTGGTATATCTGAGGGTATATCTGGTATATCTCAGGGTATATCTGGTATATCTCATGGTATATCTGGTATATCTGGTATATCTGAGGGTATATCTGATGGTATATCTGGTATATCTCAGGGTATATCTGGTATATCTCAGGGTATATCTGGTATATCTGGTATATCTCAGGGTATATCTGATGGTATATCTGGTATATCTGAGGGTATATCTGGTATATCTGATGGTATATCTGGTATATCTGGTATATCTAGGGGTATATCTGGTATATCTCAGGGTATATCTGGTATATCTGAGGGTATATCTGGTATATCTGGTATATCTCAGGGTATATCTGGTATATCTGATGGTATATCTGAGGGTATATCTGGTATATCTGATGGTATATCTGGTATATCTGGTATATCTAGGGGTATATCTGGTATATCTCAGGGTATATCTGGTATATCTGGTATATCTAGGGGCATATCTGGTATATCTCAGGGTATATCTAGTATATCTGACGGTATATCTGGTATATCTGGTATATCTCATGGTATATCTGGTATATCTCAGGGTATATCTGGTATATCTCATGGTATATCTAGTATATCTGGTATATCTCAGGGTATATCTGGTATATCTCAGGGTATATCTGGTATATCTGATGGTATATCTGGTATATCTCAGGGTATATCTGATATATCTGAGGGTATATCTCAAGGAATTGTGTGCCGCGGCGAAAGGTTCTCGGGTTGAAACATGAAAATCATGAAAACATTGTGCGCCGCGGCGAGTAAAATTTATGCCGCGGTGAGGAGGTTTCTGCTTTCGACCCAAAATCATGAAAACATTGTGCGCCGCGGCGAGGAGGTTTCTGCTTTGGACCCAAAATCATGAAAACATTGCGTGCCGCGGCGAGGAAAAGTTATGCCGCGGCGGGGAGGTTTCTGTTTTTATTCGTAATTTAATATCACATGTGCGCCGCGGCATGGAAAAAGGTGCGCAGCGGCGCGCGCGCGCGGATTGGACTCCTCCTGGGCGAGGAGATTTACAGAATATTTTGGAAACCCTTACAAAGAAAAGGAAAACCTAATGGGACACAACCTCCTCCACAGCCTCCAACAGTTTTGAGATTATTCAGGGTATATCTCAGGGTATATATAGTATATCTTCTAAAATAGTATAACAACACATGTATATACGTGATACATGAAAATTCAGAGACAGGGCATAATATAAAACTATCATTAATACAAAATTCAGATACAGATAATATAATACTTGAAATCATAATAAAAGATTACAGGGTACATAAAAATGTTCATTCTTGAGAAGCTAGGGAAGGTTCTACAATCATCTGACGAAAAACATTACAAGTCCTCCTGTTATGACCACTAATTCCACAACGACTGCACAATATTAACTTCTTTATTACTTCCCCACGTGAACGTATGCGTCGCTTCCGTGGTCTGCCAGATTTTTTCTTTGTGTTAGGAGGAAGTTCAACTAGTTCTATGATTTCTGGTGGAATGTCCCACTGACCATTGTCAGTTGCTGGAAATATTGCCTCCGCATATGCGATAATATAACAATTGACCGTGTATAATCGGTCAACAAAGGACTGGACATCAACATCTTGAAAACGGGCCGCTGCAATGGCATGACAACAGGGGATTTTGTGAACATCAAATTCTCTGCAGCTACAACTTCTGTTGAGTAGATCAACATCTTCACTAGTATCACCATGTACAACCTATATTTTCATATGAATGAACTAGTTACTTTATGGTTTATAGGCTTACAAGAAATACAACAATATATATGCTGTTAAGTTTACATATTTAAAAATTCAATAACAATATAATGATGTACGAATCCCATACCTGGAAAACATGTGCATTAATTCTGAAAACCCTGTACCTTAAGGACTTATTGTGATTTGCACGCATAATTGATTCAACCTCATCGGTAAGGAATCGAGTTCCCCATCTCATCCCAACCTCCCTACGTTCGACAAACCAATGTTGTATTTTGCTACGGTAGTACTCAGCAAGCATGGTTATAGGCAACTCACGAGCAGATTTCATGACATTATTAAATGATTCTGAACCATTTGTGGTCATTATACCGTATCTGTTTCCAGGAAAATGAAATCTTGACCACTTCTCTTTACCTGCTTCCAATAAGTACTTCTCTATATCTGGATCGATCAGTCTCAAATCCCCCATGTATTTGTCAAATTCACGCTTCGTATATGCCCTTGCGCAACATCTGAACAAAGGTGTGATATCAGGATTCTTAAATTTGTGGTTTAAATTCATCTCCATATGAAATGCACAATATCCATGCAAAGCATTGGGGAAGGCTTTAGGAACAGATTGTATAATACTTTGGTGTCTATCTGAAACAATAACAAGATCATCAATGTGCCCAAATATACCGGATAGTTTTAACAAAAACCATTCCCAGGCTTCATTATTCTCAGAATCTCCAACACCAATGGCCAATGGATATATGTTGTTATTTCCATCTGAAGCATTTGCTACGAATAATGTCCCAGCATACCTACCTGATAGGAATGCACCGTCGACTGTAATTACATGTCTTATACAAGATAAAAATCCTCTGATACATGGACCTAGTGCCATAAAAAAGTACTTAAATCTTCCGGACTGGTCAACTTCAATATGTGTGACGCTACCAGGATTTCTTTCCTTCAAAACATGACAGTAGGAAGGAAGCTTCAGGAAAGATTCCTCTTCACTGCCACGTAGCAAATAAAGAGCCTTCTCTTTAGATCTGTATGCTGTGGTGTAACCAATCTCAATCCCAAACTCATTTTGACAATCATCAATAATATCTTTGGGCTTATAAATTCTTCCTGGTCGGACCAACTTCATTTTTATGGCATTTCCTATCACTCTTGAGGTTGCAGTCCTATTCTTCCTCATGTAATTGTTAGGATCACAAGTATGTCTTGATTCGTATTCTTTTACCCTGAACCTATCAGATCCAGTGATCCTATTACATCTAATCATCCAACTACAAGTAGATTGAATGCAACGTATTAGAACACGGTCTTTCCTACTAGTCAGTGTCCTCGTCTCAAATCTGTTTCTTATGGCATAAAGACCGACATGTGTTGTGAAATCTATCTTATTGTCAAACACTTGATCAACTTTCAAATCAAGCTCAACATGTGCCACAAACGACGAAACGTCACCATTAGAAATAATCTCTGTGGGTGTACTGGATGGACCGATACGTAATTCATTATTGTTTCCAATAACAGTTCTTCCTTCAGACTGGGATAAACCAAAATTCTCATGATTTCTAACAATGACCCTTTCTGTTTCAACTTGTGTCCTTTCATTATGAATTGCATGCAAACCTCCCATTGAGGACATATCATGATCAACGTTTTCGTTGACAGGTATATCTGGTAATTCATATTCTCTAATCATATCAATATCTCCTTCATCACCCATTTGCGGCGGAACTAAATTGTGATCTACATCATCACGAATACTATCAAGTACATTATCGCAACCACCATTTGGATTTTGAGATCCTTCTTGCATATTAGTATCGCTCAAGAAATTTACATTACGGCCTCCGGTATTAAAAACTTGCTCATGGCAAATAGAATGACTTGTACCTACAGATCTTATCTCATTTTTTGTGACATATAGAACAGCCTTCCTTTCATTATCTTCAACGTGAAGGTCAAAAAACTCTTCCAATTCTTCATCATCACCTATTAAAACAGATGGTAATGTCAAATCATTCTTATAGAAGTATCTCACTTCAAGTTCATACTTGAACTTATCCATCTTTAACTTGAGAAACAACTTTTCTTTAAGTTCATTATACAACCATCCTTTTTTTATCTTCATCACCAAACCTTCACCTCCTTGATATACTTTTTTACCATCCTTCAATGACCATTTACCATTGTGAATGATTAGAATACTAAGGCTATCCATTCTGTAAAATGTTTAAAAATAATTAGGTCTATCTCATTCAAAAATACGTAAAGTTTAATTGATATATCAAATAATATACAACATATTGAACTGCGTTATTAGTATATAACATATATACCTGATTAAATGTGTAATAGATGGAGATATACCAACATATACATAGATATACCAGATATACCCACAGATATACTAGATATACCCTGAGATATATCAGATATACCGTGAGATATACCATAATTTCACTGAGATATACCAGATATACCGTGAGATATACCAGATATACCCTGAGATATACCAGATATACCCTGAGATATACCAGATATACCCTGAGATATACCAGATATACCCTGAGATATACCAGATATACCGTGAGATATACCATAATTTCACTGAGATATACCAGATATACCAGATATACCCTGAGATATACCAGATATACCCTGAGATATACCAGATATACCCCTAGATATACCAAATATACCAGATATACCCTGAGATATACCAGATATACCATGAGATATACCAGATATACCATGAGATATACCAGATATACCAGATATACCCTGAGATATACCAGATATACCAGATATACCCTAAGATATACCAGATATACCCTGAGATATACCAGATATACCAGATATACCGTGAGATATACCATAATTTCACTGAGATATACCAGATATACCCTGAGATATACCAGATATACCCTGAGATATACCATGAGATATACCAGATATACCCTGAGATATACCAGATATATCCTGAGATATACCAGATATACCATGAGATATACCGTGAGATATACCAGATATACCCTGAGATATACCAGATATACCATGAGATATACCAGATATACCAGATACACCGTGAGATATACCAGATATACCCTGAGATATACCAGATATACCAGATATACCATGAGATATACCAGATATACCCTGAGATACCATGAGATATACCAGATATACCATGAGATATACCAGATATACCCTGAGATATACCAGATATACCAGATATACCCTGAGATATACCCTGAGATATACCAGATATACCAGATATACCCTGAGATATACCCTGAGATATACCAGATATACCCTGAGATATACCAGATATACCAGATATACCCTGAGATATACCAGATATACCCTGAGATATACCAGATATACCAAATATACCAGATATACCCTGAGATATACCAGATATACCCTGAGATATACCAGATATACCCCTAGATATACCAAATATACCAGATATATCCTGAGATATACCAGATATACCATGAGATATACCAGATATACCAGATATACCATGAGATATACCAGATATACCCTGAGATATACCAGATATACCCTGAGATATACCAGATATACCATGAGATATACCAGATATACCCTCAGATATACCAGATATATCCTGAGATATACCAGATATACCCTGAGATATACCAGATATACCAGATATACCCTGAGATATACCAGATATACCCCTAGATATACCAGATATACCCTGAGATATACCAGATATACCCTGAGATATACCAGATATACCAGATATACCCTGAGATATACCAGATATACCCCTAGATATACCAGATATACCAGATATACCTTGAGATATACCAGATATACCCTGAGATATACCAGATATACCACATATACCCTGAGATATACCACATATACCCCCAGAAATACCGGATATACCAGATATACCGGATATACCAAATATACCCTCAGATATACCACATATACCACATATACCCCCACATATAAAAAACTGAATATAGCATTTCATAAATGTTTCGATTACACGCGGCCAAAAATATATGTTTCTATTAATTATTATTGAATTGGGGTAACAGTTTAATAGGGTTTTTCAACCAAAAATCTGTTTAAATAATACCCATATCAGTTCCTCGCGAAAGTATGAAGCAAATTGTTGGAAATTTTTCGAAAATATATCAGTCCAATCGCATTTTTCTGGTAGTTATTATTTAAAAATCCTGGTACAAATTTCAACATTTACATCTTAATAAAAATTGCAAATATTGTTGGAAGATATTACTAACCTCATTTTTATAATTTTTCCACGATGACACGCAACAATGGTGAGAAGATCAGTGAAGAGAAAAAGAGAGGGTGCGTAGTTGGAGGGAGAAGAAGAAAGAAAATTATTTTGGTGGGAAACTAAATGACCCAACCAAACCGGCTACTGGGAGAGTAAATAGAATTTTGCCTATTTTTAAACTTTTACACAAGGTTGCCCTTTTTTAAACTATATTAAGGATTTTGTCTATTTTAGACAAAAACCCCTTTTTTAAACTATCTTAAGAATTTTGCCTATTTTAGACAAAAACCCAAAATAGTAACCCAAACCCAAAATCCCCAGACGCGAAATCTTCCTACCGAATTCGCCGTTCGATCCTTCGCTGGTTAAGCAGCCGCTGTTCCACATCCTCTCCTGCGTTGAGATCCAGTTGATCAGTTGCCAAGCTTGCTCCTTTTCTTCCCCTCTTACATCATCAGGTTTGTAATTCGGTTTACTTTCTCCATCTGCTAAATTTCATTTTTGGTGTAGCGTATAAATCCTTCATTGATCGATTTCCTTACAAATATTATCCTTTCAATGTAAAATCTTATGCTTGATGGTCAACTGGTATGAATATGCTCATGGTATTTGTGAAATTGCTTCAATGAGAATAATGATATATAAGCAGGTGTCATGTAATTTACAAGTCTACTTCTATGGTGCAACTTGGATTTGGAGCTTGATCATACTGCAGTTTCTTAGACAAATTAACTATGTCTATGACCACAAGGAGCACATATGATATTGGAGTAATTAAAGACAGTGATGCTAAATGGTGTTGTTCTTGTGGAAATGATTAATGGTATAGGATTTATGGGATTTTGACAAATCTTTTAGCAATTAGAAAGATAGCCTTCAAAGTTAGATTGTTTATTTGAAAACCATAATCATTTCAGCATTTTCTACCCCGTTTCTAGCTAAGCAGAATACTGAGGTATTCATCTTAAGAGAACAAGGAAAGCATGGGTCGAGGAGTCAGCAGTGGTGGGGGACAAAGTACATTGGGATATCTTTTTGGTAGTGGAGAGGCACCAAAACCTGCACCAGCAACAGACAATACTCCAGCTACTCCTACTCCAAATGAAGGGCAGTCTGTGAGTAATGGGTCTGCTTCCAAACCTGCTACTCAACCAGTTGATGCTACCAAACAGGTTACAGCTGGGATCCATAGTTCTACAAACAACTACATGCGTGCTGATTGCCAGAACGTTGGCAACTTCATCACGGTATTGTTCTGTTTGTTAAGTTCAGTTTACTATGTTGCCTATACAATTGGCACATAGGCTTTAAATGCTTTTAATGCTCAAAAGCAATAGACCATCATAAAGAATTTACTAGTCATGTGAGTCATAGATGAACATAATGAAACTATCAGGAATTTCTGCCTTATGTAACATTACATTATGCTCCTAGTAAAAAGTAACAAACGTTGCTTCTTATTTGCAAACCCATAACTGAATGAGGAATGGATTACTGTTTTTTGAGTGATATCCAGACCATAAGGCTTTGAGGAAAAAACAAACATTATAGATTTTGGTGATTGGCTTAGCTTCAAAGACATAAATTTGGACGTACTTTATTGCTTTTGATACCCAAACTATGTTGATATTGTTTGTTAGAATTTCTGGTGAAGTTAAATATGACTTTAAAGACCGTGGTTTTCATAGGTGTTCCGGGTCCAGGTTGACTAGTCCTTTCAGTGCATAAATTAGTATTTCACTGAACTTGGGTAATTTGGCAGCCTAGATAAAATTTGAGAAAGTTTAATGCCAGTAATCTCTTTTAATCACAATAGCTTATGAACATATGACATATAATAGACTACGGAAACTATATTCCTTGTTATTTCTGTGTTGCTTTAACGATTCATACCCATTATTTATTTTTAATTACCTGAATGCAGGATCGGCCCTCAACTAAGGTGCACTCAGCCCCTGGTGGTGGATCTTCTCTTGGTTATCTCTTTGGTGATGGACCAGCTGGTGGTAAGTGACCAATACCCTAATCTCTTGTTAATGGAAGTAATGTTTGATTTTGCTCAGCCTTCTGTTTTGGATGAGTTAATTGTTTTCATTTATTTATGTAAGCAATGAATGAAGATAGGAATGGTGATTGTTTGGTTCAATCAATATTTTAGATGCATAAAGCATCTCTTACATGGTTCTTCGTGTGGACAAAGTAACATTTTATGGTGAATAAATTGTTGACAATATGTTTAGCTTTTTAATTTTTCTAGTAAATTGTTGTTTCAACATAAAATAATAGTTATTGGACAGATTTCATGGAACTTTTGCGAGTTAAAAAGGACGAAGTTACCAATTCTAAAATATTAAGTGGGAAATTATACCATTAACAGTTTCTGGAATTTTGGGACGAAAATGCTATTTGCAATTTTATTTGGTAGAAGGAGAAGAAACTTTCATTAAACAAAAGCAGTACAAACTTAGTTTAAATTCAACAAATATATCTAAAGAAATAGAAAAATAAGAGGAAAAATTAAAACTAAATTGCCTTTTAAAGAAATTTACAAAACTCATAAAGTATTCGTAAACAACATTTAAATGCATCCATGGAATCAGAAATTTTTAGCATAGTTGTTTTTTTTTTTTTTTTTTTTTTTTCTCTTCAATCAATAATACGAACTCACTAATTACTCTAAATTATTGGAAAGATTGATTCGAACTAACATTCAAGAGAACATGGAACATTATTTTATCATTAGGTTATTTGAGCTTTTTTTTTTTCTTTTTTCTTTTTTTCTTTTTTTAAATTTAAATTAATTTTAGCATAGTCAACTTTTTTTTTTTTTTATAAAAGGTTGTAGTTAGCAGTTTTCAGTGGGTGCACCGGGACATCCCAACTAGGTTGGCACCTCCTTAGCACCTTCTTCATTAGACCGCTCACCACTAATATTATTAAAACTTAATAAAATTAAAAATACAAATAAATATTCTCAACAAAACCTGTAATTAGGTTTGTTGTTTGCATCTGAATAAATAAAAGAGCTAGCGAAAGATGGGACATTCCACCACCAAGTCGCTGTACATAAACTAGGAGCCCTAGAGGCTAAACTATCAGCTGCAGCATTGCCCTCCCTGTAAATATGTGAGCATTGAAACTCCATGTTGGAGATTTTATCTAAACAATCTTTCCAAATAGAGTACCATTTCCAAGGGACTGAAGAAGACCGAGTCTGTAGTAAAGCAACAACATATGCTGAGTCTGATTCCAGCCAAAGACGTCTCCACCCAAACATATATGCATACTTCACTGCATAGATGGCTGCCGCTAGTTCTGCTTCAAAAGCATACGATATTCCAAGCGGAACACAGAAGCAACCCTTAACAAATGATCTGGAAGTTCTAAAAACACCTGCACAACCCGATAAACCTGGTGCTCCAAAAGCTGCACCATCTGTATTGACCTTTATCCATCCCGAGGGTGGTGCCTTCCAATTAACTTCTATGATTCTTGGAGCCCGTCTTGGAATGCCTGGTATTCGAAGTCGTTTAAGTATCTGAAGATCATCTACAGTATTTTTCATGCAACCACTCTTTGATAGACTTGCTTCACGAATAAAACGCCATACTGTTGCAAAAGCCGAGTTCATTGTTGTCTTTTTATTGGTGAATCGATAATCATTTCTAGTATTCCAAATTACCCAGATGACTGAAACAATCCCTGCTTTCCATAGATTGGTTAGTTGTGATCCAAATTCCATCTTCATTGCGGTCGTCCATAAGTTTAGGACAGAGGAGTCTGTACATGGTCTTTTTCCAAAGAAGAAGCATAGAAGGTCCCAAAGAGCACCTGCAAAATGACAACTTAAAAAAAGATGTGATAAAGATTCCTCCTCGGATCCACATAACGAGCAACGGGAAGGAAACGATTGCCCCCTTCTTTTTAACTGACAATCTGTTGGTAGTTTATTCTGGATAGCACGCCATAGCAAAATAGATCTTGAAGGCGGTATATAATGGGCCCAGATGGCCTTACCCCAAATTTTACGTTCCCCAACCACACGTAGTGAGTCATAAGCCTCACTAGCTGTAACATCACCCTTAATTGAGCGTGTCCAAACTCTGGTATCTGAACCAATCCCAACCACTGTTGACTGAATTTCTGAGGCAATATCTGGATAGGAAACTATGAAAGTTTGAGGCAAATGCCAACCATCTTCATGGAGGTAATCCCCCACTAGGGAGTGAATTGGCGGGTCCACTGGAGGATTATCCATCATTTCAATTAAAGGAGTACCTAACCAATTGTCGGTCCAAAACTTTACAGTAGAGTTTCTTCCAACTAACCACCTAGACTCCTCCAATAGGATTAAGTAGTGCGGTCGCAAACCAGGCCAGACTGATGAACAGACATAATAATTCCGTGGAGAGCCATTTTTTGCTAGATATCTGCTGCGTAAGTAATGCAGAGTGTTAGAATTCCCTGTGATTACCCTCCATGCAAACTTTCTTAGCATAGCCTCATTTAGGAGACGGAGGTCCCGTAAACCAAGCCCTCCTTCATCTATTGGACGACAACAGTCCCTCCAAGCCACTTGTACCTGTTTAACTGTATCCGTCTTTCCCGACCAGAAGAAATTGCGAATGATTTTTGTTAGGTCTTGAATGACTGTTTTTGGCCATTTATATACCTGAAATGAGTGGAGAAATGTTCCCTGAATGATCGAAGAAATTAAGCAACGCCGTCCTGCCAAAGAAATAGTCTGACCATTCCAAGCCTCAAGCCTCACACGAATTTTATCTGCTAAACTTTGAAACCAACATTTTCTCGGAGCCCCCTGAAAGAGATTGATTCCCAAATAAGACAAGGATGATCCTCCAATGCGCATGCCAGATAAATTCCGAATTGATGAAATGTTGCTTGTTGTAACACCTTTACCAAAGTAGATAAAAGATTTTTCTAAATTAACCATTTGACCCGAAAGGCGACTATACAAGGAAAAAGCTTCAGTTAACACCCGAATATTTTTCTCACTTGCACTACCAAAAATAAGAAGATCATCTGCATATAAAAAGTGAGTTGGCGCACGAGATCCTCTTGGTGAAGAAATTGGGCTTAAACTTCCAGTATCCACCAACTTGCCAAGGTATCTGCTGAGGAAATCTTCAGCTATGCAAAATAATATTGGGGACAAAGGATCACCCTGTCTGACTCCTCGAGAACAAGAAAAATAGCCCCTGGGTGAACCATTAACCAGGATTGAGATTCTCGCCGATGCGAATATATCTCGAATCCATCCCAAGAAAATGTTGTCAAAGCCAAAGCATTGCATCACTTTTATAATAAAATCCCAACGCATAGTGTCAAAAGCTTTGTGAATGTCAATTTTCAAAGCGATGTTACCCTGTCGACTGGAAAGCTGCATAGCGTTAAAACATTCAGAAGCACCAGCTATACAATCACTAATATTTCTACCTGGAATGAATCCAAATTGGTTTTGAGACAGAATACGAGTACATATGTGTCCTAATCTGCTGGCAATAATCTTTGTTATTAACTTGAACATGAAGTTGCCTAAAGCAATAGGCCTGTACTGATCAATGGTGCTTGCTTGCTGGTGTTTGGGTATAAGAATTAAGAAATTAGAATTTAGCCCCGGGTGCATGTGGCCTGTTCTAAAATAATCTTGTATCGCTCGTACAATATCTGTACTGATAATATCCCAACATTGTTGAAAAAATTTACCAGTAAACCCATCTGGTCCGGGGGCACTCATTGGATCCAAGTCAAAAACTGTAGCTTTTATGTCTTCTGATGAAGGTATGCGTCGTAAACTTTGGTTATCCGCAGAAGTAACCAAGGAGGGTACCACTGACTCTATGAGAGCAAGATCTGTTGTTCCACCTGCATGACTTGAGAAGAGATTTTCATAGTAATTCAAAATTTGAGTAGCTATTATCTCTGGATCATTAGTTATTTCTCCATTAATTTCCAAGTGAGTCAAAGGTTTTTGTGCTCTTAAACGACGAAGTAGAGAGTGAAAAAATGTAGAGTTTCTGTCCCCACCTTTCAGCCATTTTAATCTAATCTTTTCTCTTAAAAAGATATCTTGCTGACGCAACAATCTATCTAAGTCAGCATGGGCATCGGACTCCAGTTGCAACAGTTCTTCTGAGAAAGAGTCATCATTATAACGTTGTTGAATGTTGGCCAATGTGTCTGTTGCATTTGCAATATTTTGATTCAAATTACCAAAGACGGTTTTGTTCCATGTTTTCAGAACCAGTTTAAGAGCTTTTAGTTTGCCGATAACAGTGCCCATAGCGCTAGCCTGAATAGGCATTGACCAAGTGGCACGCACCAAATCCATAAAGCCAGGGTGTTCAAGCCACATACCATGAAACCTAAACGGCCTTGGGCCGCTATTCCTTGCTACTGAAGCCGTGAGTAAAAGCGGATGGTGATCTGAGCAGTGTCTAGGAAGGGTACAACAAGAAACCGTTGCCCAGGAGTCAAGAAAGGATTCTGAGCATAACCCACGATCTAATCTTGATCGTATTTGAGATAGTCCACCCTTACAGTAAGTGTAAAATGCTCCTTTAGTCTCAATTTCAACCAAGTTACAGGAGGAGATCATAGCACTAAAATCCTCTATAGAGGTATTACTACGAGTCAAGCCAGTAGTTTCGTGCGATCCAAGAAAAGCATTAAAGTCCCCTATCACAAGCCAAGGCGCTTGAGTATCTGAAATTGCCCTTAGTGAATCCCAGAGGTCCCTTCTTCTAATATACGTTCCCTTACCATAAATAAAAGATAAAAGAAAATTTTTTGAGTTTGCTGTGTAAGTGATCGTTATATGCTGTTGATGTTGTATAGCAATTGTTGTATCACTTGCCACTGCGTTGGCTGCAAAAAGCCAAATTTTGCTCACTGTTGTTGAGTTTGAACAGATGAAAGTATAGCCCATGTTTTGCCAAAAGCGATCTTGAATGGTTGTAAGATCGGACATTGGTTCTGCTATGCAAAGAAAGTCTGGTCTTTCCTTTTTACAAAAATTATATAGGGTATTCCGGGTTTTTTTTATTGGAGATACCTCTACAGTTCCAGTATAGGACAATCATGTTGAATTATTATCAGACTCCCCCGTCTTCGGAGTGTATCTCATAGGCTCAAGACGTGGGCTAGCTGATCGAGCCCGCCGAGTTCTCCCGGTTACAACTTCCCATCCTATTTCTTCATGATTTTTGGCATAATCATGTTTCATTTTCTGGATATTTGCACTGAGGTCGGCTGTCAAAATTGCAGAAGAGGGTGGAAGGGAAAGAGTAGGTAAGTTGAGTCTCGATGTAGCCAAAGGAGGCAGTGATCTTGTGTTAAGAGTGTCTGTAGTACCCTGTGTGCTTGCGGTTGGTCCAGGTTTGACCGTATGTTGAGGTAAGCATTTAGTGACTAGTTTGGAAGAATCAATTGTTGATTCGACAGGTCTCACAAGGTTATCAGTCACAAGAGAGACTGGACGAATATCATTGGTGTCCATCGGCATAGAGCTGAAATTATTCAAGGTGGCAGGCGATATAGTATGAACGTTATTATCAATATTAGTCTCATTAGGCTCTACAGTGTTGAGTGCAGAGAAAACATTACTGACCGGTATGGTTGTAGAGTTTGAAGATGCCTTAGGTCGATAAATTTGCTGCGAACTAGTTTGTTGTACCATTTTTGAAGAGGGTACACTTTTTGGGGGGTCCGTAGTGATCTTAGAACCATTTTTTCGGCATTTGAATGCAGCGTGCCCTACTGATGAACAAATTGTGCAAAAATCTGGGACATTCTCATAAAATAAATCGATAAAAAGCTTTAGAGAGCCCACTTCAATCATTATTTGTTCATCAAGTTTTGCAGAGAGATCTATATCAATCAAAATTCGTGCAAACTTTCCCATTTCTCCATTTAAATCTTTTACATCTTAAAAGAGGGAAACAAATTTGGGTAATCATATTCTCTTCTTTTGGATCTCATGTCCACGTGAAAGGAGGGGTTTTTTTAAAACACAATGTAGAAGGCGAAAGAGGGTTGAACTTAGAGTTGATTGATGTAATAATCTTAAGAATCAAAAATTAAGATGGATTTAGGTTGAAGAAGCAGCTGCTCTCTAAAGAAGAGAGAAATGGATGCTTCTCCATTGCTATTTGCAAATTTGCTTGCGGCTTTCCTCAACTGAAGTGAAAACAGTCCACTTTTCGTTGCGATGTCTTCTTTTTGCAATGAAAAAACAGTCCTTTCTTGCTCAATTTAAATTTTTTTTACTGGCTTGAAAAGAATAATAATATTTATATTTACTAGTTTAAGTGTCAAAGCAATTCAGATTATTATTATTTTTTTAACTCTAATGTACATTTATAACAGGGCGGAGCCAGAAAAAAAATGTAAGGGGGGCTAATTTTTGTTTTTGTTTTTTTACATACAAAATAAAAAATTAGTAAGAATTCTAATAAATTATACTCAATTTTATAATAAATTTTTTCATATTGATATAGAGTTAACACATTATAATTAACTTACAACGAAAATTAAACAAAAATATAACAAGTTAATAAATATTAGTTTCATTTATTAATAAAATAAATTTATTAACTAAAAAATCTAAACAAATAAAAAGCTCAATCAAATACATTAAAATTTATAGACATTAAAACTAAAATAAAAATATGAAAATGTAAAAAGTAAAATATGATTTATAATTTTAAACTTGAGACTATATTTAAAAATATATGTTTATAAATAATATAAGAATGACTAATAATAAAAAAAAAAAATTTATATAAAAAAATTTCAAATAAATTCTAAAAGATTATTAAAATAAAATGTCAAATAATATAATATTAGATAAAGTTAAAATTTAGATCGAAATAAAATATAATAAACTCAAACTTAAAAAACTTTAATATAAAGCTTATCATATACTTATTTTTTTAATTTTATTTTTATAATGTTGAGTTTAAAAATATTTAAAAATTATTTGAATTCTTATATTTAAGAAATTTTTTTTGTACTATACTACTATAATTTTATTTTTGTTACTAATAGTTACTAAATATATGAAAAAAAGTATATATTTAACCACTTTTTTTTACAATTTATGTCATTTTTATCCACGTATTTGTTAAATATTGTTAATATATACTAAAATATGTACATAAAAATTAGACACAATATATTACTATAAATAAAATATTTATTTAATGCTAAAAATATACATATAATTAATTTTTTGTAAAAAAATTTACCGGGCTCCCATCCGCCCCTGATTTATAATGAGGAAAAGGTATTGTATAATCGTCAAAAACAGAAAGACAACGACAAGAGCATAATTGATAGATGACCTGTATGAAAATTTATCAATATTGAAATTTTCATAAAATCAAAATATTAATATGAATTTTAGGTCTTTAAAATTCTTCAAAAATACTAAGAAGAGTATTACTATATGTAATAAATATTACAAGCACAATTGATATGATAATTTTTATTAATAGCAATTTTGTGGAGAACGGTCTCAAATCCGTGATAGTTAGACTTACTATATGGAATATCGGTAAATTTGTATGAAAATATCAAAAATATTCATTTTAGTCTCTAGCGTTGTTCTTTTCTAAAATTTCTATAGATTTTTTTAGATATATCAAGAACTATTCATTTATACTTTTTTTTAAAAAACATATAAAATTATTAAATTTCAAAAATATACATGACTTATAATTTAAACTGTATTCAATTGAATATTTACATAAAATAATTAATACTATTTTTACCAAATATTTCAAATTTATTTCATTAAAAAAAAAAAACTAAATACAATGTTTCATATTTAGTTGCGCAACGTGATCTATGTTATTTTATATTTCTTACTATGAAATATTTTACTTTTACATATATATATATATATATATTTACTTGTATTACCCACTTTTCTTAGTTAATATAATTGTCAGCTAAAATATGCTAGTATTATTTGTAAATAGTAAGTCTTATTTGGGTGGTAAATATAATGTTACATATAATAACAACTTAATTAACCTATTAGTATTTCTTTTACTATTTTCTAAAATTTTATACAGGTTAAAAATAGTTATAATATTCACAATTTTCATAATTTCTTAAAATATTCATCGTATCTGTAATATTTTTAATATAAATGTATTCACAGTTTTTAAGTAAACTAATAAATGATGAACCACACACTTCCATGCAATATTCAGCTACCACACGACTCAATTATAATTATAAGAATGATATAAAAGGTGGTGTTATTTTCCCAACTCCTTTAACTATTACCACAACTTATTTAATTTGTAAATGGTCTCAGTTTTAGGGGGTGTATTTAATTATAATTTTAATATATTTTTAAAAAGTTACAATTTTGAAAGATTTTATAAACTTTTAGAAATTTTTGGTAAATTTTAATAGAATATGTGGATTATAGTGGATTTTATTTCATAGATTTTTATAAATTGTAGTATATTTTAAATTGAGAATAATTGAACTAAAAATAAAGAGATAAGAAAGTATTTGATAGAAAATATCAAAATAATTTTTTTTTTAGAAATAATTTTCATATGTATAATTTTAATTAAAAAGTCCATCAAAATTCATAGAAATAATGTCTCAATAATACCATTTAATTGGCAAATTTTTTGAAACGAAGGACTAAACACACAAATTTTAATCTAAAAGCTAAACGACACTGACACTTTAATCAAGGGGAACTCTATGAACTGGCTTCCTATTAATTAAAAGGAGAGTTGTATAGTCAGTTTAAATAAAAATTAAATGAGTGTCATTAGTAATATTGATTATGGCAATATAAAAATAACACAATTCATATGAAAATTTAGAAGTTTCTATTTGAAGAAACTGGGCTTTCCTCATTACAGGCTTATTGGAGTACCGTGCTCAAGAGATCGCTACCCAGCCACATAGAGAAAAACAGTCTGTGCATGATCAATCAAAGTTTTAACTGGATTCAACCAAAAAGACGCACACATACTGGTTCCTCTTGTTTAGTTGTTTAGTTTGAAGTGGTTAAGACACAAAGGAAACCAGTTTGAATCACAACACCCAAGTATCAAATGGCCTAAAACAAAAAGAGCAATCTTAGATGTTGCAAATTTGTGATCATCAGGTGGTGAAATATGATTGACCACTGACATAATAAGAGCTAACATGGGTTTCGTTTTGACCAACAAGATATTGCCATTTCATCTTAGATCATCACAAATTTCTGATAATTAGTATTTTCCAAAAAAAAAAAAAGGGCTTGATGCAAATACATGACTCAAGAAGTATAATTAAACTGAGAAATGAACGTATAAAAGCCAATCCAGCCTGTTCAATTTGCTAAGAAGTTAATACAATAATACCAAGATGGTATTTCTTCCATATGATAAGGGACTTCATTACGTCTACTTGGGCGGAAGAGGAGCAGGAATTATCCCCCATTTTCTTTGCACATCCTCCAAATCCTTATGAAAGTGTTGTTCATAATAAACACACATAAGATCAGTACATTGCTTACCAGCCTGGACAGCCCAAGAGAAGTAGTGTTGGAAGAATAATTTCCTTTGTTTCTCACTTAATCTAGCTGTACCACCTATGACAGACATCACACACATTGGAAGGTACATTTGCTCAAACTCTATAACTTTGAGTGCTGACTCACCGATCAAGTTGGTAGGAAGATCAAAGAGTGTGTGCCAAAAGTCATGCACCTCGCGAGCACGCATGGCAACATATGCAAGCTCATCTGTCTCCATGAATCGCACTGGTGGTCGTTCATCTGGTGAAAAGTTTCTAGATCCCATAAACTTTGCATAGGCAGCTCCAAATGTGTTTTCTGGTAGGTCCCATGCATGTCCAACCTTTGAAGATATAACTCGAGGTTGCTCCAACAATATTGCCTGCCAATAAAAAGGATTTAGTATGGTGAAGCCACAACCATAGGAACAATGAAATTTAAGAAGACAGGCAACTAAAGACTTTGTAGGAAACATAAATTTTTTTCCCCCTTTTTATCTACACATTCAATTTTGTGATTTCAAGAGCTTGTTTTTTTTTTCATATGCCCATGTCATCCCCACTATGGTGGCAAGGTGACAGTGGATCAATTAACTTAGTAAAGTGATAGGATATTTTTATGTTTTGTTTGACTGTTAATCTATAATAGAATGTAAAAACATTATACCAGTAGCAGTAATCTTCATTCTTTCTACACTCTTCAAGAGTACGCACACTCACTATATTTTCCTCACAATTTATACAATCATTTATAATTTTTATTCCTCATTTTATCCCATTTAGAAATAAAAAAAAGTTTATTTCTTAATTTTGCTTCACCTATAATTCTATAAATTTTATTTTAATATTATTATTTATTTTGATTACACTTTTCAAACAAATATTGTAATAATAATATAGTTTTCATTCAATTCAATTTCTATTATCATTTACATTCTCATTACATTTCCATTCTACGAGCCAAACATGACCTAAGGACATAATAACTATAACAGATAGAGAAACCTGCTGGTAAACTCTGTTAACTTCTGTGAAAGAGCATCCAATAATATGACTAGTCCACTCATACCATGCCGTTTCTTTGGATATACTTACTGCCAATTCAATATGGTTCTACAGAAAGGGCTTGGTTATGAATCAAGGATAGAGTAAGATATAAACAATTAATGGTAAGCAACTCATTTTATTTCAATTTTCCACCATAAAAATTATATTCTCATTATTATTTTTTTAAAAGAAAACACCAGAGATTATAATAGGATGTTTTGTCTAATCCAAACAACCAAAGATAAAAGATTGAAGGCAGTAAAATAGGACTTTCCCCAAGACAATACTGTTTTAAATAATCAAAACCATGAAGCCGAAGCAATTCATTATTACTCATTTCCATTTTATTAATAATTAAAAAAGTAATGAGTATCCGGAAGCAAGAATATTACCCTGCCTTCAGGGCTCCTCTTCATTCTTTCAAGAACTCTTTCAAAAGCGGGCTTCCCAGTTGTTTCTCCTAGAGCTGCAATAAGATCAGCTCTTTTTGGGTCTAATAATGCACCTACTGCTGAACCAACCGCCACAGCTGCCTGCTGCCACCCATTTAGCCGAATTCGAGCACCACCTATCATGGAAACTAACGACCTGATAAAAAATTTAAATCTTGTAAATCATATATTCTAGAAGCTTCATAATTGCATTGATGTATCTTAAGAACTCAGAAAAAATAAAACTAACCTCTGTGACGAATTTCAACAAACACTTCCTTCCTGATCAAAATTCTAGGATTCAGTTTAGCACTCAGCTTAGTCCCTGCAAAATTGAAGAAAGAACGCCAGGGACTGAAATAGCGATGGAATTTCCCAAAATAATAATAAAAAAATCAGAATTTCAGAACGGATTCGTTTACCTGAATGTCAATAGCGAGAGAGAGAGAGAGAGAGCGAGGACGTATTAGAAGAGAGTGGCGTATTTTGATTAATAGAAATTTCATTTCATTAATTTTAATTAATAGAAAGACATTTTAAATAAAATAATAATTTTATTTTTTAAAATATATATTTTATATTTTTTAAACATATTATTTTTTTCTTTTCTTTTTTAAATATAAATACCTTCATATTAAGTATTTTATTCGGCGTAATTTGAATCAGCCTAAAACACACTCACTGTGTCAGTGGGCTTTTGTTCATACGAGTCAGCCCACTAAGCCCAAACTCACAAGCTTGATAGGCCCAAGAATATGTTCTTACTCTTCCACGCATAATTTTTGCGACTCTCATTCTCAGTTTCTCACAGCCCCTAGAGGCCAGACTCCACAGCGCATTGTGAATTCTTCCGAGTTCCGCCATAATAAAAAGGTTGTTTATTGTATGACTGTATGTTGAACAAAGGTATCAAGGCACTTGAGGTTTATAAGAAAATGGAGAGTGAAGTGGAGCATGATCTTGTTACTTATATAATACACTTATATTTTCGCTTTTATTCGTTTTTTGATATAATTGTCATATATAAAGAGATTTTATTCTTTGCTTCTAGAGAATTTACTCTCACAATCATATTCATTTTTTACTCTATCAAATATTAAGTGAATTACACTCTAAACTTATATTTCATTATCCAAAATGTTCTTTTGTTATAAAAACCTAACTTAGTTGGATGTTAGAGCATTTAGTTGGATAAGAAAGCTTACAAATAATTGATGATGAATGATATGATCATAAATTTGTATTTATATTAATTATATCACAATACTGTCAAAATTATATTGAAAATTAGATTACTTTTTTATTTTTTTAAAATATTTTTGTCACATATCATAATATAATTAATGTGGATACAAATTTATGTATTTTTAACATTTTTTAACAACTGAAACATACTAATTTATTGTTTGACCAAAAAAATAAAATTGAAACATACTAAATAATACTAAAAACAACTATTAATCTCTATATATAAACACGAAAAGCTAGTTAGTTTGATAAGATGGACATCTCAGTTTCATACCTACTTCATCAATAGAATCCAAATGCACCAATAAAGTTTCAGAGAAATTGAGTATATGTCGCACAAACTCCGACTATTACAGTAAGCAAAATACCTCTATAAGACGGCAAATAGTCACACACATTGAGTTAAATATTTCCTCAAACAATTTGTGAGCATTGTAAGCTTCCAACTTTGTCTCTCATCAGTAACCACAATAAATTCATATATGATAGCAAAAACATTAACCAAGAAAAAATCATAATACATCTAGCCTAAACTCATCTTTCCCAAAAAAACATGCAAAAAGAAGCAAGAAAAAAATAAAGATAATGAGGGAAAATAAATAACTAAATACTACCAAAGACCTATTGGAGAGGGAGACTTCTAGTAAGGAAGATCTCTCCGGCAAGAAGAGCATAACACTAGCAGAAGAAAACATGTGCAAGAATGGCCGAAGGAAGAGAGAAAGAACAAAAGCGGCTCAAACTTTCTTATATTTGTTCTTTCCTTAGATAATTGATTGCTTTCTAGTTTACAGACTTTAAACATCTTGTTTAAGCAAAACAACTCGAGGTTTCCTTGGAATATAACGATCATGTGGACTTGTGTAAGCGTGTAACAATGATCTTGCACAAGTGATACCTTGTTGAAAAAAATGGTTCATGAGGCATTGTGTTAACTAATTCTCTAATGCATGTGTTTGCTATTCAGATCTACGCCAAAACGATCATCAGTAGCAAATTTTCACTATTAAATGGTAATGGGTATCAAGTCATTTGACTGTCCTCTAAGTAAGCAATTTTCATGAAAATCTCATATCATGTGATCGTAATGCTAAGAAGGCTTGAAATGATGTGATATCTTGTTGGAGCAAGAAGAGACGGCTCGACCATAACATATTTTTATAAAATTGTAATTTTGCCCACCCCACAACATATTTTATTATATGAAAAATATTAAACAATCATTTCTTTAAGATTTAGGATTTTATTTTATTTTCTTGCAATCAGCTCTTTACATAATTATTCTTTAAGTGCTATAATTTTTTTTTTTAATTATAATTGCTGAATTCATACTAATTAATGAGGCTCACTCTTCTTGTTCTTATTTGTATTTTTTTTTTGCTGTGTGCATGTTTTTCGATAAAGTAGGTGATTTAGCCACATATAACATAATTGCTATCACGTAGCATCCCCCTTCTTAAATAGTATGGCGGAAGACACAAGTTTGATTAGAACATGTTACAGATTTAGGGTGTAATTTGGGAATGAATGTTAGTTTATTTTTAAGAATTAAAATATGAAAATATCTGTGATATGTTATTAGTCTTGAAGTATTATATGAAAAACAGAGAAATTATCTTCAAAATATTGAGATTTTGTAGTAAAACTATTACAATAATCAAAATTGATATGTTAAATGTAATATTTTTGTTTGTTTAATGTCATAAGGTTATAATGAGTTTTTAATTTTTATTAATTTTTAAATTTTTAAAAAAGCTTCCATATATTTTAATAATACTAGTTTTTAGACTTGTGCAAGAATAAATATATAATATTATTAATTATTGAATAGTAAATTATTAAATTATTTATTTTATAAAATAAAATAAAAAGTATGCCTTTAAATAAATAAAAAAAATTAAGTTGAAAGAGAAGTAAATTACAGGAATACTTTAAAAAAAATATTTAATTAATATGTTATTTTAGTAAAATATATATATATATATATATATATATATATATATATTAGTAATTATTTTAAGAGTAATAAAATTTAAGCACGAGACAAATGAGTAATTTAATATAATATTGACAAAATTTACATAACTTTATTTAATAAATAAATTAAATACAACATGACAACACATGAACTTGTTTAACTAATATTTTTTTTATTTTAAGATGTTAAACTTACACCAACACAATAAATATGACTTGACTAAACTTAGTAAACGTTCTTATAATTTTTATTTTTATTTTTATTTTTTTCTTAAAAATAATTTATATTAATTAACTATTATTTTTTTAATTAATATTACATATGATATATTTTTATCAATAAAATAATTAATTCAATATAAATATAAATATAATTAATTAATAAATAAATTGACTGAATTTGATCTATATATTGAATGGATAATCATAAATTACATGATACTTAATATGATTAAAACAATTAGATAATAAAAATACCAAAAGTAACTATACATAAAGAATATATTTATTATATAGACAACTTGATATTTCTTGATGTAGAAAAAATGATCACAACCAAACTATTAGGGTATATTTTGATTTATAGTAATCGTAATCGTAATGAAAATTATTCAGAGTATTATTATATTTAGTTTGACTATATTCTGTAATTTAATGTAAATGAATTACAGCAATAGTAGTAATCATCATTACGCCTGTAGCATTCTGTAATTTTCATTACACCTTCAATCCTCTCTATTTTTCTCACAATTGGTATAATCATTTATAATTTTTTTGTTCATTCTATCTCTTTTAGTAATAAATTTTTTTTTAAAATTTTACTTCATTTAAAATTTTATAATCTTTATTTTAATATTATTATTTATTTTGATTACACTGCTTAAACAAACATTGTAATACTAATACTGTTTCTTTTACATTCAATTTTATTATAATTACCATTCCTATTACTTTTATATTCAACAAACCAAATGTCACCTTATCACTTTTTATATAAAAGACAATTTACTAATTAGGAAAGGGAATGAGAATAAAGATAATCATTGTCATTTCATTATTTACTTTTTAAAATATGCTGAAAATAGAATAAAAATCTCATAAATTTACGAGTCATTTTCATTTATTGTTTCCTTATTTCTTTCTTGATATTGATTTTATTTCTTAAATTTATAAGATGCAATTACAAAAATATATTTTATTTAATATTTTGTTTTATATTTTTCATTATTAAGAACATTTAACTAAATTAATGTTTCATTTCAATTTCTTATAGTTATTTAATAAACACAAAAAAATAAATAAATTTTACAAATTTTTTCTCTATTTTAATTCATATTCATTTTTGTTTCGATTAATTGTTATTATAAATTAATAAAAGCATCTTAAAATAGATATTTTAATACTTGGTTTATTTTGTAGAAAAATATTTTAAATAAAAATTTGGCATGTGGTTTAAGAGTATAATGGCAATATTTGATTTAATTAGTATGTTTTTAGATAAATATTACAAAATTTTTAAACTATCAATTTAACACCCCAAATTTACAATTTTATGAATAAAATATTATACCAGAGCATCCCTTATCCTCCATCTCTGAACACTCCAACTTTATTGGAGCTTCGACGACTTCATTAGTAACCTTATCGGAGCATTGGTGACCTCACTGAACTTGGGCACTATTATCGAAGCTCTAACGATCTACTGAATGAGATGTAATATGTTACATTTAAATATAGAGGTAGAGTTCGACATAACATGTTACATTCTTACTGGAGCTTTGATGATTCAATTAAAAATAGATGTAACATGTTACATGCAAATATATAGTTAATATAATACGTTACATATAAAATAAAAATAAATATAACATAATATATATAAAGAATTATAAAAAAAGTAGAAATAAATATAATATACTACATATAAAAAAATTTCAAAACGCCATATAACAAAAACAGAACCTTTTCAAAGAGAAAAATAAAACATTTTCAAAGAGAAAAACTTAACAGTGCAATAAAAGGAGCTCTCTTATCCATAATTAATAATTATAAACAAACCAAAGCATACAATTCAGGTAGAGGGATCAAACATTTTGTTACTATTTTTTAAGTTTCACACAAACAAAAGTAACAATGACAATATGCATATTAAGGCAAGAAAGTTAGAGAATAAAGAATATAACAAGATATAGAAGAGTACTTATTACTATTTCATGAGAAGAAACAAGAAAGCAATGGTGGTTTTTTGGGTGATGATTAGGCCTACTAGAAAACCGGTGCATACCCCTATACAATGGAGTAGGATCTTATCGCTCTTTAGCTTCGCTAAATTGCTAGGGGTTTATATTCAATTTTTCTTCAATAGAAAATGAAATCCATAGGTAGAGACCTACAACTCAAGTCCAAATGAATCAATTTTGGTATGAGCTCGAGAACATATGAAGGTGTGGAATGCTTTGTGGCACAAATTCAGGGTTGTAATACATAATTCAAATAAGAAATGAACTAACAAGAAATTTTCTCATTCGATGCCAATGAGAAATGCTTACTTGAAAGGACAAGGTCTAGAAGTGAAAAGTCCAAATGAAAACCATTGAAGGATGATAGAGTTAATCCAATTACATTCTCGATGGTTGATAACTAAGATGACCTCGATCTAGTTGTTAGTTCACAAAGAAGAGTTTCAAAAAAATTGTGTTGAAGGCACACTAGATTATTGATGCTTTTCAAAGAGAACATAAGCGTTAATTCGATGTTAAGAACTCTAGGATGATGATTAGGGTGACTCCGACTACAAACCACCTCAATAATATGATTTGGATTTTGAAAATGGACCCTGGCTCCGCCCATCAATGTAGGTGGTCGCAAATCAATTGTAGGCTTCAATTAGGTCTGCGTGATAGTGGTTTGTTCAAAATTTTAAAGCTCCGACGTGGAGGAAACTAATCTATCGAGGATAAGAAGGCTTCTAGGGTCTTGATACTGGAGGAATCTTGAAGTAGTGGGCCGTATGGCCCGAATAGCTAACTTAATCAATTTTTCATTGAGAAAATGAGTATGAAAATCTCCAAAAATAGTTGCGTGTGTGCTCTCCCTGTGCTATATCTTTGTGTTTTTGAACTCACAGATGAGTTCCTTCAAGAAGAAGAGAGGAACAAAGAAAATGTAAAGAAGGACCTAGCGCCGTCATCTTACAAGAAGGTGCAATTTGGGTATGTCCAATTTGAGGAGGAGAAGGGAAAAAAATGTAACTCTCATGCTTTAAATGGCGACCTAGAGCAATTGTGAAAAAAAAAATAAAAAGATATACTGTTATACACGAATTAAAATTTTTTGTATTATTTTTGATATACCACCTTATGTACCATAAATACACAACATATATGTAAGTAAAAATTACTTAAGTGGAAAGCAAATGAGATTTTTTTATATTTATTAATAACATATATATTAATATAAAAAAAATATAAATAATCTAGAGCAACTATCCAAGGCCATTTTCAGCATTATTTACTTGATATAGCATGCTTTTGCAAAAAATCAATTTTCTTACTTAAAATAGCAAGACGACAGTGTTTTTTAATAACAAACAAATGACATTTTTAATAGGGTGTCCAAAAATCAAACTAAACTAATTAAAATCGAAAAATTAAATCGAATCGGACCGAACCAAACAGTTTTATAAATCAAACGGTCAGGTTTGGTTTTTATTTCTTCAAACCATTTTACAATCAGTTCGGTTATACAAATTTTTAATCCAAACCAAACCAGACCGGATCATTACTTATAATTTTAAAAAAATTATTTTTAATATATTATTCTTAAAAAAAAACCAAAAAAATATATTAATTATATATCTTCTCATAATCAAAATATGCAACCCTAACTCCCTAACTTATTTTTAATATATTATTTATGGATTAATATATTATTGTATTTTATTGTAAAATTTGTGAAAATGTTTAGCTTTATATTGTAATTGATTCTATGATTATTTTTAGGATGTTTATATGATTTATGTAAGATATAATATGATTTATGTAAGATATAATATGATTTATATTTGTAATATATATTAATTAATTTGTTTAAATTCAAAGATTCTTTTATTTATGTTATTTTCAAATTTTAACAAATTTGGAGGAAAAAAATTAAAAAAAAAATAAAAACCGTCAAAAACCGCTAACCAAATCGGATTGGACCGCACGGTTTTAATAATTTTATTAGACAATGGTTTGATTAAAATAATATGTTCGGTTCGATTTGGTTATTTTTTTGGATCGGACCGGACTATGGATACCACTAATTTTTAATCCTCAAGTCTTTTAAGTTTAAAGATTTAAATGTAACATTTACATATAAATTAAATTTGAATGTAACCCCTACATAAACATAAAAATATATTATGGCAAAAATCATAGAAAATCAAACAAAAAATTAAGAAATAATGGAAAAAAAGACACAATATATTTCAGAATATTTTTTCTCAAGAAATGATTTTTAGTAAAAAAAAATTTGAAAAAATTCAAAAATTAAAGTTAAACCTTAAAGAAGGCAATGAATTTAAATAATCATCTTTTTCAAAAATAAGAAAAATATTTTCTACAAAAGATATAATTTATTATAACATAAGTAATATAGAAATGAGTATAACCATAATAGATGCAAAGAAAAAATTTAACATACCATTGATTGATAAAGAAATAATTATTGATAAATTATCACAAATTTCACAAAAAGATAAAGAAAAATAGGATATATCTACTATAGAGGAATACAAATTCTAATTAAAGCACACTTTAGAGAATGGATTGATACACCCATAAAACTAACATTATTAGATAACAGGATAATAAACATAAGAACTGCTTTGTGAGGAATGGTTCATGAAAATTTAAGATATCAGAAATTAATATTCACAATACACCCTAGATTTCCTATTAGCATTAAAGACAAAAATTTAAATTAAGTATTAAGTTTAGCATATGAATTTGAGAGAAAAAATTTAATAAAAGAAGGAAATTATCCATTTTTAATACATTATATAGTAGGATATTCATTTACCAATAATTATAATAGTACAATATACGGACACAATGAGTTTATAGAAATAGAAATCTTTTTTCAAAAAATAGAAAAAGTAATAAAACTAGAGGTAATAACAGATTTTGAAATACAAGAAAAATAAAAATTAGATATTAAAGAAAAACTCCTTATACTAGGTAGAAAAAGTAGTATATATAAGATAAAATTTATTGAAGATAATACAAAAGTCAGTAAACCTGAATGGGAAGAACAAGAAAAGGTAAAAGAATTAAAACAGGAGATAAAGAAATTAAAAATTTACAATTATATGAAGTAATAGGAGATTAGAATGTTAAAATCAAAATTACAAGAAATAGAGTTAGAAGGAAATGAAAATATAAAAACTATAATGAAAGCTTTAATTCTTTTAGCCAAGGAAGTAGATGCAACATGTGAATCAAATACCAAATATTTACAAAGTATAAATGATACACAAAAAGAAATCCTTGAAGAAATAAGAGAATATAATCATACTAAAAAACAATTAGATATACATAATGAAATAATAAAATTAAGAAAAGGTACAAATAACATATCAAAAATTACTGGATTAAAATTTGACCCTTTAAAAGGATTAAAAGAAGAACCTTTTAAGAGATCTGATGCATTGATACCTAAAAATAATAAAAGAAAAGATGAAAAGATATTCAAAGAAAAAGATATAATCCCAATATAATAGATAAAAGAGAATTAAAAGAACAATTCATGAACCCAAAAAATAAGAATATAAGAAAATTAATTCATCTTTTAACATTAACACATAAATAATTGGAAAAATATTATGAAGAAAAAATTTGTATCAATAAAGAAGAGAATGATATAACCATAATTAGTGAAAGTAAATTTGAACAAGAAAATATAAATTCAAAAATACATATAGAACTAGTATTAGCAACCCCAAGAAGACCAAATCCACCAAACTTAGAAAGATGAGAAATATCTGACTCACATAGGGAAGAAAGATACAGA
The DNA here is from genome assembly GCA_029378325.1 of Elaeagnus macrophylla. Classification (NCBI taxonomy): domain Eukaryota; kingdom Viridiplantae; phylum Streptophyta; class Magnoliopsida; order Rosales; family Elaeagnaceae; genus Elaeagnus; species Elaeagnus macrophylla. The sequence goes on from CM055644.1 coordinate 2,268,176, forward strand.
TGATAAGTGCTCGAAAAGCACTAATGTTTTGCAATTTATTGTGCTTAATCGTTTAAAAATAGATTTGATATATCTTGTTTATTTGATTATTTTCATAAATCTATCAATTCGAAATAATGGATATGTTTTAGTGTATTTCAAGTATTTTTAGAGTCAAATGAGTTGAATAATGCAAACACTCAAAGACGAAACACTTACGGCGCTCAGATCACAATTTACGAGCAATACGAGTCAAATTATGTAAGCCGTACATAAACGAGCTGGCACATATGTAAGGGGGTACATATGAAGAAACTGAAGACATTGTGCGCTGTGGCGAGAAAAATGTGTGCCGCGGCAAGCTCCTCTCGTGTTTTGATCATTATTTCCAAATTATTGTTGTGCCGCGGCGGGTAATATTGTATGCCGTGGTGTGCCTATTCCTAATTCAATCAAAAATTATGTAACCCTTTACATCTATAAATACCTCCTTAAGAGTCCTACTTAGACACACTTCAATTTTGCGAACCAACAACTCAACCAGATTTTAGGAGCTTGTTCACACTCAAAAAAGTAAGGAAATTAATTCTAAGGATCCAAGAAATCATTGAAGATCGATGATCAAGTTTTTGGAGAAGAACGTCATCCAATCCAATTGTGGTATTTAGATCTAGGGTTCCTTTTTGTTATATAATTTACTTTTCTTCTTGTTACTTCTTTGAGTGTATGTTCAAATTGAATTTGTTTATGAATTTTAATACGAACATTAGTGGCTAATTTTATTATGAATGTTTAGTTTGTGTTGCCATGTTTGCTAGAACTGTTGTGGTGAATATTTTATTGCTTTGAAATAAATTAAATTACCTTTTGATTAAGGGCATGTTTAGATATTTAATTGTGAATTTTCATGGGCCAATTTGAGATTCATAGTTAGGTTGAAAAATATTAGAGTTTGGTTTTAGGAACGTCACCTTAACTTTACTTTGAAAAACTTAATCAAAGCTTTAAATTAATGACCTAGTCATGACATTAGTTTGATTGACATATTTTTTGTGTGCATAATTTGGTTGCTAATTGATTACCCGATCATAGGATATTGTTTAGATAATCAACAAAGAGAATTACACGATCGTAAGAATTTTTGTAATTAAAAAGAAAGCCGGTAATATTTGTATTAGAGCATTCATGTTAATTCATCATAACTTTCGATGCAAGCATGACCAACCAAACTAAATATCCATACATCCTCCATTGATATTTGAAATCTTTTGAGTTAATTTAAGAATTTGCGTAATTTTTTTCGTTAGTTGTTCGACACTATTGATCTTGCTCACAAATCCACTTTATTTACAGTTTTATTGAGTTTAGGATTATAGTTATTTAAAGTTTTAGTGTTACTAGAATTTTATTTAATTAGTGTTTTAGTTGCTTTAGGATTCTAATTAGATTAAAAAAAAAGGTTATTTAAAACCATTACAATTTCTTGAGAGATCAACTACGGAGGTTTGCTTATCGCTTGCTACAAGTGATTCGTACATTTGCGAGTACTATAATTTGCACATCAATAGACAAAGACAAAAAGAAACTGAACCTTTAAATAGAAGAAGACATCCACCTAAAATGAAAAACAGTTTACATTGGGAAAGTAGGAGTAGTATCCCACCAGAATTTAGATCACATGAAAGTTATAAATATGATATTTTAGACCTAGATTGCATAAGAAATAGAATAAAAGTCTTAGATGAATGGGCTAGTAGAATGAGTGTAATCATACAAACTTCTACAACCACACAAACAAATCCTTCCACTTATAGAGTATTAGTAGCTAATAAAATAACAAAAAATGTAAAAGTCTAGTTTACAAATCTAACGAAAAGACAATATCTATTGATGATAGAAAATGCATCTACAAGTAAAGAATACGTAGAAACTATAATAAATGAAATATATAAATAATTCATTGGAGAAGATAAAGGTAGAAGTATAACTGAATCTAGTGAGAAAGAAATAAATGAAGGCAAATGGCATTTAGCTAATATGAAAATATGTAATATGTGCTATATAGACTCATTTATCTATGAATACGAAATTTACTATCATAAACTACCATCCTCTATACAAGAAACTTATAAAAAAATATTTTTTCAAAAATTACCTGGAACATGATGAGTGCTTAAAAAGTACTAATATTTAGTGATTTATTGTACTTAATTGTGACAAATAAATTTGATCATAACTCTTTTATTTAATTATTTGCATAAATCTATCAATTTAGAATTACGATATATTTTTATATATTTTAGGTATTTTTAGCTTCAAAAGAGATGAATAATATAAGCACACGAAGATGGGACACTTCGAACACTTAAATAGCAACCTAGGAGCAAAAAAGACTGTGACATGTAAGCCTTACATCAGAATTCAACCAGTTTGTAAGGGTTACATAATCAACTTGTGCTGCGGTAGAGGTTTTTGTATGCCACGACGCAATGCTCTCGATTTTTTGTAATGGGCAATTTTTAGGCTTATGCCTCGGTGAATAAAAAGTTGTACCGCAGCACGCGTGTATTTTTGAAAAATCTTAATTTTGTACAACCCTTACATCTATAAATTCTCCTTACGTTTTCAACATTACAGACAATTTTTCACACAATTTTCTACAAAATTAAACTAAGTTTTGGAGCTTTACTATATCCTAGGGAGGCAACAGAGGCATATCTAAAGGAGACAAGAAGCTTTTTGAGATTTAAGATTAAGTTTTTGGGGAATGAAACATCATTCAAGTCAATTGTGGTATTTAAATTTAGGCTACTTGTTGTTGTTAGATATTTTTCATTCTTCTTTCATCTCTAGAATGTATGTTAGATTATATTTGTCTATGAATATTAATCTAAATATGTTTGGTTGAATTTAACTATGGATGTTTAACTTTTGTTGTCTTGTTTTGGATAGATTTGTTATGATGGATATTTTTATTGCTTAAATAAATAAAATTACCCTTTGATTAAGAGTTTGTTTAAATGTTTATTTGTAAATATTCATGGGCCAATTTGAGGGTTATAAATGGATTAAAAAATCTTAAAGTTTAGTTTTAAAAACGCTACCTTGACTATATTTTAAAAAATTTAATCAAAGCTTCAAATTGATGACTTAGCCATGACATTTGTATGATTGGCATATTTTTCCTTGAGTATAATTTATTTGCTATTTAATATACCCGATCGTAGAATATTGATTAGTTAATCAACAAAAAAAATTATCCGATCGTAGAAATTTTCATAAATAAAAGGAAAGTCAGTAATCTTTATTTATTAGAACAATCATGTTAATTCATCATAATAGTTCGATGCAAGCATGGTCAACCAACCCAAATGTTCATATATCCTCCATTGAAATTATCACTTTTTTGAGTTAGTTTAGATTTAAAATATTATTTTCTTTCTTTGTTCATCACCATTGATCTTATTCTTGTGTCTAACTTCATTTATAGTTTTAATTATTCACAGTTTTATTAGTTTTAGGATTCTAGTTATTTACAGTTTTAGTTATTTTATGATTCTAGTTATTTAGTGTTTTAGTAGTTCTAGAATTTTAATTAGTTAGAATTTTAGTTGCTTTAGGATTCTAGAGAAGTCAAGAAAATGTTATTTAGAACCACTACAATTCCTTGAGAAATCGACCTCGGAGATTTGCTTATCGCTTGCTACAATTGATTTGTATACTTGTGAGTACTATAATTTGTATATCAAGTTTTTGCCAGCGTTGTTAGGGAATTATTGTTTTAAATAATTTTTTTTTAAATTTTTTAGAGATTCTAGGATAGGTTTAGTTTTTTATTTTTTATTTTTTTTATAACTTTTATTTATATTTATTATTTTTTTTATTTTCTTAATCTGTGGTATAGTTTATGGTGCTTTGATTTCTCTATTATTTTTGTTAATTTTTGAAAGGTACCGTTCATAAACAACATCATTAAATTTCAAAGTGCTCCTAATTAGGCTGAATACTGAAATCCATGAGCCAATACAAAGCATTTTGAAGAGCTACATGATATGATAGACATGTAGGTATGTGGCATCTGTGGTTTATATATGCTAATGTTTGCACTTTTACAGGTGATTATTATACATCTACTAATTCAAACTTTGATCTTAATGAGGGATGTCACCCACCTTGAAATGATCCTTATTTTAGTACCTATAATCTTGAGTGAAGAAATCACTATAGGTTTTCATGGAAAGTAAACTGTATCCCACCTTATGCCCAATACTATATGCAAAGCTTAAGTTTTTATTCATACAACCCACCCTATCCATCTAGGAAACCCACTTTCGAGGAGAGCTTGAATTCTTTCATTCAAGCAAGTAGAGCTTCTAATAAACCTAGGAAGCCAACCATAAAATAAACCTTGAATGCTTACATACAATCTAGTAGTGAAAGGATGGAGTCTATGGATGCATCAATAAAAAGGATAGAAATGCTAGTTAGGCAACTAGCAGAACAAATTCAAATACAAGAACAGTTGCCTAGTCAAATTGAGCAAGTGAAGGATAACACAATCCTTTAAAGTGGTAAGGTTCTTAACAATTTTTTTTTTTTTTAAAATACTAATGTTTTATCATGTGTTGTAGAAAATATAGATGGGGAGCAAACAAAACTCAAAGAAGCTCAAACTAAGGAGAATCAAATTCTATAACCTTTCAAAGAGAACAAGGAGGAATCATCTTTACCTCCTATGTTGCATAAGGTACTTAAGATTTATGTACTCCCAAATCCTTCTTCACACTGTTTAAAGGAGACCCATCTTAAGCTTAAAGATAAAAAAGAGTTAAACGTGTGGGAGAATGTGTGTACTGTACTTCAAAAGAGCCTATTACCAAGATGGAAGTATGTGCTTAATGAAATACTTGCTTGAAAGTTTGAAATCACATACCAGTTTTATTCAGAGAAATATCTGATGAGTGCTCGAAAAGCACTAATATTTCGTGATTAATTGTGCGTAATTGATTCATATATAGATTTATTATGATTATTATTTCGATTATTTTCATAAATCTATCCATTCGGAGTCACGGGTATATTTTAGTGCATTTCAGGTGTTTTTTAGCGTCAAATGAGTCAAATGATGAAATCACGCAAAGACGGGACACCTACGGCGCTCGGATCACAAGTTACGGGCTAATCAAGACAAAATATGTAAGCCTTACATATAGTGCCATCACATATGTAAGGGGGGACGTGAACAGAAGGAAATCATTGCGCGCCGCGGCGAGAGAATTGCATGCCGCGGCGTGAGGCTCTCGGGTTGAATTCTGGAAAACAATGAAGCATCGCGCGCCGCGGCGGGAGAATTGCATGCCGCGGCGGGGAGCTCTCGGGTTTTTGCATATTTTTCAGAAATTGTGTTGCGCCGCGGCGGGGAAAATGCATGCCGCGGCGCGCCTATTCCTATGGCACATAGGATTCGTGTAAACCCTTACATCTATAAAAACCCCCTTAGAGTCCCCCTTACATACAACTCGAAATAAGAACTCCAATTCATACACAACTCATTCTCTTCTCAATTTTGCGACCCAAACACGACATTCAATCAGCTTTGAGAGCGTTGCCACACTATAACGAAGCGAGAGATACCATTCTAAGGATTCAAGGAAGCCAAAGACGATCGAAGATAAAGCTTACGGAGGAGTAGATCAACCGATCCATAAGCGGTATTAAGATTTAGGTTTTCCTTGTTGTTATAGAATTACTTTATCTTCTCCATTTGTTAAAGTGTATGATCATATTTTATTTGTCTATGAATAACAATATGAACATGAGCGGCTAGTTTCACTATGGATGTTTAGTTTGTGTTGCCATGTTTGCTAGGATTGTGTATGGTGTATTAAATTGATTTATGAATGAAATACCTTTTTGATTAAGAGCATGTTTAGATGTTTTATTATGAATAATCATGGACCAATTTGATATTCGTAGATAGACTGAAAAATCTGAGAATTTAGTTAGAGGAACATCACCTTAACTCTTTTCCGAAACACTTAATCGAAGCTTCAAGTTAGTGACTTAGTCATAGCATTAATTTGATTGGCATATTCTCCTTGCGCATAATTTGATAGCTAGTTAATTTACCCTGACCAGAGGCGGTTAATTAGTTCATCAATAAAGAAACCTACCCCGACCAAAAGGAGTTTCTTAATTAAAAGGAAAGCCGGTAGTTTAATTCATATAGGACGTTCATGCATATCACCTTACTTTTTCGATGCAAACATGGTTAACCAAGCTAAACGTCCATACATCCTCTTTTGATATTTTATTTGATTGAATCGATTGTCTGATTGCCATCTTGATTTCGTGTGATTCTCGTATGATTGTTCCCGTTACCAAAACCAAACAAACTCTTTTTACAGTTTTATTAGCATTAGGATTCTAGTTACTTAGAGTTTTAGTTTCACTAGAACTCTATTTAATTAGCGTTTTATTTTCATTAGAACTCTATTTTAATTAAAAGTTAGTTATTTAAAACCACTGCAATTCCTTGAGAGACCGACCTTGGAAGTTTGCTTGTCACTTTACTACGAGTGATTCGTACACTTGCGAGTACACATTTTAACACATCAATATCTCCCAGACAGATTTCAGAATTTGAAGAAGAAAAAGATCAGTATAGAAACCTCAACAAAGTTCGCTAAAAAGTCTACCCAAGAATATATAGAAGATATGAAATTCTACATTGTAGAAAAAGGATTATTTGGGTGGAAGCAAATTTAACATATTTGAAGGAGCAGATTCTATTTTTGTATACAAAGCATATCATGTAGGATTAATCGAGAACCTTTATTTAGGAATAAATTTAAGTGAGTTAAATTATTTTCCTGAAAATTTTAAAAAAGTCATAAAAAATTTTAAAAAGAAGATTAGGGCAAGTGATAAGCCTATTTATCTTAGATTCTTTAGTTTTTTAATAGATTGATATGATGAGGGTTGTATCAGTCCTTATCATTTTATCAAAATAGGTATTACCAATACGATTAAAGAAGTGCCCAAATCTTAGGTCAAATTTACTATGAAATCAGGAAGATTGACAACTCTACTGAAATCAAAGTAAGTTATTCCACCAATAAGGTAATCATCATTTTTCATAGTAATATGGCTATCATTGAAGAAGATGGTGAGAATATCAGTAAATTTGAAGCTAATTTCAACTCCAACAATTTAGAATCCAGTCAAGAAATAATTTTTTTGTTTCTTTGCCAGAAAAGTTTCCACAGATCATAAATGCATTTACTGTATAAGAGATAAAGAAGACGAAGAAACATCATCATCTACGTCATCAAAACTGCGGCAAAAAAAGATAAAAAATAGTGAAGAAGGCTCGTCGGTAGGAAAGCAACAAACAAGAGTAAAGATGTAGAACCCACAGCTGGCAACATGTGACAAGGAACAATAAAAGTAGGTACAGTAAAAGCAGAAAAATTATTGTAAAAGAGATTCCTTCTGTTATAAAAGGAACTCTTATCTTCACTTCAAAAAAGACAACACTTCAATTACACCAACTCTCTCTACGCTAGATTTCTCTTAAGAAGTATTCTGAAAAATTTAATTTTTTTGCATAAGTATTATCTAGAAGTTATGTATTTTCAAGTAATGAGCAGTTAAGAATCCTTTTAAGATTTTTTGTTAGCCTTAAGTTATAATAATTATCATATCATGAATAAAATGGAATGAAGTCACTATTTTCTTTTTTTTATGTAAGTTAAATTTTGTATACCATAAATATGTACGGATGCAATGGCTTCTATGTAACTATGTGTGCTTTGAAGATTGAAGCAAGCTGAGGCATATTAGGTGTATCAAAAGAAGACGAATAGAAGAAGGGAAGATCGTGGTGAACCCATCAAATTCAGGTATAATAATTATAACCTTATGTTAATTAAGGATATTGAATGTTTAAACATTTGTTTGCAACTTATTTATAAAAAGAAAATCATTATCAATATATAATTATTTGAAAAAAATTTTATGGAAAATTTAGAGCAATACTTTGATGATGAATGTTATGAAACCTGTTTAGAAAATTTCAAAAAAATTGATATTATTTTAGATTTTTATACTGATTATATCTTTAGTATTTTATATTTAATAGATCACCCTGTAAGAATAATTTTAAGAAATTATTTTATGTAATTTTTTGTTCGAATAAATGACACAGAATTTGATAACTTAATATTTGAATGTTACTTATTTAAAGAACATATAGGAAGATAAAAGTGAACAAGAAATAATGAGAGATAATATCCAGAAACTTATAACAAGATTAGAATTAATAGATTTAACAAATCAGAGAGAAGTTTAATACTTTAAAGAACAACTTTTATCAACAAGACTTAAACAATGTAATTTACATAATGAATATCATGATCATGATTGTTATTATTTAGAATATATATATAAAGTAAATTTATTTATTAAAATAACATAATTTTTAGAGACACTTATTTGAAAATAAAAGTTTAAAGTAAAAGTTTAAATTTGAACATTGGACGCACAAAATTGATATCAGAGCCATAAACATAAATACAATTTAATAATTAATTAAAAATTGACTTATCATGAGTTTTGTAAGCTTTATAAATTTTTTAAAAAATATTGTAAATTTTATACATTTATAAATCAAAAGAACGAAAGAAAGGAATATTACGATAAAATTTATACCCAACTATTAAATAAAACTCACTGTTTTAACTTTAAAAAAGTACTATTTCAATGAAAAAAAGTCTCCTTTTTCTCAAATCCTTACTATTTGAGTAAAAGACTCCATACTTGCTATTTGAGTAAAATACTCCCATTTTCGAGTAAAATGTTTAAATAGCTTCAATTTTAATCAAAAGTTAAATTTTTCAAAATTAGCAATAATAAGCTTAAAATTGTGCGTTTTAGTTATATCAAAATTAAATAAATTACAGAAATATCCCTTCACTCTAATTCATACATGTTATGCTGTGTAATATGTAAACAGTTTACATAGTATAACAAAATTACACCTTAATTCATTCATTCATTCATTAAAGGAATATAGCAAAGAGAGGAAATAAATAAATAAATCTACCACATCTCTTTGGTAGAGAAGTTCAATATTTAAAGTTTATGTCCGCTAAATTGAGCTTATATATAGTTTAAACTACTCAGCTTGATCATTCATGAATTCCTTTAACAAAGTACAACAAGAAAATTAAATTTAAAATAAATAAAAAAATTGTCACTGAGTTTCTTCTTTCTTTTACTTACCAAAAGAGGTGACTTTATTTGAGAAATACTCAAAAAATTGTTTCTTCTTTTGATCCTTACCTTTGCAGCTTCACCATCACAAGCACTAAAATTAGAAGAAGATGGAGAAATGTCAAAATCAGCCTCAACAACTTCCTTATTCTTCCTGAAACTCCCCCACCTATTTACATAAACAAGTATGTAAACTGTGTTACAAAGTATGTAACACAGTTTACATACTTGTTTACATAGTATGTAACATAGTTTACATATCAGAGCATATTTCGTAGAAAATTGTAGAGTCTATTTTTCTTCATTTTTTCAGAGTTTACAGAAAATTATAGAATTATTTTGGACATTCTCATTCTAATAAATTTAATGTGCTTGTATGTTATTTGAGTTTGTATATTATTCTTCAATTCTTGGCTCAGTTGGAAAGTTTTACTTACTTGAATTTGTATACTCTGTTTTGCATAGTAAAAACAGAGTATCTTAATTTATCACTCAACAAGAATTGATTCAACAATGAAAAATGGGAGATTAATGAATCAATAAAATAGATTAAAAAAATTAGCTTTCAATAGAAAAAAATAACAGGAAGGCATAGAAAAAAGATATAAACAATGAATAAAAATCAAATACGAAATGAAAAAAAAGGAACATGAATTTTGAGTTAATAGCTCTTAAAGGATAAAATAGTAAAAATATTGTTCCAAAACAATATCGTGAAGCGATAAATAAAAAAAATGTTATTTTATCTCATTTTTCTTTATTTTATGTCATTTAATCCCCATTTTCAAGTACAGTGGAGGAGTTTAGAAAGCCCGACAAGAATATGAAGCCCAACAACCCACTCAAATGTCTTTTTTTTCCTTTTTGTGATAATACAACCCACTCAAGGCATGATTTCCTTCGTCCTTTACATGTAGACAGCTGTTTTTATTATTTTTTTCTTTTTTATTTTTTAACTATAGACAGCTGGTTTTCATGCTTCCCGGTCTAAAATTAAGGAACACTAACACAGAATTAGGGAGACAGAAATACATAGTGATAGTCTATTATCGCTCTGACATGGATCCGACTTCAACCTCTAGACGTACCCGCAATCCTCCAACCAAACCCGACATTTACTCCACCGTAGTTGTTCACCACGACAGTGACGAAAGCGACACCAAACCGGAGCAACGACGACGCAAACCCAACAAGAATTTGGACCAAAACGACGACCCATTTGCCACAATGGTCTACAAAGGAAACGACGAAGACTTAGACGATGATCCTTCTCTCCCTCCACTTCTCAAACGACTCCCGAAAGACTTTGGTGGTGGAGCCATTGACTATTTCGACGACGAAGATGAAGATAGTGAATCTGAATTTGGGACGATGATAGTAAAATCCGATCGAAATCGCCCCAAAAACCGGTCAGTATCGAGAAGGAGTGAAGTAGAAGACGATAATGGATCCGATTTTGGTACCATGATTGTGAAGACCTATCGAAATCAACCGATAAACAGGTCCATGTCGAGGAGTGATCGTGGGTCGGTTTTTCGGGATCCAAGTCCTAGAAATAGAGTGGGTGGAGAGGAAGATGATGGTGGTGGATTTTCGACGTTTGTGGTGAAATCGAACAAGGAAGAATCAGCTAGTGGGACAATGGTGAGGAAGACTGGTACTGGTGGTGGTTGTGGATCGACGATGAGTAGGGTTGTGGCGAGTATGCAAGCAGTTGGAGAATTAGGGCTTGGGAAGCACAGAAAGGGTAGCGGGTCATCACAAGTTGAAGAACAACGACTGGTCAAGAAAATGTCGACCAGTTCTATACCTGACAGTATTACCAGGGAAGATCCGACTACTAAGTACGAAATGCTCAATGAACTTGGTGGGTTTTTGTCATTACATGTGCAATGTCTTTGGAACTGAATTTTGTAATTTTGTCTGTACTTCAGATTTTTTTATTTGCTGAAATTGGTTGTTGGGTTATTGCGGATGGCAGGGAAAGGGTCTTATGGTACGGTTTATAAAGCTAGGGATTTAAGAACTTCAGAGTTGGTGGCTATCAAGGTCATATCATTGGCTGAGGGGGTGAGTGATTTCTATTTCCCTGTTTCTTTAATGCGTTTCCTTTGCTTTAAGGTTGAGTATTGTAAGTCGAATGGAGTGTGTGTTTTAGGAGGAGGGATATGAAGAAATCCGGGGTGAGATAGAGATGTTGCAGCAGTGTTGCCATCCAAATGTCGTTCGGTACCTTGGGAGCTATCAAGGAGAAGAGTATCTTTGGGTAAGACTGCAAGACTGCCTTGGTTACTTGTCAATTTTGCAGGAAAAGGGTTACCATGGAGGGTTGCCTTTTGGGTGTTTAGAAGTTTTCAATTGTTCTTTTTTTTTTTTTTTTTGGCAGATAGTGATGGAGTATTGTGGAGGTGGCAGTGTTGCTGACTTGATGAATGTTACTGATGAACCTTTGGAGGAGTATCAGATAGCATATATATGTAGAGAAACATTGAAGGTAGGATTGATTAACTTTGGCAATAAACTTTAATGCGAATAAGTAGCAATTTAATATTTCATTCAACCAATACTGCTGAGATCATTTGTCATGAAAGTTAAGAGTGCAACACTTTGATCCCATGTTGTTCGAAGAGAAGCGAACAAAGGGATGGATTTCCCCTTCTCTGATTGGATTGAACTACTCTCTTCGGCTCACAGAACTTATTAATCCTATTTTCTCTGTATTTCTATTGCTTGTATGTTTAAATGACTTTACTCTCGAGCTGAAACTTAGTTCTTAATGTTCGACCTAAAATATAACAAAAAAAACCAAGTATGATTTGAACATGTTTTGTGATGTATCTAATGTATTCTGACTTGAAAAACTTCGTTCAATGTAGGGCCTTACTTATTTGCATTCAATTTTCAAGGTGCATAGAGATATAAAAGGTGGTAATATTTTGTTAACCGAACAAGGCGATGTCAAGTTGGGTGCGTATAATCCATTAGTTTTTGAGGTAGTAGATGGATGATTACTAACTCTTATAAATTGAAAATTTCCGTACGAAGAAAGTGGTATGTGTCTTGTTGTTCTTTAACTGTTATTGATGTTTAGACCTTTACTTTGAGCACCTTCTAAAATCTATAAATGCATGATGATGTCTAGATATCTTGGTTTTAAGTGGGATTTGTTTGTTTTAGTAGTTATGAAAGGAAAATAAAGTTTCTTAGTTTGAAGTTATTTTTTCTACCGTAAACTAAACCTTTACATGATATTTCCTTGTTCTTTATTGCATTGATTTAAAGTAATTAAAAAATTGTTCATATCTGTTGGTAATTTGACCAGGTGATTTTGGGGTTGCGGCACAGCTCACAAGGACCATGTCAAAGCGTAACACGGTATGCCACTTTTTATTATGGGGATGCAAAGACCATTGTAGTAATGAATGATGTAAATTTATAGTCAATCTTATGTGCTAAACGTTGTGCCTGGCAACCAGAATGAGAAAATAATTCTTTCTTACTGTAGTCTTGTATTTGGTCAGTCAAAATGAAATCAACTCCAATAGAGACTTAGCCACTCTTCTGATAGTATATAAATAATATAATTTCTTTACATGTTTGGAAAGAAACATTTCATGTTGTGGCATGTCTTTTGCATTGCATTTTCAGTTCACTGAAATAGGGATGGTAAAGATTTAATTCTGTAAGATAAAATAGGTAAATTATTGATTTGGATTCCCGTAATAGCTTGTTAATTTGTAGATAATTGTATTGGTCCCAATATAGTATGTTAGTTGAACATAGATTATAAATATTTAGTTTATGTACACTATGTAAATTATGTATAGCATATACATACACGTTATGTACAACTGACATGTTATTTTGGGATCATTTTAATTATGTACGTACTGTACATGCTATTTAGCACACATACTCTAAATTATTGGGTGGGAGGAAAGGGGAAGGTAACTATAAATGTGGAGTTGAAGAAAATATCTGAACTCCTTTCCAACAAATAGATTGAGAGAGAAGAGGGAATGAGGAGGAAGGTACAGTTTAGTGTAGCAGATATTGTAATGTGTCTGCTGTAATGAAGAGTCATGTCTATTTCCCCCCAAAGGTTAGAAAATGGCATTCTAATTTATCTTTGCCATTTCAAAAAGTATTAAACCTTTAGAGGGAGTCCATGATAACTCTCATTTTCTTATTATGGTGTTCCTGAAAACTGCAGCCAGCATTATATTATTAATTGCAGATACATGAGGTTATGAGAATAACTAGTAATGCGTTCCATCAATGTCTACTAAGTTACATTTAAAAGGCTGGGTTCTTCTGCATCACCTGTACTGTTGTTCCTGAGAATAGTTATCTCATTTGGACCTTTGATTGGTTTCTCTTAGCATTTCTTAAGCAGTCATGTTCATGTTTTTTGACTATATTTTTATCTTGCTACTGCACTGGGTACTTTTGCAACAAGGATTTTCATGATGCCATTTTGATCTCAGTTCATTGGAACTCCACATTGGATGGCACCAGAAGTTATTCAAGAAAGCCGCTATGATGGAAAGGTATCATATGCTCTTGTTTACATGCATTGTATTTTATTTTAAGATCTGTTATCTTTGCCCACATTTTCCCTACATATAGTCTTTTTAATGACAAGGTTTGCTTGCATTTCAAGTCCATTTTTCTTGTATTTTAAGTTGCTTTAGAAAAATTATTTATTACTGTTTAAGTGAAACTGCACAATTTGGTGACTGGTGATACTATAGGTGAATTCAGAGGATTGGTAAAATGAATGCTAGATTATATATCATCGTTTTATGTTGCACTAGAAAAAAATGCTGTGCAATCTTGATGATTAACCAAATTACTTTATGGAGGAAATAGTTTTAAAATGATTCTAGAGAAGCAGTGCTATTCATGATCATATTTGAATTTTACCCTTGTTATTTCTGATGGTTTGTAGTCATATTCATATATATGAAGTTTTGAGATTAGAGAATTACGTTTTTTTTCATGGCTTATGTTTCACAAATTGTGTGAGGGCGCGTTGAATTTCTAATCTCTATATGAAATAGGTTACCATAGCAATAAAAAATGGTTAAATATGAGCCTTCCCTAGGTTTTCTCAAACATCAGAGCACCCTGAAAAACAATATCATCAAAGGACAAAACAGTAGGTTTAGCCACTAAACTAACTACTTATAGTGTTTTTGTAATTTTTGAGATCTCAAGTATAACTTATCAAACGCAATAATAAAAATTAATAACAAGGACTATTTTTTTGTAATTTGTAAAATTAAAATAAACAATAACTTTAATGTTCTTTATATTTTAGTTTCTAAATCTTAGCAGGTTTAATTAAAAAGATAAATAGTGAAAGAAAAAATAACGGAAGGGAAAATTTGAACTCAACTTGATGTGGTAGAGGAAATTGTGTGGAAGCAATTGCTTTAATTACCTTCGTTGTTTAATAATGTTAATTGATGGAGAAATAAGTTGTTTAGCTCCTGAGAAAGTAATAGACAATTCCACACTTGGAGGGAAAGGGTGAGTGTCATAGGTTTTTGGCTTCTGATTTTCTTTTCAAATGTATAACTTTATTTTATTTCTTCTCTCTCTTATGTTTTTAAAATTTCCAGCCTAAAATAAATTTTAGGCATTGTTATATCATCTGTTATTATATATATATTTTTTCTTTCTTTGACCTGTTTTATCACATTTGTGGTCTCAACTGGTTGCGTAATAGACATAGTATAAATTAGTTGTCTTTAATATTTAACCTAAACTGAGGATATATGGTGCCCTGGTATTTGACAAACCTGCAAACCTGGAGAAGGAGATTTATGGTATTTACCCATGAAAATATCCCAAATATACAAGCTCAGGGATCCCAGATTGCTATTGGAAACTGCTTAGTAAAAAATATATTATTTGGATCTCATTGTAACACATTAAAAGTGGATTATTAACAAACTTGAATGAGAACTCATGAAATACTCTACCAAAACAGTTTATGTAGAATGCAAAAAAATTAATAGATATATTGATCAATTAAATGGAACAACCCAACATCACCCTTAGCTAGGTTAATGAATATGTTAATAATCATCAACAAGAAGTTAATCTTGTATTATTAATATGATTATATGAATCCATGGAGTCTCCACTATTGAAAAGAGAGAGAGAGAGAGAGAATAAAACAAAGTGTCTTGTAAGATTTTGATGCTAATGGTAATAAATTGTAAATCTTTCTTTTGCATGTCCATACATCAAAACTTGAAAGTATGAAAGCGTCAAATGTTTATTTTGGAGCTCTTAAGTCTTTTGGTATTGTCTCAATATAGTTGTCAGGTAATACTATGTTTTTATTTCTTTATGCAGGTCGATGTATGGGCTCTTGGTGTGTCTGCGATCGAAATGGCAGAGGTAAATTGTTTAAATCGTCCAAATCTGGAAACTTGACCCCCAAAGCCTTTGGATTGTTTTAAACTGATTTTTCTTGTTATTCTTTTGCATTGTTAATAGTGCACTCTTCCTCATCCCCTTCGTGTTCCCTCATCAATATGGAGTCGTGGGAACAGAAGATTTTCTTATTTCAGTTCCAGCCTCAATTTCTGTCATCGCTTTAGTGGGTAGGGTTAAGAGTCAGGAAATTGTCTGAGTTTTACTTGGTTGAGTATGATGAGCTTATTACTGATTTTATTTTGAGTTTAGAAGGAAATGTTTTGCTTTTATCCGGTTTGTTTTCCTGTAAAGTAAACAAGAAAAAATAAAATAAAATAAAATGAAACAAATTGCCATCACATATGAAAAAAGTGGTGGTTTGTAACAAGGGCTATTTTCTGCATATTTATTTAATTGTTTTTTCACGAAATGAAGTATTGCATAGTGATAACTCTTGACAGTACTTTTTTCCCTCATTGATCTCAGGGACTTCCTCCAAGATCAGCGGTGCATCCAATGAGGGTTAGTTCTAGTTTCTGTTTCAAAACATGTTTTTGCATCATCATGACTTTTACACTTTTTGGTTTCTCCAATATGTTGGTTGCCATGATGTGTATGGGGAGTCAATGAACAGTTTTATTCATGTGACAGAATTTTCAAGTTTGTTTTATGTTTGTGTTTTTCTCCTTTTCTGTCCCTTACCTGTTTACATTTCTAGTATAGTAGTATTTTGTAACATGCATGTAATAACTTGATCCCTATGTGGCATACTGAAAGTAAATGACAGATACCAGCCAACCTTGTAGGACTTGTTCAATTTGTGTTATCGATACCAGTCCATGCTTTGAGTGCAGAAGCTTTGTGTGTGTGTGTGTGTGTTGGTGCAAGTGGGTATATGGTTCCTAAAGGCCAGATCCTCCTTAAAAAGATTTTAGGATGGCAGCTTTATAGGTGCACTCGTAGATGTTAAAAGAGTTCCAGTTATGTTGATCTAATTTGCTGAGTGTGATTATGTATATCATGTGTTGTGATGCAGGAGATATAATTGATATCCCGAGGGGAGATAAAGCTTAATAGAATTCAATATTTTTTATATGCATTGACAAAAATTAATTTGTAAACAGTTCCTACTTTACATTAGCTTCCCCTATCAGCATTTTGTACTTTTATTTTAAAGGAAGTATAAGTGTCTGAAATATTTTCTTATTTGTGCCACTTTTCTGGTACAATTCAACTATATACACAATCTTAGCTTGTTTCTTGGAGTTTTGTTTAAATGACTGAATCAGCTGCATTTTGAGGTTCCTTTTCTAATAAACATTGATTTTTCATTTCAAATACTTTTCTACGTGCTTCTGATAAAAAATAAAAAAAACTTGTCTACTTTCCATCATATTTTTGTTTTGTTGCTTTCATGCTGGTTCATAAGGAATATGGTTGAGATTGGTATTTATCCAGCTAAATAGAACAGAAAGGAAAAGGAGTATAAACTAAATTTGTTTTTGCTTAGCTTTTAATGCAATCTTTATTCCAAGAATGAAACTTTTGCAGGATCCATCTGTTGACCATCTGCATGTATTTCCTTATCTTGAATGTTAGTTTGCATTTCTATCACCAAAAAAAAAAAAAAAAAAAGAAGAGAAAAGAAAAGAGCACTAATCTACATCATGAATATTTTGCATTTTCCCTCTTCTTTTTACTCTTTTCAATAACATATTAATATCGATGATAGGTTTTGTTCATGATATCCATTGAGCCAGCTCCAATGCTTGAGGATAAAGAAATATGGTTTGTTTTCCATTCTCTAGTATTCGCAATATTTATCAAGAATGGTGCTCACTTTGAGTATGGCCGAAGGCCTTCCCATTACATACATGTGAAGATGCATGCACCTTTGCCTTTGTGGTAGTGGGATGCTGACTTCAATGCTGCGATATTAAGAAATTCCTAAAGAGGGCTGACCAATGTACATAACAACTACTTTATGAGTTGCTATTGAATTTACAATGCAGATGTGTCCCTAATGATCTCTGAGAAAAGATACAAAGATGTTGAAAAAAATGTTCAAAACAATACCTTTATTATAGTTGAAGAAAAAGGGTGTGGTGTGGAGTTTCGTTGATATTGCATTTTGTTTTTTTTATTATATGTTTTGGTAACTTGAGGTTTCCCTCTCTTCATAGTCAGTTTTTCTGGACTAGTGATTAGTTTTTTTTTTCCTTTTTTTTAACCGAGGCATTTATCTATTTTTTTATGGGATTCTGTCTAGTCAGGGATGATAGGCCAATGATAGACTTTATATCGTATTATACTTTTGCAGTGTATGTGGTTTGGTATTTGCTGCAACCCAGACCAACCTTACTAAAGCTTTTGTTGTGTGATTTGTTGGAGAATAAATGGGGCATAGTCTAGAACGTGTAACATGGAGTTAAAAATCCATTAATACATGTAAGATGAAGTTGAAAGTCCACTAATATGTATATCTCGATTGAAACAAATCTTTCTCAATGATGTTACATAAGATTCATTGGCAACTGCTTCTTGGTGAAATAATACAACTGAAATTGATGTTTTGTACTTTTGTTTCTATTTTAATTTATAGAACTGCAAATTCACATTTATTATGACCAAATATACCCAATTGAATCTTTCTTCTATCAACTACACCTCTTGCTCAAATGATAGATATATCTCTATGTATTAAATTTCAAATTGCTTCTTTGACAGGTCCCTAGTGTTTCATGATTTTGTCGCAAAATGTCTAACGAAAGAACCCCGTTTACGCCCCATTGCAGCTGAGATGTTGAAGGTATGTGTATGTCTTACGTTTTGTACATTTGCACGCGCTGGAGTACAAAGCTTATGCATGCACAGATTTTGTAACTTCTGGACTTTTTTCTGCCTTTAAGCATTTTGATCGTATTGTAAATGCAGCATAAATTTATTGAGAAATGCAAATGTGGACCCTCAGCTATGGTGTCGAAGATTGAAAAGGCCAAGAGAATTAGGGCCTCAGAGGTTTTGGAAGTGCAAACTCATGTTCCAGCTGTTCCTGGAGATAGTGTATGAACTTTTAAGCTCTCATCTTGCAACCCCACACATAGAAGAATATCTTTTTTGTTATTTTTGCTGATGTGTGTTGTTTTAAGCAGACGCTGGTAATTCCTATAGTGAATCATGATTATGGAGATACTGTACCGTCAAGACCTAACAATATTGGGATTCAGGGGGCATGTACCACCTCAAGTAAGCAGAACATTTCAGATGATGCAGTGCAGGCTGGGGAAGGTATGCATGTTATGCGTGTTTCTTAATGTTATTTACTTATTTTCTAAGGAGGAAGTGGTTTGATCTGTAATATCTTCAACTTGATGCTAACTTGAAAATGCTTGTGACATTATATGAGATGCGGGTTGGTCTGAGTCACCATAAACCATGTTAAGACTGGTTTAAGTACATTTACATATTAACCTTAACATCTAAAATAAACTTAACATATTGCCCTCTGGATGGAATAATGAGGAGTATACGGTCCCCAGTTCAGGAATTGATTACGATAGTTTATGATTCAAGACAACAGACTGATCCATGCCAAGGCTTTTTTTTTGCATAATTCCTTCATTGCAAATTAAGGAATACATACTAGTTAACGTCTGTAGATGTGTTTTAGTTTGTGGAAGTATAATCTTGTAATACCAAATTCCAGGTTATTTTGACACAGTTATAGTTCATGATAGTGATGAGAAGGATGAGGTAGTCACTGAAAGACATCTATTCAATGTTGAGAAGCCGTCATCTACTTGTGCATTTCTTGGAAGTCCATCCATTACACAAGGGATAGATAAATCCACCAATTTCAGGTATTCCCTCATTCATTTTTTTTATCATGACTCATGGCGTTTTTGATATTGTTTCTCTTGATGAATGGTATTTTAAATTTGCTTCAACTCAATTTTTTTTTTTAAATACTTCAAATTTTTTTACTAAGAGGGTGGGTGTATTCAATTAAGATTTTAAGGTTTTAAAGTAGTTACAATACAGAGATATTCAATTATGATTTTTAAAAAATATAAATAAGCCTTTGTGTATTCAATTATGATTTTGTTGAAGTCTTTAAAAATCCATGTGTATTAAAAAAGTCATAGATTTAAAGAATTTTTTTAAAAAGATATATGGATTTTGATGGAGTTTCAAGTTCAAAATACGCATAATAAAATCTTTCCAATTCTTGTCTCACCACCCCCATGAGATTTCTATGGATTTCACTTTTTTATTTCTCTCTTAATATTCTCTCTCCTACCTTAAAATCCACTCCACATGGGTGTTCTGTGTATTGAATTAGGATTTTGATAAACTTTTAAAAAGTTATAAATTTGAAAAAATTTATGAACTTTTAGAACATTTGGTATATTTTAATAGTTTTGTGGATTGTAGAGGATTTTATTTCATTGACTTATATATATATATATATAGATGAACCATTAATAGAGAGATAGGGAGAGTGTTTGAGAGAAAGATAATAGTAAAAATTCTTAGAAATCTTAGGAGTAGAGAGAAGAGTGAATAGAGATTGTATTATGTATGCTTTTAAGTAAAAGGTCCATTGAATCCATAAAAATCTTTTAATTTTAAAATCTAAGTGGATTTTTTGAATACACATAGAATTTTAATCGTAAAATCTTAATTGAATACACCTAAATTTTTATAGATTTTTAAGGATTTTTATAAAATTCTAATTGAATACACTAAACTTTTAGAGTCTTTAAAAATCCTAATTGAATACACATGAATTTTAAAACTCGATAAAATCAACAACAGTCTCAATTGAACACATTCTTGTAAATGTCAATAATTTTTTTTTTAAAATCCATTGAAGTCTACAACTTTTAAAAATGTATTAATGTCCTAATTGTAATTTTTTAATTACTTTGCTTCTGTCCTTGACTACCTTAGGGACACACTGAGTTGATGTGTTATTCTCTCAGGATGGAGAACGCTAGTGCTCTTGCAGAAAATAACAATGTAGTTGGTGAATCAAATCATAAGGAGACCAGAGACGCATCTGCCCCTTCACCGCTTATTCATTCTGAGAACAGTCTCAAGACAAAAAGCACATCCAGAGAAAAGGTCAGTAGTGGCAGTAGTACTCGCCGGGACACACTGAGGAGTGAAACTGTTGGGCGAAAATCTTTTGCAGTTCAGGACAAGGTAATTCTTTTCTAAAGACCATGTGTACTAATGAATGATTATTTGTCTTGTGTCCTGGAAGTTGCTTTTGGAGCAACTAAGGCAGGAGATTCTGGTTCTTGTCAAATATTGCTCTTCATTGTGATTTCTCTACACGGAGAATGTATTTTTTAAGTTTAAATGGGATTCAGATGGATTTTAGGTTTCTATTGCTTCTATAATTTTCATTGCAGCTTTGGTCGATATATGCTGCTGGCAATACTGTGCCTATTCCATTTTTGAGGGCAACAGATATATCTCCCATTGCTCTGTTATCAGACAACGTACTGGGAGCAATGCAGCCAAATAGTGATGGATCTATATCTGGTGAAGCACTTCAGGAGCTTTTTTCTGGAGATGGACAGTCCAAGAAGGGTAGAAGAGGACAAAATGAGGTCACTCCTCTGACTCTTTGTGTCGTTGTGTGCACCTCTTCACGTGTCTAAGTGTCTAACAGATGTTTCTTTTCTTGTTCATCATGTGCCTGCAGATGCCCCTACCTTCAAGTGTTTACCAAAGGCTTACATCAAGTTCAACCCTTTTGAATCTGGCACAGGCTCTAGCTTACCATAAAATGTGAGTTGTATATTTGTTTGAAAATTTTCTGGTACCATTAGGCTTTACATTTTTGAAAGACTGAAATCTGAAAATCGTTTCGGGCAATTAGGTTGTGTCATGTATAAATTGAGGGTAGATTCACACGCATAATTGCTTAAAGTAACTTACATAACTCTATTGCAGAATGACTACTTTCAGTTTGTGCTTTATGTCTACCAATGTCGGTTAACTTTCACTTTGTCATGTGATTGCTGCAGGTGTTATGAAGATATGCCACTCCAGGAATTGCATGTAAGACAAGAGCAACAGACCATTGAAAATCTTTGTGATACGTTGCGGACCATCTTGCGATTCTAGATTAATACCCCAAGAGAATGCAACCCTAACCCTGCTTATTTAAGTTGTGTAATTATATTTAGTTCTATACTTTGTCTGTCTATGGAATGTCAAGGTTAGGTAGGCAGTTAGCTATGTGGTATGTGACGTTAGAGCTGCAGCTTCCATTGTAACTTCAAAATTTTTAGTGCAAATAGCTTTCTGTAGTTTGAAATCAAATTTTAGATGCCAATTTTTGCTCAATTGTGAAATCAGCGTAACTTGATCAAGCACCTGATCAAATTGGTTGCCCGAAGACCTGGCTAAGCCTGCTTGTATTAGTAACTCAATTAGTATAAACAATTTTCAATGGAATTTCTGAAGATACATTAAAAATCCTTGAGAAAGATATCCATAAAACAATTAGTACTACTGTTGAAGGTAGTTTGATGACAATGAGCTGGTTAATTTGAACTTATCATTCAAAAGTGTTGCTCAGCACAGCCACAGAGCATTGTGTATCAGAAACTCCTTACATTTTATCACAATTTAATGTATGCATCAATCTACATTTCATAGTAAATGGTATTTTCAATTCAATATTTATTCTAACACTAACACTTTACATGATTCATTTTAGCATTACTTTTATGTATTATGTCATTATGAATGTGCGTCAGAAGAATGAATCACATGAAGATCACTCCAGAATGTTAATGCCTATAAGTTGTTTACCAAGAGTACCTAACTAAGGTGTAGTGCAGGGATTGTTTTTTACGCTTACATTCATCAAGTGGCCTCTTGATTAATTTATTCGAGGCTGCTTTCTGAGTGTTCTTGTATTGTCCAATCTGTTTGGAGTAATGGTTGTATAGTACAGGCATACAGCTAGAACGTGTTCTTGTCAGCTAAAGAATGTGCATGGCAGTACATACTTTGATATGGTTGAAATAAATGTGACCAATGATCACTGATCACTAGGTATCAATCATATAATGATGCAGGATGTCCTTGGAATCTTTTGGAGGTCTATGTCCAAATTTAAGAGATTCACTTAAAAGAATCCGCACGGCTATTGATTTTTTTTAATTTTTCACAAGTGGCTATTATTTTGCTATTGGATTGTGGTGGGCCTTCACAATATTTGTTCACTTTTATAATCTAACATCCCCAAAAGGTTGGGCATTTAAATCCACTTGAGTTGAATACAGACAAAGGAATCAATTTTGAGCTCCTAATAGCTCAGTTTTGAGCCTCATACGAAAAACCAAATATTGTCCTAGTTTAGTCCGTAATTGATTGTTTTATGGGGTACTATAAAGTCTCATTTTAAACTTCAAATATGTTTACATGGTGCGCTAGCTGTGAAACAATCTCATATTGAGAGGTGTGGGTTGGAAGATTTTTCTTGCCCTTTGTTCAAGGAAGTAGTTCAAATCGTCGTACATTTGCTAGTAGGTCGTTGTAGAGTTAGCCCTATTCTAACAACTTAACTCTATGCCCTTCATTTACTTTCTATATATCAATTTGTCAATGGTTCTTTTCAAGAATTTTTTCGAGCTTCACTTGCATGGACACAATCCAGGGTGAATGGTGTTGAGATTCTAGACACCATTTGTATGGATTTTTAGAGGGTTTAGCTTTGTCGATATGACTTAGTTTTTATACAAAATGTGTTTGAATCTAGTGGGCTCGTGCGTATGGTTAGATATGACCTTCATACGTTTAGCATAGCTTTTAGCTAGCATTGCTAGTTTCTAGCTAGCTTTGTGTTAGTGGTTATGAATATCGTTTTATGTGTTTTTGATTTTGTGGGATATATTTCCTTTTACACTGATGTCTCCTCAATATTTTTGAGTGATATTAAATAAAATTAGTATCTATCGTTTTTACAAAGGAGAAAATTTTGCCAAAATTTTCTTAAAATTGAGCTAGACAAAATTAAACTTGTTTGTAACCCATGTTTTAAGGCTTACAATAGGTCCGTTGTAACCTCTTACAATAAAGGAACACGAAGAAATAAATAATGAGACTTTATGTAAAATTAAATATGTACCAACTATTTTAATATCATCCAAGTTTATTCAACAAAACATTGAAGTAATTAATTTATTAAAAGATTAAAGATGTTAAATCTATTCGATTTTGATAATATTTATTTATTTAAAATATATGAAAAATACAATTTGTGCCAAAATTGATTCCAATTATGATAATCTAATCCTAGGGTATTCGATAAAATATTAAAGCAATCAATTCCGTAAATTATTAAAGTTGTTTGTTCTTTCAATTTTGTTATTGTTTATTTATTTGAAAATACATGAAAATAATAAGTAAATAATATATGCAAATATTTGTGTGCTAATTTTTTTAATGGATACAATTCATTTTTAGATACACACTGAATCACTGATCACTAACTAATTTAGAGTTCAAACCATTTGAATGCGTGAAACAGATCCCGCTCATACCCATATGGCTAAGGCCACTGTCGTGTGGGAAACAAATTCTAGTAGGAGTGACTCGTTGGTAATTCATATATGAATCACTGAAGAGGTCAGCAACCAAGACTAGAGAATGTTACGAAAATTTTATTAATCATTAGTCAATGTTTACAGCTCTGATTATTTTTCTTCATCTTAATGCTTAAATTTTTAAACAAAAAATATAATTTTTTTTTTCGCTAAACCCAAAATAAATTAGTGTTTGAGATGAACAATTGATTCATCCTTAACATAAACAACGGTGAGAGGAAACTAAGCCAATAAGGTTAAGAATATTTTCTATACAATAATGTTGGACTATGAGATGATGTCGAAATTAATTAGTGAATTAATTTTAAGAAAATTACTTAATCACGAATTTATCTTAAATTCACAATAATAATAATAATAATAATATATTGTACTATATTATAAATTTATGACAAACTCGAGCTTGCGTTATGAATTCAAATCATAATTTGAAGAAGAATAACATTATATGTATCTAATTGTAGTATATATCAGTGATATGTTAGTTAATGATTAAATATAAAATTTAAGATATGAGTTAAAAAATAATTGTAAAATTTTTTATTAATAAAAATTAATTAAATTATACGATATAAATTAATTACAAATATAAGTTATAAAAAACATAAAGTTAAAGAATCCAAAGTAGAGTGGGGGATTGCTACTGATTGTCCACGTGGGTGGTAGTTGCTTGTCTGTTTCCTGTTATTCTCTCTTCCTCTCTATTTTGTTTGGCTTCCATTTTGTTTCAACACAATGCCAAGCAAAAAAAACAAAAAAGTTTTTTTCAAGGTTGTGATATTTTATGCATCAACTCTTTCTAGTCACCGTAAAGAGAACAAAACAATGAATATTACAATTTGAAGGTTATAGTCCTAATGGAGTGTAGATATAATAAGACTTTAAGAGATGACGAGGTTTGAAAGGAGTGTAAAAAATAATTCAACTAATTTTATTTTTAATTCTTTAAAAATATATTTTGTTCCGTGTTTTTTAATGTACAAATTTTTCTTTTATGTTATAAAAATAAAACATATGTGCAACGTATGAATAATGATTAAAAATAAATTCTATCTATAAGAAAATATATACTATCAAATTAAATCAAAATTTATTTCATTGAAAAGAAAATTGTCTTTAAATGTATATCTTTTGGAGGACTTCAAATCAAGTTTTGGGGGTATATTAATAATTAATAAATATATCATTAAATATATAAGTATTAATTATATATTAATGACACATGATATAAATTAACATACTAATTTAGAGGCCCCCCAAAGTAAATGGAGGAGCCCTATGGATTATAGCTAGATAAGGTGGACCACAAGCAAATAAGTAGTGGGTTTTGGTTTCAACTGATATCATATTGATTTAGACCTTTCTTTTCATTCATTAATATTTGCAAATTAATGTTATATTAGGTTACTCACCCCAATTGGCTACAGAGAGATTTAGTGTTCATTTGCATGTCCCTTTCTTTGAGTACATTTTTGTATTCATTTGGCATCATATGTAATACAAATTTGTTAATGTTTAAAAGTAAATTAATAACATAGCATGTATAGGTTTAATGCTGTCAAAACAGACAACATATATAAGCAATATGTCCAAAAACCAAATCAAGGTTCTTATTGGTACATAAATATTATCCATACAAAAAAATAATAATTGTAATTTCATGTTTATTTGATAGAATCAAAGTAATAATAATAATTTTTTTAAAAAAATCATTAAAACATCTTGTTTGTGAGAATTTTTTTTTTTTATTACTAATTTAGCTTGAAAATATTTTATAAGATGTTATATATATATTTTTAAAAAGCGAACTTTCCCACATTGTGTTAAAATGACCGAGCAATACTATTGATGTGGAGACCAACCTCTAGGTAATTGAGTTGAAAAATAAGATTTGTTAAACACGGGGTAGAAGTATCAAACGGACTGACACTATTCGTTAAACACTTGGCCCTTTGTCCATCGGATCGGCACAATACGGCCCATCAAATATTCGGTATGACTTATTAGCAAAAAAAAGTAACATGACACGGCTCATGGGCCAGACCATCACTCGAAGCTTTACTGTTTTAAAAGTTAATTTAAAAAAAAAATCAATAAATAAATAATTTTTTTTACATTTAATGAAAATTAGACATAACATAATGGATTCCTAATAATTTATCAAATGAAAGGTTAAGAATTTGACTTTCACTTTTAGTTTTTTAAAGCATTATTAATAATTTTTAACTAAATAATTAAATAAATATATAATAAAAATAAAATAAATGGGTTATGGGCCGTGCCGGTCCTTTAAGAACAGCTCAACGGGTAGGGCATGATACGGCACGTGAAAGTCCACTGGCCAAGAATGGAGGCACGGTACGACACGTCACTCTAGCTAACGTGCCACGGGCCGGCACGACACGCTAATTTGACACGGCCCGGCCTCTTTAACACATCTAACATGAAGTATGTGGGTGATCGTTTGGACGAAAGGTTAGTAATTCGAGTTCTAAGGAACACATACTTTTCTTTGTTGAGCTACTGACTTTTTAATACGAACTGTTAAACCACCGATATGCTAATTAAAGGTGGGTACTTGATGCAGATATGATCAATAATCTTTAATAATCCATGAGAAATATACCAATATATATACGAAACAACCATAATTCTCTTCCCTGGTGACAATTAAATTTTTTATTATTGATGTGGAGTGATTTTATTTGGCATACTCCATAAATAACAAATAATTCTGCATTTTTTATGTCACTTATCGTCACAATTTTGCGTCAACTTTGTGGCAATAAACGCTCAAGAGTTCATATTTTTTGCACGGGTGCACAAAATATAATAATCTTAATCCACTAATTTTCATTCAAATTTAGATGTAATGTAAATAAAATTTATGATAAAATATATTAATTTTTAAAATTTATTTTACTTAATTTAATAAACTGAGATGATAATAAGATAATATTAATTAAGATATCTCATTATCTTTAATCAATCTAGATAAGACAAGTAAAAATATAAAAATAATAAAAAATATCATACATGATTATCTATGATGTGAGTTTAACAACATAAAAATTGATACAATATATATTTAAAGTTAAGTGGTCATTAGAGCTATAATTTAAATGAGATAAAATAACATAAGAATATAATTAAATGAAATGATATAATATATATTTAAAATTAAGTCATCAAGGCTATAATTTAAATAAAATAAAATAAAATGACACAATATTTATATCAAATAATACAATATTATACTATAAGATAATTAAAAATAATAAATAAGAAATAAAATAAAATGTGATGTACTCAAAGTTTAACTTAATCCCATATAGGGGTGGCAATTCGTGTCGTAGCTCGTTTGACCGAATCGAAACCGAATCGAAAAACCCGAATCGAACACGAATCGAATAGAATTTGGGCCAAATTTGGCCCAGCTCGAGTAGCTCGAAAAAAAACGAGCTGGGTTCGGGCTGGGTTCGGGCCAGCCCGGTAGCCCAAATTTTTTTTTATTTTTTTTTTTTTTCTTTTCTGATAAATATAAATATTATATTTATACCCTAAACCTAACGCATCATAAGCTGATAAGCATAACAAATTAACAATTTCATTCTGATTTCTGAATTTCCTCACAACGCGATTCGCGCCTCGCCGCCTCTCACGATTCGCGCCTCGTCGCCAGCCCTCAGCCCGTCTGTCGCCAGCCCTCAGCGCGTCTGTCGCCAGCCCCTCAGCCCGTTCGCGACATTGTCTCTCACGATCTGGTAGGTGGCCGCTTTAGAAATTATTCATTATTTTGTTTCTTGGGTAGTAAATTGATGATATCGTACTCGAACTAGTCAGTGTTTTTCTCTTACTTGCTCTTTAACACTTGAAATTGGATATTGCACATTTATATGATTTTCTACAATGTTTGTTCTATGGCTTTTTGTTGAGATGAATAAATACTGATGTTACTGGGCGTTCATCTTTTAATTTGAGTTGATTTTGCTAGGTTTCAGGGCATTTTACATATGGAGTAATGGCTTTCTCAGCTGCAACATTTTTGTTTTGGAGTGTATTTTGTTGGTTAATTTTTTCTTTGAATTTGATTAATACCATGGATAGATTTTAATTTAAAATCTCAAATCTGAAATCCCTAACCTCTCGCCGCGCCTCTCTTTTTCACTTTCCCAGTTTCCTCAGCCCATTCTCCAATCGCGACTTCGCGTCTCTCACGATCTACCGTCAGCCGTCTGTCGCCAGCCCCGTTAGCTCGTCAACTTCCTGTCGTACTCTTCGGTTCACAAATTTGCACCAGGTAATCTAGTTTTCTATATATTTAATATGATGCGTAACATGTTTGATTTGCTTTCAATTTTTTTTTTTGAAACGTACAGACACTAGCTTTGTTCCTCCTCTGGTTTATGCCTTCATGGGTAGTTCAAGGGATATAACAATAGGGCCAGTAGCAGTTGTGTCTCTCTTGCTAGGCACTATGCTGCGGGATGTTATTGATCCCAAACTCAATCCAGAGGCTTATCGCCGTCTCGCTTTCACTGCTACATTCTTTGCTAGAATCACTCAACTTGCTCTTGGATTTTTCAGGTATTATTATTGTTATTATTTCTGCTTCTTATTTTGTATTTTGTATTTTTTTTATGAGTATAATTTGGTGTCTTTACACAGGTTGGGTTTTTTGATTGATTTTATATCACACGCTGCTATTATTGGGTTCATGGGTGGAGCTGCTGTTACAATTGCACTTCAACAACTCAAGGGTTTGCTTGGCATCAAAGTTTTTACCAAGAAAACTGATATTATTTCTGTTATGCGTTCTGTTTTTAATTCTACAGAACATGGGGTAATTAATCATAATTAACATAAATTATATATATATATATATATATATAAAATTATTATTTGTTTTTTCTTATTATTTTGTTATCTTGATGTCCTCAAAATACTTAACATTCTCAAATATTGTCTATGTTTTGCAGTGGAATTGGCAGACTATAGTAATAGGATTATCATTCCTGGCTTATCTTCTGCTTTCCAAACATATTGTAATAATTTTTATCCCTTTTCTATGCATTCATTTATCTGATTTTTTTTCTTTCCATTTTTTATTCATTTGATTGTATATATAATAATATGAGGTGTGCAGGCACAAAAGAAAAAGAAGTTATTCTGGGTGTCTGCAATTACTCCTTTGACCTCTGTCATTTTGGCCACATTCTTTGTGTATATAACTCATGCTGAGAAACACGGTGTTTAAATTGTAAGTCAAAACAAAGTTTCTTCTTTTATGGTACGGAAATAGTAATTAATATAACAAAAAAATTCTACCAATAATTCAATTCAGGTGAATAAAACTAATTCAGAGGGACTGAAGTGATAATTTCCTATTTTAAACTATTTGAATTTGAATTTGTACTTCTTTTGCTGTTTTGTTAAACTAACAATATTGTAATTTTCTATTATCATTGCAGGAATATGGGATTCAAACTAACATTACTGTTGGTGTGGATAAATTGCCTGATGAGATGAATGACATGAAAATTAGAGATGACAAGGTGAATACTTGTTTCATCTTGTTTTCTTTCTTGCACTTTGATCTTTCTGCTTCAGTCAGCAAGTTAATTTCCAACAAAGGTTAATTAATGCCAATATTTAACATTGATTCAGTGAAGATGTAATTTAGACATATGTGTTTTTTTGTGCAGGAAATAGAAGCAACTGTTGTTGATGGTGATGGGACAGAGACTGGTCATATTATTTTTACTACCATTGGTGGCAAGAATGGGCAACTAAAACAGGTTTTCTTCTCTGCTAATAATCCAATCGCATAAAACAATCTTACTTTTATATTTTATATGTTCTTTGAGAATCTTCTGATAATTGTGTGAGTTTGCATGAAAAATTTGGTGAGTTAACGAGTTTTCTTGGGTGCATGAAAAATAGGGTTGTATGAAAAATCATTAACTAAAAAAAACATGTAATTTCTAGTTTGAGCTAGTATGGGCTAGTTTGGGCCAGCTCGTTTGTGTTTGGTTTGGGCTCGGGCTCACAAATGCTAGCTCGAATTAAATTTGGGCTGAGCTAGGGTTGAACCAATTTGGGCTGGGCTAATTTGGGCCAGCTCGAACTAGCCCAGCTCGCACGAATTGCCACCCCTAATCCCATAATATTACTATTCCAATTTTTCTACAAATACAATTTCGTTAAAAAGTCATAGTTTTTTTCTGCCATACAGTCTAGCTATATTTTATTACCCCACGTATAATTATATAACTATTTATTATTATTATTTATCTTATATAATATTGCTTTTATCTTCTTATTTTTTCCACATATTTAGATGTTTTATATTTATTTAATTATTTTAATTTTTTATGTCAATTTGAATAGATATATTATTTAATTTTATTACAATTTAATTTACATAATTTTAAATTTTTATTTAAATTAAATAAAATACGTATTTGATATGTAAGATTAGTATTCTATTATTAATGAATATTAAAATTTATTAAATTAATTTAACATACACCCAGTGACGTAACTATGTGTGGGCTGCACTGGGCTTGAGTCCGGGTAGCCTTTTTAAATTTCTTTTAATTAATATTAATAATATAAATATAATTTAATATATTATATTATAATTATATATTCTTCTTTAAAAATAAAAATAAAAATATTAAATATTTAAAATATTTATATTTTAATTTACACTCATATTAATAGTTATGTATTATATATTACTAAAAATTATAACTTTTAAATTTTTGATCGATAAATATTATTTAATTATTAATTTAAGTGTATATTTAAGTATAAATTTATATGTATTTAACACTTTTTTTTTTATTTATAACAATTCACCTTTATTTCATTAAATATGCTTTTTTTTTTCTTCTTTAAATTATTAATTAGAGTTCTTTATTTTAAAATATATATTATCCCATTATTGTTATATTAGAACGTGAAATTTATTTTAAATTTTTATACTTATCAATTACTATTAATAGGTGAAAAAATGATTAAGTGTATAAATTATTTATTGATTCTTTAATTCTTTAGTTATTTTAATTTTTTGTTTATTTGTTGTTAGGCCTATTTAAATTTGTATACTTTAATTTACATTAAATACTTTTTTTTAGGTTATAATAGATAAACCACACAAAAATTCTAAATCATTTAAAACTCTTCATTTATTCTTTAAGAAAATAGATGACCAACAATCAATAAAAAATACTTCTATTGAGGCTACCAACCAAAAAAGTAAGTGATCCAAAGAACCACTTGTTGAAGTTTGCAAAAGAAATTGAATCTGAATTGATAATCAATAAATTTTATGCTCTAAAGTATCATCGGGCACAACTTAAATAATTTTTTTTTTGAAATTTATATTATTTTCTCAATGTTAGCTATAAATCTTGATATTATAAATAAAAAAAATTAAAAATTTTATTTTAATATAAATCAGCCTTCTTAAAAAAATATTTCTAGTTACCCCTGCATACACCACAAACTTTTATACATAATTAAGTAATACTTAATAAAAATCATCATCTATTATTACTATTATCATTTAGTGTTAAAATTATTAATTTTTTCTATTAAATTTATCGGCAGTGACCTTCAAAATACCAATCTGGCTACGTCGTGACTACCACTTAGACTTAACTCAAATATTATACTATTATTTGTGCTACGGTCCGTGGCATTGTTATTAGATCTTTTCAAAGAATGAGATTGAAAATAAAAGAGTACTCAGAATTAATGTCTGGCTGTTTTCTCTTATAGAAAAAGTGTTTGGTTGTTTTCGATAATAAATCCTTTGTACTTAAGATTCAAAACCGAAAAAAAGGTACTATTTTGGGGTTGATGGGGTTCTCTGACCTACCAAAGTTTGTGAACAATAATCATCACAATTATTTGATTCATTGTTTTCGTACATATCAAAGTTGGGGTGGAATTATAGGTAATGGAATCTATTGTTCTGATAAAAAATAAAACAAAAAAAATCAATAGTTATCAATTTTATTTGTTGCTTCACTTTATTTTCAGGGTAAAAATATTGCTACTGTCCTTTTTGATTGAAACATTTTATCTAATATTATTATTATTATTATTAATGTTAGAATTGATTATAAAAATAAAAGGTACAATTTATGCATTATTATTGTAATAATAATTGCGTAAATATTATCTCCCTATCATTGTAGTGATTATTCATCTCTCGAGCTGGTCATAAATAGATTATCAACCAGATACAAAGAAATCAACGATGTCGTTGATATTATCACAATATTGTCAATTTTTTTATACATTTCAGCATCGAAACCTAATATTCATTTTTTTTTTTGTGTAGCAAAAATATCAACAAATTGTCGCAAAATTGTTGTCGTTCTCACTAATATGATGATAAAATATCAAAGAAATATCATTTCATATTAAATATTTTATTTTTTATTTTTTAAATAATTTACCTTTAAATTTATCTATTTATAATTTTTTATCTTCTACCAAAAAATTATTTATTTAAATTTGGGATAATATTTATACTAATTTTCATACACACACACACACACAATATTTTCACATTTATATTACTATAGTTTTATCTATAGTTTTTTTTATTTTTTATAATATAAATTATATCATGTATTCTCGAGATTTATTTATTTATAATAATATTATAATCATAATATAAATAATTATTTCAAATTTTAACTAATTAATCTAAAATATTTTGATTAATTAATTAACTCATTGAGCAAATTGAATACAATAACTTTTATAAATATATGTATTAAATAAAAAATTAGTTTAAAATATAAGTAATTGATTGTTTTGATGTTTTATAAACAAATTTCATGATTTTGATATAATTTTCATAGGTTTTTTTAAATATTTTCAAAGTTTCTTCTGTCAATAACAATAATATTTTCGATATTTTCGTAAAATTTAAGTCTTAATATTTTGACCAACATTGATATAAACTAGCTTGACTTATATTCGTCTTCAAAAATCAAATTAATTCAATAATATGCTAATTTTATTTCTCTCTCACTAATTTTACTAGCTACTGAAAAAGAAATAACATCCACTTTGCCTATATTGTTTAACCATACAATTTTCTTTAGAAAAATCAATTTATTTAAAAGTTTAAATTATGAGAGAATAACTAATAATTATTTTATATATTTATTACTCTTTTATAAGTATCGGTTTTATTCTTATGCAAGTAAAATACTTGTAATTTTATAATTAAAATTATTGGGCTTTGAAAACCTCTAATTCTGATACCATGTTAGAAGTTATTAGAAAATTAATCATCTTAAAACTTAAATTATTGAAAAAAGATCAATTATATTTTTATACATTTATTATTTTGTATTAATCTTAAAATAATTTATCAAAAGTAACTTAGGACAGAATTATATATATATATAACACATATGTTATCAAGAAGCACAATATGTGATTTATAAATTCTAAAACCACTTTTAATAATTTTTTTCTTTAAAAAAAATGCTTTTACACGATCAAACCTAACACCTAAAAACTCCCCCCTTTCTAGTTTCCTTATTATTTTATTTCCCAACAAAATTTGGTATTCCAAACATAGCCCTAGGGTTGCAAGGCTTGTTGCCAAAGCCTAGCTATACTGCAGTACAATTATTGCATTCATATATACAAAGAAAAGTTGAAATATAATAAATTTGTGATAAATTTTAAATAATGTGACTTGATTGAACAAAACATTTGAATTAACAAATTATATTAATAAAATTTTTACAAATTAATTTAAGATATTTTTATAACATATAGCAGTACTCTTAGTATAAAGAACAAACTAGATTATATTTTGCTTACACTTATTTGACAAAACTAATCATGCTAAACCTATAAGCCATAGAACATTGAATTTTTTTAAAATAGATGTTCTTCATAAAGACAATCATATAAAGCGTAGAGAACCTTGCACGTATCTCCAACAAGAAAAATCTCCAACAAGAAAAACTTACATAAACCATACATCAATAATTTGTGTCATAAAACCAAATATGTTGGACCCACACCTGTATACAATGGCCCATGTTTCCTGGTTTATCTTCAATTATATAACATTTGGGAAAAGGTTACTATAAGTTGATGAAAACGTTTATTCTTATAACTTTTAGTTGAACGCTTTATTTCTATATTTTTATAAATGTACATTTAATTTTTCTTAGAAAAAAAAAATGTTATTTTTCTTATGATGTGAAACAACATATATTTTTCGTAAAAAAAATAATATTTTCTTAAAAAATATATATTTTTAGTAAAAAAAATTTGTTATTTTACATATGTTTTTTTTTTAAATTAAAAATAAATCTTTATTTATAAAAAAAGTTATCCTCATACTATTAAACCTTTTAAGTAATCAAAGATATCATCTACTTGGTTATAAAAAATGAAGAAGGAAAATTACCCTCTATAACACATAACAACAAAACTAGTATCCTTATCTTTAATTGAAAATGATATGAAATAGTATTAAGGGTAAGGGTGCTATTTTTATTATTATATATTTTATGAGTGTTAATTTTGTGCTTTTTCAAAAAAAAAAAAAAAAAGTTAAGATTTTTACAAGTCTTGTAATCATTTAAAATGTACATTTTAAACATGTATCTTTTAAAATTTACCTCTGAAATCCTGTAATTCTTCAATAGATACACTTTAGTCATTTATTTTTAAGGTATAACTAGGGACCTATAATTCTTTAAAAGTTCTAATCAAATGTCAATAGTATTTTTTAAGGGTAAATTTAGAATTTAAAAAAAAATACAAAAAGTAATATTTTTTAATAAATATTAAAAATTTGATTTTAAAATAATATAAGTAAATAAAAAAATTAAATTTAAAATGGATTAAAAATGAAAAAAAAAATTAAAGATTTAAAATTTGGAAAAATATAAAATGTAAAAACTTAACAAATTTTAAAAACACAAAAAATTATATATATTTTTTCAATTTTTTTATTTCAAATATAAATTAAATATCTCTCTCTCTCTTTTGATTTTTTTTTTTAAAATATAATCTTTTATTAATTTCAAATTTTTAATTTTTTTTACTTTTCTATTTTTTTTTTTCAAAATTCAAAATTTATCATTTTAAAAAATACTATTTGAACTTAATTTAAAATTTTGATAAATTATAGGAGGGATATACTTTAAACGATAGAGAATTAAAATATATTTTTTTGAAAATTACATGACTTTAAAAATAATATCTTAAAAGATACATAATTTAATTTTTCTTTAAAAAAATTATAAAATTTGTATAGGCTTTAAAAAAAATAAAAATGCCGTATGCCTTTATGAAAGATTGTATACTACGAGTCTACGACACTTAAACGGTTAAGAATAGAGAGAAAAAAGGCAGAATTTGCTGAAGTTGGATCCCACACGAGAAAAAAACAAAAAAAAAAAGGCAGAATTTACTGATGTTGGATTCCACACGAAAATGCTTTTTCTTAATGTTTCCTACTAAAAAAAGAAAGAAAAAGTGCTTTAATCAAGAAAGAGGGGTTTATCAATCATTACGATCATCTAGTTGAGTACTCAGTTTGCATTATTAACGTTACTTTCAACCATAACCACCCATTAGGGATGAAAATAATAATAATTAGAGGTCAAGTCCGAACCGGATAAAACGGTTTTGTTATGCAATTTTATTGATTTGATCAGATATTCTTAAAGATTAAATACCATTTTGAATTTTATTATAAAATCGGAATGTGGGCACCTGTACTATGCACCTATCACGATTCATGGTTAGAAAAAATGTGACATACTTCCATAATGTCATTTTGGGGCATAATTATATATGGATGATCTTGATTAATTTAAATTCTTATTTATAAATGTTTTAAAATTATATATTTATATGTTTGAATTATTATTAAAGTAAATAATATTGTAAATTATTGAAGGCAAACTTTTCTCAATGGTTGAGTTTATTTACATTTTTAGTTTACCTAAATAGACGTTGGCTGTTATAAAAATAAAAATAGATACTTTGGTGTTTGGTCATTAATTATCTACTGTTCTATTATTAGAAATAAACGTTTGTTTTTTTTATAGAAGAAATAAACGTTTGTTATTCTCAAACATTCACGTAAAAGAACGAATTGTACTCTTAAAAATTTCACATAAAATACGGGTTTTAATATGTTTATTTTATAATAATATTTTTATTATTATAAATTTTAAAAATGTTATATTTTTTTTTAATTTTTTTCATTGTTTTTTTGGGAAATATTTTTAATTTAATTGTAAAACATAATTATATTTAATGATGTAACATTATTTTTAATTTTCTCAATATAGTGCACATATTTTTTTATATGTAAAAATATATATATTCTTATATGTTTAAAACTGTAGTGCACATATATTTTTTTTAATCCTTTTATAACATAATTTTTTTATAAATTAAAAGTAAAAATATATAAATAACTAAAATATAGATTTTTAGACAATTATGTGTTATTTTCAAACGTATTCCAGATAAGACTCAATTATCACATTATATTCCTTACAGAATTCAACTATCACATTTCATAAGAATTCAATTATCCGAAAGACATTCACAAATCAAAATTACGAAAAATACACTAAACGACAGCGTTCCACAATTTCAAGAAAAATTTCATACCAATTTTAAAGGAAGTGATCCTACAAGTTTTATATTTATTTTAAAAATAACACTTAAGTATTATATTTATTTTTTTATACAACTAACTATTTAAAGTTTTTATTAATTTTGTTTTTCCAAATATTTTAATTATAATTTATTTAAATTAAAACAATTTTTCTTTAAAGCAATTGAAAAATTAAAAATTAAAATAAAAAAAATTGACCTTATTTTTGTGTGGTCACTTTTTAATAATAATAATATTAAATTGTTATAAAAAAATAAATATAAAATTTAAATGTTATTTTTATAACAAGTACAAACTTTATTGATATATTTTTTTTAAAAGGCTTGATTTATAGTAATTTCTACGAATCTTTAGTCTCTTTCATGAATGTTTCATATTATAACTTTTATTTTTATTTTGGGAAATTCTCGAGAAATTCCGAAATTTACTACAAGACATCCCGTTAAATAATAAAATATTTAAAATAAAAGAAAATGACAAATTTACCCTTCTTACTTATAACTAAATAATACATCCCACATCCCACATCCCACATCCCACATCCCACTCTCTTAAAAAATTCTCATACATCCCACCCTTTCTTCCTCACTC
This sequence comes from Elaeagnus macrophylla, assembly GCA_029378325.1. NCBI lineage: Eukaryota > Viridiplantae > Streptophyta > Magnoliopsida > Rosales > Elaeagnaceae > Elaeagnus > Elaeagnus macrophylla. The sequence continues at coordinate 2,305,784 of CM055644.1, forward strand.
ACCTCCACCTCTATCTCTACCTCCACCTCTACTTCTACCCCCACCTCCACTCCCATATTTACCACCAAATCTTAATTCAAAATATCAAAAATGAAACATATGTACATGAAAAATGTAAAAAAAATGGAGTCAAAAAGCAAATGAAACAAGTATATAAATTTTTTTTTCTTCTGCAAATCGCACAGTGGTTCGGTAGGGGCTACCGAACCACTGTGCGATTTGCAGAAGAAAAAAAAATTTATATACTTGTTTCATTTGCTTTTTGACTCCATTTTTTTTACATTTTTCATGTACATATGTTTCATTTTTGATATTTTGAATTAAGATTTGGAGGTGGAGGTGGAGGTGGAGGTGAGTGAAGAAGATAGGTGGGATGTATGAGAATTTTTTAAAGAAATTTTTTAAGAGAGTGGGATGTGGGATATAGGGTGTGGGATGTATTATTTAGTTATAAGTAAGAAGGATAAATTTGTCATTTCCTTTTATTTTAAATATTTTATTATTTAACGGGATGTCTTGAAGTAAATTTTGGGATTTCTCGAGAATTTCCCTTTTATTTTTATTTTTATTCATCCTAATAATCCTAATACATTTGTAAATATAATCAATATTGCTTCTAAGATTTATGTTGTGAAAATCTCGTTATCAGGCGCACAACAGAGTTACACGTAAATCAATTTTATCTAATCAAATAATGAGTTAATTGGTAAACCAAACAAAAAATCATTCTGGCAAATCAACGAACAACAATAATTCTCTTAAGTAATACACTCCTTTAATAGAGATATACTTAGATTCTAATGTTAATAATAGATTGAAATATAAAAAAATAACACATTAAAGAAACTTAAGTAATAAGTTTTCCAATAATACCAATTTAATTCACCACCTGCAACGGAGAAAACTCTGTTCTTATTTGCCTTTCTTTCCCCCTTCAAGCTCTCTCTATACTCTTACAAATCCTTGGAAGAGAAAACGCTTAAACTAGACTCAACAGTGGAGAAACTCTTTGTGTTATGTTTTCTAGCCACCCCTTTAAAGTGCCAAATGATCTCTCTGAAAGTAGCTAGGTAACATAAATAAGTTTATATAGCCTCTTCATGTCATTTACCAAATTTTCCATTTAATTTCTTGAGCCAAGATCCAAAAAAAATGTCCATATGTGCGATTTTGAAAAAGTACTAGTGAAATGAAAACGGTAGATTGAATATACACAAGGAAGAGAAAGACCATTCAACTTAGAAAGAGAGAAAAAAATCCCCCATGCTATGTAGCCCTGTTTTTCCAAAGCATCGTTCCAGTGCCAAGCCATTTTTCACATATGCTATGCAATACTTCTAGCTAGTCCAACCTTTAATACTTAATCACCTATATTAATTCTTAAACATCTATGAAAGATTTACATCAAAATTTATCAAAATAGCAAAGCAATTATTGATCTTTGCAGGTAAAAAAGAATGAGAAAGTTGACAAACCCTTTGTAACATCAAATTCTTAATTTATGATTGTTTTCTATTTAAATCAAATATTTTTCTTATGATCAGTAAATCAAGTCTAAAAAAAAAAAAAAAAAGATAACCAGGAAATTTTTTAATTCTCTACGAAAAAAGAATAAAAATAAAAAATGTCACAAACAACTTATAAGTAATTTAATTTTAATTTTTCTATTTAAAATTGTTATTAATAAGAAATCAAAAATCAAACCACTGGAATCATAAATTATCAAACATTAGCCTAAATAAATGATGTAGCTAAAAGTCTTACCAACAAATTAATGTCAATACAAAACAAAATAATGTTAGAGATTATTCGCCTCATTGTAGTGCAGTTACACAAAAAAAAAAAAAAATTTGGACATGAAAATATAAGTTCAAAATTTTATTCTCGTTAGATGGGAGTTATGGAATATTATTTATAAAAAAAAAAATAGTTATAAAATATATAGCTTATTAATTTTAACAAAAGTTTTTTTATGATAATTTTAAGTATATATCAATCTATATATTATAATTTAATTGTACCATGACGTCCTTAATTTTTTGTTCCTTCAACCTAACATCTCTAATTTTAAGATAAATTATTCATTTTTTTATGAAGGAAGTGATTATGTGAGAATTTAAATTAATGAAATTTAAGACTAATGTAAATATTTTTTTTAAACATAAATATTTAATAAATAATAGAAAAAGAGTAATATAATTAAAAAAAATATTTTAAAAATAATAAACAACACCTCTTAACTTCGATGGTAAGAATCGGATGAACCTTTTGATGGCTCCTGTTTTTACGAATAAAAGAGTAAACAATGAAAGACACCATCAACATATGTCATGCATGGTACAATAATAATACTGATTTAGATTCTTCGAGTTGGGGATTACCAAAGTCGTCTCTCATTGAATTATCACAAAGAGGGGCTTCTGATTTCTTCCTTTTGGGTCCCTAATATATATATATATATTAATTACAATTCACAATTTGCAATTGACATTTAAATTATTTTACACATTTAAATAAATTATATGTCATTTAGATATGTCTGATCCACATACTGTTAATTACAAGTTGTGATAGCATCGATTTCAAGCCCTCCTTGATTATGATCATTTTTTTTAATTTTAGTTAATGTCATTTTCTTTCTTTATTTTTAACTTTCCACCTCTCTTTCTTATTTATGGTGGTGGGGGTTGGAGAAACCAAAGAAAATGATAATTGATGGCTGACATGAATGATCTCTTAAACACCATGAAAAATGACATAAAGTAGTTGGTTCTGCATTATTAATGAATAGTTTCAAATGTCTTTACTTGGACGAAAAACAGTTCCAAAGGTTGAAATTGCATAAATCTTTCAATATCAATCCACTCAAATGCATAGGCTATATTTTTTAAATGCTCAAAATACTTGGTCAAGTTAGGCACGTATCATTTCTACCGCTTTTTAAAACACATAATTTACACATGTAAATTATTTTATGTATTTTAATTTTATTTAATTAATTTTTATAATATATTTAAAATTAATATGAATATAATTTTTTTATATTTTTAAATTAATTATGAAAATAAAATAATATTTATAGTTTTTATTAAATGTGATAATTATTATTTGATTAGAGTTCTTATTAAATGTGATTCTTATTCTATTATCATATTTATGGTCCTTATTAAAATAATATTTAAAATTCTTATTAGATGTGATAATTATCATATAATTAGAATTTTTATTGGATATTATGATTATTAGATAATGTTTAAAATTCTTATTTAAATATAAAAGTAGATTTAAAAAAAAAATTAATGTCATTAACTTAAAATTTAAGGATAATTTTATCCAAATAATATTAAATGTAATTCAAACTTTATATATATTATAAATATAGATTATATTTTGGTCCCTATTGATTTTATAATGCCTACTTTCACCTAATTGACATATATCAAAAAAATTATACATATTTATAATGTGTTACAAGTCTGTAAATTTTCACAAGGATATATTACAATTTACACATTTATTTAAATTTTCTTTTCCACATGAGTATATAAAAATTTTATATTGTAAATCTTGTAATTTTGGTGTTGGAATTTTCATGTGCAAAACATGGTATTTGTATTTTACTTTGTGCATTTGTTAGTTTTTTTGTAAGGTTGATTATTGTTGGCTCAGTTTCACACACTCACTTAGGACACGTTTTGATTCAATCACAATTGCACATATTTGCATATCTTGAAGAGATGTTTGGATAAAAATTGTCTTGTTGTGTAAGAATTTTAGAATTGAAATTGGGACAATCAAACTATTTTTTTAGTGAATTGGTCAATTTTTATAATTTTCTGTTTTTAGGTCGATTTGGGGTCGAATCGTTCAATTCTTGTCTGATCTGGTGGTTTGTTGACTTGTTCTCACCGAGGGACTCGTGGAGGTGATAGACAAGGGATTAGCAAAGGGTCGGCGAGGTTTTTTTTCTTCCCCATTTTCTTTTGCCATATGGTTCGTCGATAGGTTGCTGGGAGGGTCCACGAGGGGTTGCAAGGGTTCTGTTTCATCATTAAATAGCATTATTTTCTCTTCTTTTTGTTGGTCAATAAGTGATAAACTGTCCAAATATTTTTGGGCTTCCCTGGTTTGTTTTTGGTCCAATTTTTCTTCTAAGTGTCGAATTTGGAAAACAGTATCATCTTATGATATATGACTTCATAGACGAGTCTCTCTCAAATTTCAAACACTTGAGTGAGTGTAAAAATGTGGAATTAAATGAGGATTTGATGAGAGTTGAGTTGTTGTGTGATAGTTGTAGATCTAGGTAGAAAGAGCTACATATATTAAGTAATATCTTGAGTTACATGTGATAGTAGTTTGTTGTGTGTGGGCTGGGTGTTGCAAGGTTGCAACGTTTTGCATAGGTGAGGAGCCTATGTGTTGGTATGCCGTGTGTTGGCTGGGTGTTGCAGGGTTGCAACTTATTTTACATGATAATATTTGGATGAGTCATCATTAGTCGATCACATCATGTGGTGATGGAGCTTCGGGGACAAGCTTGGATCTACTTAGATTACAATAGTTGTGTAGACAGTTAGGGAGAGCAACATAGACAGTTAAAATAGAAGACCCAATTGATAGAGGTATATGCGTTTTACCTTATTGAGTTGTATTAACTATTTTTTTTTATAGTAAATTTGTTGTTGAGTGGTTGCCTTAAACAACTCATGGATGTTATCACTTAAGATTAAAGCTTAAATGGGTAACAATGTTACATACTGTGTTATGTATGATTACTTATTGTGAGTGTACATTATTTGCTAAATATGTTCTCACATATGAAGTCTTAACTTGATTGCAAATTATTTATCGATTTCATTGCATGTTTACTTGATTTATATGATGTATGCTTATTGCTTTTCTATTGCATAGTTCTAGTCTGGACATGAGCTAATTAGACATATCGTCACTACTGAGTTTATTGCAAGTTGTTCTTTCTTATCTGCATATTGTTTACTTGGTGTATTGATTTACGCTTGTTGTTTTCGCATTGTTATTTTCTTCGTCTTGAGGCTTGCTTAGCTGAGGTGGTATAGAGCCTGCGAAAATATTATATGGGCTAGCGTATCCACCCATTCTAGGTCCTGATTACTTATTTAACTCGAAAGTTCAATTCACATATATGCAATTATTCTGATCTACGAAACTCTCATATATATATATATATATATATATATATATATATCCTATTATATATTAAAAATTTACTTAGCTTCTATTTATTTATAAAATATACTAAAATTAGATCCTAAATAAAATTATTATCATATTTTTTTTTTGTACTTATATACATGAAAATTGAACAAATTCATCATGTGATTTGAAATACGTAAAACTTGTAATGTAATTATGAAAATTTGGTAATATACCGTGTGTAATTTGTTTGTCATGAATTTATTATGACTTTCACATCTAAAAAAATATTATAAATTTCTTATATTTTTGGTTCAAACATTAACTTAATCACAATGGCTTTATTTTGATTCAATTAATGAAAAAAAGAGAGGACAGTTTCTTGATGTTATCTTCACAAACTACCTGTCATTAAAAGGTTTTTAATCTTCTTCAAAATTTACATAAAATAATAATTTAAAATTTATAATAACCAAAATAATATTAAAAATATCTCTATTAAAGATTATTAAAAAATTAACTTTATTAAAAACTTAAATTATTAAAGTTAAAGAAATAATTATTTTATACATTTATTACTTCTTTACAAATATTACATCTTTATACTATGAAGATAAAAACTTGCAATTTAATAATTAAGATTATTGAATTTTGAACATATGACTTCTTATGCAAACAAATTCTCTCAAAATTTTTAGATTTTAAAAGAAAAATCAACAATTATTTTATACATTTATTAGTCTAGTTGGTCAACATTCACATTAAATGAGTTTAATTAGTCAAAATTTAACTTAAATGATATTTAATTAAATAATATTTAATGTAAAATTTATGAATTAAATAATTTTTATAGTAAAAATATATGAATTATATATATATATATATAATGGATTTTATCTTTTGAAGGTATATACTTTAAAGAAGGTTACAAATGTTACTTTTTATTTTACGGTTGATGTCGATAATGTGCTTACTTTTTTTTTTAATTGCATTTATGAAACAAACATAGAAATCATATTTCACGCTTCTTAAGAGTTAAGAGTACTAGCAGTAAAAAATCGTTGTTCTTCCCCCTACCTACTCTCTTAAATCGTTTACAATGAAATTGACAATATTTAATGATTAAAATTGTTATTGTTATAATAATTTTTATTAATAATAATTTAATTTAATAATGATGAGATTATAATATAATTAAGAAAAATAAGTTGATTTGGACTCTCTCTACTAATGTTATTCTGAGTTAGACCCCTACTTGCAAATTAATAAATATTTCAATTTTACCCCATATTAGGGTATTAGATTTTATTTTGTGTATCTTTCTTCTTTCTTGAATCCATCATTCTCTTTCAGTTCATCATCAACGATGTTGCTCTTGCTAGTGGTAGTGGCTACTCTGATGACGAATAGCGATGGCGGTAGCAACATTATCTATTTTTGGCACTAATGACGAACAACTTACTTCGTCTGCAAAATGAATAGCAATAATTTGCATAAATTATGACGATGATGATGATGTTGTCACAAATGATTTTTCGATGAGAAATATAATGAAATCAAACAAAGCGGTAACGTTAGTTCGAAAAGTTTTTGAAATTCAATCTTGTCGAACAAATCCTCTACACCTCAAGACACATCTATGGTCTTTTCTAACGCTGAGGTGATCGAAAACACTATGAGTGTCCTCATTGTGTGCTCACGTGGTGAGTGAACTCGATACTCTTTGTCTTGAATCATGTGGTAGTGCTTTATAGATTGAAGGGTATTTTTTTTAATTACGATAGTTCTTGGGTGTGGAGGACAAGACTGAGGTATTGAAGAAATGTGAATTATATTTTTATTTAAAGGTTTGAAAAATTTATTTATGAAATTTCTTGGTTCTTGGTTCATTGCTTATCCTTTTCGATTGTTTACGTTCTTGATTGTCTTTGTTCTTAGTTCCTTTTTTTTTTTTTTAGTCTAGATTGCTTTCAAGTTCAATTTTAAACGGCCATGAAAATTGATTTTCCTAACCAAAATCGATGTTATATATTTTTTCTATTGGAGTTCAAATATTGTTCCTTTCTCAAGAAGCTTTTTTGGAGTAAATGTTTTAAACTTCATGCATTTTTATTACTTTTTTAATTGTTGTGTTTATAATGTTGAATGTGGATTCGAGCAATGGACGCCAATTAGACAATTGTCCAATTTAGTTGAACATGTGTCTAACTCAGTTTCGATGAGTAGGGTCATTGTCCAATAAAAAATTGGCCAATTGGACATGTTTCCAATTTGGCTCCACGAGTTAGATCACTAGCCAATCAAAATTTGACCAGTTGGACAACTGTTTAATTCAATTAGACATGTGTCAAACTTGGCTCCGGCAAGTGAAAAATTCTGTCACAGCCGTCTAATTCAATTGGACATGTGTTCAACTTGGCTCCAGAGAGTGGAGTCACCTGTTAATCAAAATTTGGCTAGTTAAACAGTTGTCTAATTTAGTAGGACATGTGTCCAACTCGACTTTGACGAGTGAGGTCACCGGTCTATCAAAATTAGCCAGTTAAACAGTCATTTAATATTAGGCAGTTCAGTTTGAGACTTGTTCAATCAAAAATTATCGTCAATAAAAATTAAAAATATTTACATCACAATATGTAAAAAAAATTAAATAAAAGAGGAATATATCAAATTTTTAATAAATATATAATCATTATAATATATAACCTTATAATTAATTATATAAATAAAATAAATAATTATACATTTTATTATAATAATAATAAAAATAATTCTAACCATATTATTACTATTTTACTATAAAAAATCTCAATGCAAAAAATATATATGCAAAAAGCAAAGACATAAGTGAATGGACCCTAGCTAGCACTTTGGCACGAAGATATTGATTTTTGTTCATTTGCGTTCTATCCAAATTGATTGATATGACGTTCTGGTTGGTTTCTTTAGATTCGTGTGGTGCTAATAGAAATAGTACATTAGTCTTTCTATATGAACGGGTAACAATTACTAGTACGGGGGATCAAGAAGAGGATGCGGTAAATTTAGTGTACGATTAATTATGAGTATTAAAAAATTGAATCAAAATAATTAAAATTGAAAAATTGAATCGGATCGAACTAAATAATTTTGTAAATCAAACGATCCGATTTAATTTTTATTTCTTCAAACAGTTTTACAAACTGTTCGGTTCGGTTATATTAATTTTTAAATCGGACTGGACCATTATTTATAATTATTTTTAATATATTATTATTTTAAAAAAATTAAAAAAATATTAATTATATATTTTCTCATAATCAAAATATGCAACCCTAACTTATTTTTAATATATTAATATATTTTGTTATAGAATTTACGAAAATATTTAGCTCTATATTGTAATTGATTCTATAATTATTTTTAAGATGTTTATATGATTTATGTAGGATGTAATATGATTTATATTTGTAGTAGATATTAATTAATTTGTTTAGATTCAAAGATTTTGTTCTTTATATTATTTTCAAGTTTTAACAAATTTTGAGGAAAAAAATAAAAATAAAATATGAAAACTGTCAAAAATCGTTAACCAAACTAGACCAAACCGTTCTATTTTAATAATTTTATTAGACAATAGTTTGTTTCAGTTTAATTTTTTTTGTCAAAAATTAGACCGAATCGAACCATGGACATCCCTATGACATACGATCCATACAAAAATACTAGTAATGATATTTATACAACAATTTTAGTTATTATCACATTAAAAATAAAACATATTATTTTGTTATTATTGATCACACTTTAATATTACTATTATATAGATAAAATACTCATTAGTAAATTATTATTTTATCAAAAACAATTTAATTGAGTCAATAGTATCACCCAAAATACATATAAAAAGTGTAAAGTGGCTGGTTTTGGGGAGACAAGCAAAAGTAAAGTTAAGAAGCAAGGCAGTAGAAAAAAACAAAAGGCATCAAGATTTAAAAGAAATGCCTAGAAAAATTGAATGCATATAATGCTTTAGACTCCCGTTTTAAATCAGGTACTACTCATTAGAGCTGGCTCACAAAGTAAAACTTTGTCTAAAAACAATTATAATTAACTAATTTTGTTATGTAAATTTGTGCGTTCTTATCATTTATATTTTTTCTATTGTAAAAAGTCTATCATATAGTATGCATATATGTATTTGACTATTTGTTGTAAATGCAATGAAGAAAAGTGAATGGTTGGGTAGAGAAAAGCTAAAATGCAAGTTGTAATTTTGAGGCGATCAATATTGAGCATGTTTACTTACTCGTACGGTGAACTAAATTACGACTAATGAACTAATGATCATCTTTCATAAGTTTACTTACAAAATAAGCGTTTAAGTAATCAGGGCTCCACTCAAATATAAGAAATTAAGTTATTAATTTTTTCAGTAATTTGATTAGGTTGAAAATGTCTTGAATTAAATTACAATTTTTTTTTTCAAACTTATCTTCCTAAATTAACATTTTTAAAAATAATTTATTTTACATTAAAAAAGATATTTTAGTAAAACAATCATTTTTATTTAATTCTATAATCAAATAAATAAACACAAATAAAAATAATTTAATTTTAATTCATTTTTTTTTTTCTCCTAAAAAAGGGGCTCTAAAGTCTTTTTTTTATTATTAATAAAGAGAAAATACACTCACACACTCGAGTTGGATTCGAATTTAGGTTCTTGATGGGAGATTGAAAGTCTTATCACTTGAACCACAAGGAATTCATAATATTCATCTTGTTTTCAATTCATTTTGAATTTTATTTATTTTATTTCAATTGCTTTTAAGTTACATTATGTATTAGTAAATGTGCCGTGAATTAACAATAATTGACATGAACAAATTATATTGTAGTGCAATTACGTATGTTTTTAATGAATACTAGGAGAACGAGACCATAAATCTTATTTTAATCAATTTACATGCTGTTATGTAAATTGAAATTGTGATACTGCATATTTTATATCAATGCTCGTGTTAGGTGTCTCAATGTCTTGATTACATACTGAGCAAAGTTGTATTAATGTGCAATAATATTATATATCATTATTATATCTGAGTTGAAAGAAATAGAAACAATCTTATGTTATGTAAATATTATGAAATAAAAATTAAAGGAAATAATTCCCAGCATAAAAGGTTGGAATATATCCATCTATCTACAACGGACAAAATGTGGTACTTTGTTCAAGTCCTGCCAAAAATTATTGAGAAACTTGTCAGCACCTTATTTCAACAAATTAATGGCTTAAGAACCTTGGCGTTTTCTGTTTACAAATAAATTCTAAATAGAAGATTATATTACTTATATTATGTAACTAAACATAATTACTTAAAAAATAAACAATTTATTATTTTTAAAATAAAATTTTCACCTATCAAGATATAAATATTAATTACATAATTTTTTTTTATAAATTTTTGTACTGGTAGCATTTTTTAAATAAAATAGTAACTCTAACATTAATAATACGAAAAATATTAAAAGTATTATCTCTGCATAAGTATGATGCTAATATAAGGTTTATAAGTAATTACGAGACTTAACTATCTTGAAGTTTAACCTTTTAAGGAGTGAATGTTTCATGTTACTTATATACTATATAAAATTTAGATAATATCAGAACTTTAATCTATTAATAACCCAAATAATTTAGGCCTCGCCTTGCAAAAAAAAAAAAAAAAAATATTTACAAAAGACAAATGATCAAAATATAATAATATATAATATAATAAAATAGGTTAAAAATACAAAGAAAATCGTCTTTGCAAAAGACAAAAATAAAAAATTCACACTTTGAGAATGTTAGAGTTATTGTTCTAAATTGCTTAAATATGATATTAATATAAAGTTTATAAATAATCATGAAACTTAATTATTTTAAAGGTTAATATTTTAAAGAATAATTATCTCATATTATTTATTAAAATTTTATATTCATCGTTAAAATACATGCTATTTTTATTTTATTGATGTATGATTTGAAACCATCACAACCTTTTTATTCACTTTTTATCTCTCACATTAAAGAGAAGTCGTCGCACAGGATCTAGGATAGAGGGAGAAAGAAAAGGGTGTTTTTTGAAAACAAGAAAAAAATCTTCCTTGTATCTAATTTTAACGATTTGAGGAGTGCTAGCTAGAATAATTTTTATCACAATTTAATATATATTATAATTTAAATAATATAATTTAATTAATTTATTATTAAAAATTAATTTTATAATTAAATCTTCATTTTATATTCTTAACTTTATATTAAATTAATAATTAACACTATATTTAACACATATTACTTAATATATGCATCATTATTCATGCTAACTATACACATGTCATGATAAAAGTTCTAAGTGTGGTTTTTAGTAATTTTAGAATTTTTATCGTGATATGTGGGATCCTATTTTTTAGGGGTTGCATATGTAGGTAGCATTTTAAGTATCCTTTACTAAAATTTATATATCATATATTTGAGATAAATTTTACATAATATAACACAATATTGTTTGTAAATACAATCAGCAACATTACTATCTTATTTTAAAAATTGAACTATTTTTTACCAACTTTTAAAGATATAATTTTTTTACTAGTTGAATAGATAATGATGTGTTATTCAGACTAATAAAATATTAGTATCGTAAATTATAATGGTAAAAAAAAAGAAAAAAAATAAAGTAAAGATAAGTTTCAATTACCCTTATTCTCAATATAATGTCATGCTGGTCAAAAACAAAGAATAATTCTTCGAAGAGAGAAGTCGTGCTCTGTGTATATGTGTGTGTTTAGTCACGATCATTGGATGCACGTGGAAACCCAGAAGCAGAAGGTAATTCTTTCGTAACTTCTATTGAAGTTTGTATTATAATCAGTAAATGGTTTAGAGTGTATTGACAGTTTTCATATATAATACTATATAATGATTTCGTGTTGTTATTTGATACCCATTTTTCATTCTCGTCAGTTTCTTACTTCTTCCTATTTTCTTCTCCCTCCTTCTTTGTAAGCATCCCATTCTTTTTTATTTTATTTTGGTTTTTTCTAGTTGCAGCAGTTTCTGTAATCTCTATTTGTATGTGGATTTTATTTGTTTCTGTGTTATTGATTCTTTATTTTTAATTTTGTTTCGGTGATGGGATACGAATTGAGAACGTTTTATGGTCTGGGTTGGTTTGTTTTTGGACTAGAATTCATCTGTCTAAGGACTTTAAACTTGATTCGGGTTATTAAGAATTGATAGTTTGTGGGATAGCAATTTAGTTGTCCATTAAGACTACACACTCCAATGACTTGAATGTGAATTATTATTAAATAAATTGGTGTTATTATGAATTTTGGACTCTAATGTTCAAGAGTCCCTTTTTGTAACTCAGTGAGTGGATTGTTACTTATTGTATAATTTCTTACAAATGGTTATTCAAACGGTACTTGCTGTGATTCCAATTGTGATTGTTTTCATATCATTGGTGGCTATATATTAGTCAAAATTTATTTTCTCCATTTTCTTTTATCTTGTAGTGATGGCTCTTCCTGGGGTTCATATTAATAGAGAGTTGAGAATTCATGAAAGTGTGGATGAACTTAGAACTGATTTGGCAGACTATATTGCTGAAATATCAGAAGCATCAGTGAAGGAAAGGGGTGTTTTTGCAATTGCCTTGTCTGGTGGATCTCTCATTGGCTTGATGGGGTATTAATGCCTTCCCATTTCAATTTTTTTTTTCTTTCGGTTTTATGATTTTGTTTTTTTGTTGTTTTTTTTAACTTATGGTGGAGAAACAGAAAACTCTGTGAGGCTCCTTATATCAAGACTGTAGATTGGGCCAAATGGTATATCTTTTGGGCTGATGAACGTGTTGTGGCGAAAAATCATGCTGATAGCAACTATAAGCTTGCAAAGGAAGGACTTTTCTCGAAGGTTTGTGCTTTGAATTATGCACCTTTTTCTTTATTCCTTCCTTACTTCTTCGTTTCCTTTTAACTTTTCCTGTCTAAACGTTTTCTAAGAAAAAGGAAAATGACACATTGGTGTCAATTCTTGAGCCTCATAGTTCTTTGTTTTGTTTCACAATTAAACAAGTGAGAAGTTGGTTGATAATGTTTATATTTGGCTCAATTTTCTGGAATTTCCTTTTCAACTTTTTTTCTTTTCTCAAGAGGGTAGGTTTTTGCTTGTGCGTTTGCTAAATGTGATTTCTGTTAAAAATGGTTCTAGAGAGAGTTCCTGAATTCACCCAGTTTCCAAGCCTAGAAAGCCTGAAAGTTCTCCAAGTATTTTGTTGTTTGGCTTAGAAGCGCTTTTACTGTTTCTACTTTCATTGGTTATATTTGTTTTACATATTCGTATTTTACTATCCATTCACATGTGTAAGAACAAAAGCCTAGTGAGAAATTATGAACTTAGTATCAGACTGTTGGCTTTTATAGAATTGTCCTGATTTTCTCTGTGCTGCTCTGCCTCTCTGAAAGAAACTCAGAATCAAAGAAAGTGGAAATGCAGCTTTCTAACCCTTGTGTGTAGGCTTGTATGCACTTCAATATAGCTAACTCACCGAGACATGTATGTCATACACTTATATATGTAAATGTTCTGCTTCATGTTTGTAGGTACCAATTGTTCCGAGTCATGTGCATTCTATCAATGATTCAGTTTCTGCAGAGGAGGCTGCAAATGATTATGAGTTTGTCATTCGACAGTTGGTGAAATCACGAGTTATAAGTGTGTCGGACATGAGTGACTGCCCAAAATTTGACTTAATCCTACTAGGAATGGGCTCTGATGGCCATATTGCCTCACTTTTTCCTAATCATCCTGCTGTTGATGAAAGAAATGAATGGGTAACTTTTATAACTGACTCCCCTAATCCTCCACCTGAAAGGATCACATTCACTATGTCTGTCATCAACTCAGCATCTAGTGTAGCTATAGTGGTAACCGACGAGAGCAAAGCAGACGCAATACACTTGGCAATTGACGATGTGGCACCTGACTGCCCGGTACTACCTGCAAGTCTAGTCCAACCAACAAGGGGTAAATTAACATGGTTTTTGGACAAGCGAGCCACTTCAAAACTTAAAAATTCACAATTTTCCGTGTAGGGAAATGAAATCTCGGTCCTTAAGTGTATGTTTGTATGTAGGGGAGAAATTTGATCAACACTGGTTTATTCATTTCGTTTTTGTTTAGTTATGTTCTCCATTTTGCCTTGTCTTCCTCTCACTCTAGGAAACTAGAGAAGTGTGATTATCCTTTTTTGTAACCAGTGGTTAATAAAGCTGGAGTCCCAATGAAAAAGCATTTTCTGGTTAGGAAGGACAAAGGGTTGGAATTGGATGATATCTTAAACTCTTAAGTAACTACAAGCCTCTGAATTTTAAAAAAAATTATCTTTATCATGCTTTTAATGAGCGATCAAGAATTCTATCTCTACTAATTATCGTAATAAAAATCTCTAGGTATGATACGATGTTGGCAGTAATAAGGTAGAGATTGTTGAATTCTTACAATTTTTTCTTACACTTCTGTAATGTTGATATCGATAACCATTCAAGAAAAAATATTGATTTTAATGATATCAAGAAGTAGATCATGAATGAATAGGGTTGCTTCCAAGAATGTTGTCACATTTTTATTTTATATACAGTAATCAGCCAAGCAAAAAGTAATTGGTGTTTACCTAACTTCTAAATTTTTTAAATTTTAATTTTTTGCAAAAAATTATAAGTAATCTTTACTCCACCTCCATTTTCTTCAGAGCTTACGTAGTTTAGGTTATATATAAATAAAAATCAGATGTTATCGTAGCCAAAGTCATAGGCTTTAGAAAGAAAAGAAGAAAAAAAAACTGCTTCCCCAACTACTAAATTAATGAAATAAAAACAATATAACATGTTCTTTCATTTTTTTTTTATCTGATAAGATGTTCTTTCATTTTCATGATGACTGTTATGAAGCGTGTCGGAGGAACTCAACTTATATTACATGACTTTTTTTGAATAGTGAGACTTGTAAATTTTTAGATACCTTTCTAGTGTTGTCATATTCATATCACGTTACAGTAGACGCATATGCTTCGCAAAAAATGATAAGTCAAACTCACTTAAAACTTAACAATGTCAAAACGTCATTCATATTGACTTTAAAGGAAAAAATATTCTTCTTCAATGGCTACAGAAGGGTACGGAATGAGGATAGATACACTTTAACAAAAAAGAAAAAAAAAAAACGTAGGATAGATATCACTCTGCAAAATACTACATGCAGTGAACTTTTTTTTTCCTTTTCTTTTTTCTTTTTGGGCAAGAATTCTGAAGAACATTTTTGAAATTAGAAAATTCAGACTTAAATTCTCTTTTTTTAACCCCTTTTGATGGTACAGTGCAGATCTAGACATAATCAGATGATGTAATAAAACTCTCAAGCTATCTATTCGTAGAATAAATACAAAATTGATGATTCACAATTAAGTTGAATCTCAGTTTGCAGGAGGTTAAAAGAAAACAAAAAAAAAATACAGGGATTCTGCTCGTTTTTAAAAAGGGAAGGATTTTCCCTTGGGATATAATAACCTTCTATGCAACCCACCAGGATCAAGATGAAGGTTGCAATGTGCGATATTCTCGTTCTGATATTGACTTTATGCCATTTGAATCCGGAACCACTTCTTCTTCCATACCCTCCTTGGGAGGAAAGCCAAGTGCTCGCCCGAGTAGCCATTGATCTGTGACTCCACAGTTGATTGCGTACTTGATTGTATGCCTTAAATATCCTTCATCAGTTATTTTATGTGGCTGAACTGTCAACATTCTCAAGAGAGCTGAAAAAGATGTCACAAGAGAATTTAGGGACAGTGATAGCCCGGAAAATCTAAGTAAATGAAACAATAGTTCAATGTACTGTTTTATGTCCGAGCACCAGACTCTGACCTTCGGATGATTTCGGATATAATGAGAAATTAAATATAATGTAAATGAGTAGTAGTACCTGCAACAATGCCGTCTCCAGATGCTGACATATCAGTAGTGAAAGGAGTGAGGGGGGCATCCTCCATTCCTCTAACTGAACCATTATGTTCCTTGGTATAATAATGTATCTTAGAAGTTCCATTTGTGACAAACAAGACTTTGAGATCATCATGCCAAAGTGGAGCAACAACTTCTGTTTTATAATGGACGAATTTAGACCTATCATTGTTTTTGGTATCAAATTCCTCTGTTGGTTTGATTCCACATAGGAACTCAAGTTCTTGCTTAGTAACTTCGATAATATTTGCTAGGTTCCACGCTTCCTGTATGAACATCTTGGTTTCTTCACTAGAGTGCCATAGTGGCAATGGAAGATTTACATCAAAGAAAATAACTCCTCCTAGTTTTTTTGAAATCTTGATGGCTCGTAATGTAGTTAGTCTCATGTTTTGATCAAGCAAAGAATGTGTGCTGAAATAGAACATTTTTGCCTGCAGGATGTGTGATTAAATGTCAAATAATATGCATATGAACTAAAAACTGAAACAACTATACATAGATACAAGTTTATATCTGTATTACGTAGCATACAGCAGCAAATGCAGCAAATCAAAACAAAGTGATTTGAAACAAATAAATGATAGTGAACGATGATCCATCACAAACCCTTTTCACTTGACAAGTAATAACATGTAATTAACTATCAGAAGATTCAGTCAAACAAACTGAGATACAGCTGTTATAGAAACAAGAAACACTAAGATGTTCTAATCAGATTGTTCTGAGTTCAATGCTCCCCCATGATTCATGAACGAGGACAATCAATGCAACAATATTCATCAATTGGCAGAGAGAAAATAAAAAGTAAAGGCATGGAACAATCGTATGAATAGCAATCACTTTCCCCACATCTGAAACATATTACCTCCTTCAGAACATTAATGTTAATTTCGTTCCTCGACAAAGAATCCTCAGCACAGGGTTTCACACAAGTTGTTCTCAACCGACCCCTTTTACTTATTTTCATTGACGACATTGCTGTCATTTTTTTATTGTCAATGCGGATTGACCTTGTTTGAACTTTGTTGAAATTCATATAATACAGCATAGCTTGACCATATTCATCATCCCCAAGTTTTCCCATGAAAGCAACCTTACCCCCCAGGCTTGCCAGAGCAATTGCTACGCTTCCTGCAGACCCTCCAGGTGCCCTTACAAACTTTTCTGGGGCCCATAATGCATCCTTCATTCTCTCATGTATTTCATAGTCTATAAGTCTATTGGATGGCCTTCCTGATGGGACAAAGGCATGTTGTGCAGCTCCAAAGCAACAAACAAGAGGGGGCCAACCGTATGTGAAGCTAATATCTTCTCCTTCATCTATTTCAAAATTTGGGTTGTCGTCACTCTCATCCTCCACATTTGCTATCAACCTAGACTCCTCAAACTCACCATCTTCAGCTTCACTAACCTGATCCTCAATCTCATCAACTTTCTTCTTACTCTTCCTCCTCCTCACCTTCTTCTCAGTGTTTTCTTCCTCCACAGTATCAGTAGCAGAAGCAGCTGGATATAATTAACGGTTTATACCTTCTGATCGAGCTAAAAAAATCAAGACTTTTTTGTGTTGGAAGAAACAGTTTATTTTTATGACCTGTTTGTCCTTCTGTTAGAACTAAAATTAAGGCCCGTTTGGATGCCGTTTTCTTAGAATTGGTTTTAAAAGAAATGGTTTAAAATGAAGTTATTTAGTTAAAATTAATTTTAAGAAAAGCATTAAGGAATTTGAGATGAAAATATTAAAAATGATTTTAACTAGCACATTTTAGGATTCAAAGCTACTACTCATAAAAATATGTATTACTTACCTATATTAAAAACACATATTGTATTTATCAAACTTTTGAAAACATTTCTTAAAGAAATTGCCAGCCAATCACCATTGAGAGTGCTTTGATCCAGTGTTTTCAAATAAAAGAAGAATCGGTTACAAACGGAGCCTTAGTTTATATCAAAAGTGATTCTAGAAGAATGTGCTTTTAGGAAGAAGCACATAGTTTGACCTTACGTCTGGAAGCAAAAAATGTGCTCTTTCCATAAAAGCACTTCTAGTAAAAAAAAAAAACCCTTTGGTTCATAAGCGTTTTTACAAAATTTGAAAAGTAGAAGCAAACAAACACTTACAACCAATTGTAGAAAACAAAGCTAGAACCTTTGGATAGAATATGAGGCAATACCTTTCTTTCGAGTCCTTCGCCGGGGTTTAATGGAATCTTCATCAGAAACGGGAATTGTGCTCACCTCACTAGAACTATCATCTTCAGCTACTGTTTTCTTCCTAGTTCGCTTAGAACTTGTAGATGTCTTCTTTTTCACAACAACATCATCCTCAATTGGGGCATCTTGTGTCAAATTCTCTGTTATTTTCTTTCTAGCTGCAACTGCCCATTTATTAGTCCGTAATCTAAAACCCTGGACTTGGACAAAGTTTTGCACCAGATTGTACTGCCAATTTGATGTGTATCTGCATATTTCAATTAAGTAAGTCCAATATTATCGCCATTTTTGATAATATAGCAAGCTAACAAACGAAGAGTTGCAGAGATTGGAGCATACAAAATTTTAAGGGTTTAAGGATTTCTAAGTAAAATTACGGATTTGATCTAAAATACAACCATACTAACTTCAAAAACAAAAATTTCATGATAAAAGTGAACGTAATTTAAAGGATTAAGTAGTATAGAAAATAGAAACTAAACCTGGGAAATGAAAGAAATGGAGTAAAATAGAGAGAAGCCATTAAAAGAGCTAAGAACTTTCCCCTGCTGTTCAAAGCAGCAATTCCGACAACTGGTTGCTATTTCGCCAGTTGATAGGGTAAAAACTGAATCTTTTTGTTATAAATAATACAAATAATGACCCTTTTTTTTATTTATTTTAAATTATTAAAATTAATACTCTTAAAATTTAAAATAATAAAACTAATATTCAATAATAATAAACAAACTAATACTCAATAATATTGAACGTTTAATTTAAACTTAAAATATTTAAAACGTTCAATATTAAACGAATTTAAATTATCATGATTCAATTCCAATTAAATAAATATTTATTATAATTTTAAAGTGAGTATTATTTTTTATTATTTATATATATATATATAACTTATCATAAACAAATTATAAGAAAAGCTATTATTAGTTAATGATATAATATAATTTGTATTTTTATTGACATTAACCTTTTTTACATATTTAAGATTTGAGACAAGTAAATAAAATTATTGTAATTAAATATTTATGTATATTTATATTATATGTAATTTAATTCATTTAAAATTGTGTTATATAGTTTATATTTATATTTATTAAATAAATATTAAATTTATATTTCGTTATTATTATATATATATATGCGTATTATATATATGATAAATATGTTATTGTAATAAAAATTAATTAAATTAGTGTATTATTATTTATTTAATAATTATTAAAATTTTATAAAATATTTCAAATAAAGTTACAATAAATTTTTTGAAACTTCTTCAAATATTTATTAATATTCATAATATTCTCAATATATTTATAAAATTGAATCCTCGCTATGGACAATAAAATTGAATCCTCGCTATTTTTGTCCATATAGATATTTTTGTTTATAAGTGTACATACACAACACTAGTGTTAATGAGTATGATATATAATTAAATGTGTTTTATCATAAATTGGGCTTTGTGGACTTGTGCTGGAACTATTGGGCTTATTAATTGCAAGAAATGTGGCCCGTGGACAACAAATGGTGTTGAAAACCCAAGAGCAGTTTGAACATTTGACTTGGTTGTATATAAACTCCGGTTAGGATTAGAGTTTGGCTGGATCTCTCATTGTGCTCTTGTACGCCTTTTTTGGCTCTCTTTTTCTCCTCCTTCTCTCCGAGGCTATTCGAGTGCTTGTGTGTGTTCGAGTGTGAGAACAGTGTGTGCTAAGGTGTGTTTCATCCTCTGTAGTATTAGGATTTTCCTCTGTAATTTGTTTTCAAGTTGTTGTACATTGATTTTCACATTTATGGATATATTTTACCCATCTCCTGTGGATTTCCTTATTTAGTATACGGGCCAAACCACTTAAATACTAGTGTTCTTTGTCTCTTTATGATTCTTGCAATTTTTTTTGGGTTCAAACACTTTATTGAATGGTTATTTAGGTATTCTGTGAGTGAGATGTGGGTGTGAAATCCTAAAAAGAAATGGTATCATAGCAAGGTTTGGTGTTCTGGCCTTCGAATCGTCCTCAAAGTATCCTAAACACTTAAAGATCCACCACAATTTGTTGACGGTTGACCTTTTATTGGTGATTCAAGAACCTTGTTTTCTTGAGTTCGTGATATACGTTGACTCATGGGATTCCTTAACATGAACAGGGAGTTTTTTTTCAACCTTTACTTCTTCTTTTTTTCGTTTATTCTTTTGTTATGTTCATTTATTCCTCACTAGTTATGTCGACACAATGAAAAGCAATGATGTTTGATGGCACATGTGACTATGTTCTTTGGAAACGAAAAATGAAAGTTCTCTTGGTACAACAAGCGGTCCATGTTTCTATTGATAGTGAAGATTTAAAAGGTCTCTAAGGCCAACAAGAAAAAGATTGAAAAGAAAGCCTGTGCTTCTATACTTTTGAACCTCTCTAATAAAGTTTTCAATAAATTTCGGAAAAAAACCTCCGCTGAGAAGTTATTCTCCAAGCTTGAATCTCTGTATCTTGAAAAAACTCGTTACGCTAAAGTTCATTTAAAACATTATTTTACTCATTTAAAATGGATTATTCAAAGGATCTTGAATAAAATTTGGATGATTTTAAAACAATGACTACTAATGATATTGATCACAAGATTGAAGTTGAAACTCCAGCTATTATACTGTTAAATTCTCTCCCTGACAAGTATAAAAATGTTAAGCCGGGCATCATGTATGATATACTATTTATTTTGAATCTTGTTGTGTCTAGTCTTAGGTCCAAAGACTTGAAGATTAAGGTCACTGATAAAGGTAGCACTAGTAATGGCTTGTTTGTAAGGGGTAGAACTGCAAAAAGGGAAACGAGTTCTAGAGGTAAGTCCAAGAGTAGGTTAAAGCCTAGGTCTAAGAAGCATATAAAGTGTTATTACTGCAAGAATGGTGGTTATTATAAGAATGAATGTCTTCTTAGAAAGGGTAAAAAGTATGATAAGCTAGAGTCTAGTACTGATAGTGATACAAACCTAGTTTTTGAAAGGTATGAGAGTTTTGAGGTGCTAGTTATGGGTTTTACATTTAGGTTGTATATTTCACATGTCACCCTATAAGCATTAATTTAGTGATCTTAAGAAGGTTGATAGTGGTAAGGTTACTCTGATTGTTAGGTTAAGGGTGTAGGCTCTAGTAAGTTATCTCTCTCAAATGGAATAGTTAGGGTCCTAAGTGATGTAAGGCATGTTCTTGAATTAAGGAAAAATTTGATAAATATTTGAGGTGGAGGGAAGAATGCCTCCAAACCTCAAGTGTAAATAGGTTTATTTGATATTTAAAGAATTGTAAGTTTGAGTCTTAATTGAGTTAATAATTATCCTATCTCTACACACAAAATAGGTGCTTATTCATTGATGTTAAAAAGAGAGAAAAATTATCTAAAATAAAATCTTTAAAATTTATAATAATATCATTATCTTGATTTGAAAGGGATATGAGTTAGTATTGAGTTAACTCATAATAACATAAATATCATCATTATATTAAATTGGGAGGAATATGAGTTATGGAGTTATGGTTGAGCTAATGTTATAGATCTTATTTTTGTTGTATGAGTTATAGGGATATTATATTTGTTAATTAAAAAAAAAAAAAAGCAAAACTCGTGGATGGAAAAATGAGTATATCTATTAAAAAGTTTTTAAAATTAACGATTTTTTGAATACAAGTCTCATATATATAAAATTATAATTGAATATATTTCAACTTTTTTTTAAAGACTTAAATAAATTCTTAATTGAATACACTTATAATTTTTTAAAAAACTTTTAAAAATTCTAATAGAATATTTTATATTTCAAAACTCTATAAAAATTATTAAAAATTTTAATATAATACATCATGTTAGTTTCTAAGATTGCATTTTTTTATTATTATTTAAAATCTTCTAACCAAATATGTTTTTATAAAAATAAATAAATATTATTTTTATTATAAATAAATCACTTTAAAATTTTCTGAAACTTGGTTTTTTTTTTTTGAAAGTTCCTAAATTTAAGTCTTGTCATGTCAAAATATTATAGAAAAGAATAACAAAATAGAATTCTCACACAAATTAAGAAAGTTGTATTATTTTTGTTATTTTGAGTTTTATCCGCCATATAATTTTTTTTTTTAAGATTTAAGTAAAGTTCAAGGTCGTTAATTGAAATATTTAAAAGCTAATTAATGTGAAAGATATCAGGTGATATCTTCAAGATTAATTTTGGGTGATGATAAGCCACAACAAAAATATATAAATTTATAATTATATTTTTATAATTAATTATACATTAATATTATTTATATAAATAAAATTATTATTAATAAACAATAATTATAACAATAATAATTTTAATTGTGCAAATGATTCCACCCTTAAATTTTAGATTTAATTTTTTACTTTTTATGGCCTTGACCATATCTTGTTTTTTGGATTATATATTAATTACAAGATGAAATTTAGGGATATATTTTTTTTTTCTTTTTCCTTTTTGACCTATTAAATCCCACAAAAATTGCCCAAATTAACAAAGCATCCTCCAATGTGTCTTCTGGAAAATATTACACTCATCACCTTCATTGTTTCAGTTTTCCTTTACAAAGCATCATCCTCCAATGCCATTCCTTCTATACTGGCATGCTCTAATGGACAATGCAAGGTCCTTTCCTTTTTCTTTAATAAATTCTTTTATCAACATTATTTAGAATTATTAGTTAAAAGGCTTAGCATGTATTTTTTGGTTTAACTATTTTTTTTTATATAATTATTTTCTTTTTAATTTATTTGTAATTGCAGCTTGGTGACGATTGCATCTTTAATAGATATTGTGGTGGTGAGCTTTACTGTTCTTATTGTCCCGCTGAAACATTCAAACACTCGAGATGTATAAGATCCAAACTCACAGACCAATTCAAACTGCTGGTACACAAATATATCTTCTAGTTTAATCTAATTAACTTAATTATTTTTAATCTTTTAGTGGATAAGACTTCTCTAATCATTTTTTAACAACACCAATTACTCATTTAATTTTTTTAAAAAAATTAATGTAAACGTAACACAAACAAAACGATCATCGCAGAATATAAAAAGAAATGAACAAATTAGTTATCCTCTTTTTTTCTCATAAAATATTCGTTTATTTGGATGTGGTATTTTTTTTTTTTTTTAAAATAGATAGATGTGGTCTTCTTTATAGGCCAAGAAATTGCTTCAACCATTTTTAGATTTTATGACATATAAATACGACTGAAACAAATAGGAGTCGAACCCATACTTAAATAGAGAAGGGTTGTGAGATGGAGAAAATCAATATATTTTTTAAGGATCATTCACAAGTTTTTCTCTCACTTAAATATTTTAGTGAAATAGTACATTAAACCCTACTTTGCCTTCGAATTTGTTTCGTAGCAAATTGTAATTTAACGGTCCGGTTGAATATGTTTGCCTTAATTAGAATTCGACCATTTGATGAAGATGATTGCAAAAGTGATTGTATCAAAATTATTTTTAAATAAAATTATAAAAAATAACACCATAATGTCACGTTGGGAAACCAACTCTCCTAAAATCTTAAGTTATTA
The DNA here is from genome assembly GCA_029378325.1 of Elaeagnus macrophylla. Lineage (NCBI taxonomy): Eukaryota > Viridiplantae > Streptophyta > Magnoliopsida > Rosales > Elaeagnaceae > Elaeagnus > Elaeagnus macrophylla. Next base: position 2,329,809 of record CM055644.1, read on the forward strand.
GGAAGAGGGCCAATCAAGTATTGGCTCTATACATCATGCAGGCCAAACACTTACAACTTAATAATTGGGATTGCTAGGCCTTGAACACAGAATTTCTAGCTCTAATACCATGTTAAAAGTTGTTGAGAAACTAACTCTTCTAAAATCTTAAGTTATTAAGAGGAGAGCTAACTATATTTTTATACATTCATCACATAAAATATACAAAAACAAAAATAGTTTCTAATAACGTTGAACAATATCTAATTAGATGGAGTTGAACATTAAGCGAATTTAAATGATTATAGTTCAACTTGAAAGGCATTAAATGTAAAATAATAAGCTGAACTTTTTTAATAGTAAAAAATTATGAGTAAGAGTGCTATATTGGTGATTACAAGTTTTAAAAATATTATTTTTGTTATATTTTGAAAAAAAAAAAAAAAATAAAGCATTAGTTTAGGTCTTTTTAAAATTTGAGGAATTTTTTATAATTATATATGAAAATGTCAGAATGTCTTTAATTTGAGGAATTTTTTTTGTTTGAGTAATTTTGATGGTTATATCAAGAAGGAATAATTTATTCAAAACATTTTTTTTATAGCATTTATACAAACAATTCTTAAAAAGTAAGGAGAAAGCATTAATATTGATAATAAAAATTTTGGAAGTATTTCTCTTCTTGATGGTTGCTAAACTCAACAAATATAATTTTTGGCCAAATTAAAAAGTCTTTCAGCCCAAAAGAAAAGCACTTATGAGATTAAAATTTTTAAAAAAAAAATAATTACACTATTCATATTTCTATAAGACTTTAAACCTTCTATATACTCATATATATGATATTTATGTGTTCAACCCTTATTATTAATAGGGTGAAAGGCGCCAAGGGTTATATAGTTTATACAAGTAAAGTGCGTAAGTCTTGTTATGTTACTATATTTGTGAGAGTATTTGTAGAATAACAATTTTATTGAGATTATTAGGATGGTGAGAAATTAAAAAAAAAAAAATCTTAAAATTTTGGTTATATGATCAACACATGACAAATTCTGGCCAAATTTTTGAGTCAATGATCAAAATAAAATTTTAATATTAATTTTATAAAAATAACATGACCTATATAATCAACTAAAAAATTGAGAAACTTATACGCTTCACATATACAAGCTAAAAGACCTATAACTCCCTTTATCCTTATTAATAACTAACAAGGTCTTCCACAGTACTATTGTTATAACTAATAACCTATCCACAATTTTTTTAATAACATATTATTTATATTTTTTAAAATATTTTATATATTTAAATAAATTATATATTATTCAGTTACATGGGATCACAATTTTAATTAGAATCTATTGAAGCATATGTATTGTAAAGGAGCCTTTAATGTGTGGCCAGACATTAATTTCAACATTGATCAGACAATTAGTTTAGGAGGCCTTTTATAAAGTTTTTCAAATATTGTGTTATGTTTTTTTTTTCTTTTCTGATAAATAAAATTAAACAACTGTCATTTGCAATTAACAGAACAACTCCTTGCCTTTCAACAAATACGCATATTTGGCTACGCACAATTCGTTTGCCATCAAGGGAGAGCCATCTCATACTGGAGCTCCTAGAATTACTTTTCCTTCTCAAGAGGATTCTGTTACCCAACAGCTCAATGTAAGATAATCTCACCAACTTTTATTTACTTATATTTTTTTATGAGATAAATGCATCCAAGGTCCTTTAGTATGACAGTTATAGCATTTTATTATTTTTTGTAGCAATTTAATTCTTTTATAATGAAAATGTAACAACATAAGGATAAATAATCATATTTTTATTTTTATAGACTTCAGATGTAGTGTTTATGTAATTTATGGAACTTAAAATGAATTTGTTTAAATAAAAATGACTAAAGTGAACTTATTTAAATGAAAAGGACTATTTAAACTGTAAGACCTTTTTGCAGAATGGAGTTAGAGCTCTATTGCTGGACACTTATGACTTCCAAGGAGACATATGGTTATGCCATTCTTTTAAAGGAAAGTGCCATGACTTCACTGCTTATGTAAGTTATAGATACGTTCATTTTTATTTTTCACAATTTTATTATTAAATTTCAACAGTCTTATTCAATTTTATCTTAAATTTGAGATTGATACACTTTTATTATACATTACATACTTAAATTATTCTAAGTACGCTTGTCCTAATATATGTGTTCAGCTGCTAATCAAAATGGTGTTGGTGATTTGTTATTGTAATTAAGGAACCTGCATTCGACACTTTAAAGGAAGTAGAGGCATTTTTATCAGCAAATCCATCAGAAATTGTGACATTATTTTTAGAAGACTATGTGGAGACCCCAAATGGCTTAACAAATGTCTTCACTAAATCGGGTTTGATGAAGTATTGGTTTCCTGTTTCAAATATGCCCCAAAATGGTCAAGACTGGCCATTAGTGAAGGACATGATTGCTCAAAATCATAGGCTTATTGTCTTCACTTCCAAGAGAGAAAAGCAACAAACTGAAGGAATTGCATATCAATGGAACTTTGTGGTTGAGAATCAGTGTAAGTAATAAGGGAGAGTGACGACACAGTCTTTACTTATTTTAAAAGTGATACTTAAGTTCCATATTTATTTTTTATGACAATGTAGTCATATTGTTTTTAAAAAGTGATATTTTTAGTATTTTATTTTTTTTCTTTCTAAAATAATTATTTTTTCAAATTTTCAACTATAGTTAGTTATTTAAGTAAAAAAAAAAACAATTGTCTAATGTAGCTGAAAAAAATAATTTTATTATTGTGTGGTCACTTTTCAAAGATAAGTATATATCAAATTAGATCTTTTCTATAAAAAAAAGTTATATGAAATTAATTTTAAGATAATTTTGTAGATGGAAATCCAGGTATGGATTCAGGGAGCTGCAATAACCGTGGGGAATCATCACCAATGAATGACAAAACTAAATCTTTGGTTTTTGTGAATCACTTTAGAACTATTCCAATCGAGGAAACCAGTTGTAAGGATAATTCACAAGGCCTCATAAATGTGCTTGACACTTGCTATAATGCAGCTGCTAATAGATGGGCTAATTTTGTTGCTGTTGATTATTACAAGGTGAAAACTAGATCTCTCTATTGAATTTTTGCAGATTCAATTAAGCGTCCATGCTTCTCTTAGAATTGGTTTTCTATATTACACAAACTCTTTTAGAATACAAAAAGTCATAAATTTTTATATATGTTTAATCTTCAGGTGCAAATTCTTCTAAATTTTGTATAAATTTATATCAAATTAGTGTGTTCGAATATCCACACCTATGTCAATGTGGGATTTTAAAGAAAGTTGTTTGAAATAAACGATTTAAGACTTATGCGTAAGACATGATATGTTTATATATCTTCCATTTGGATTCTATATGCAGAGAAGTGATGGAGGTGGAGGATTTCAAGCTGTAGATAGAATGAATGGGAAGTTACTATGTGGTTGTGATGATTTACATGGTTGTTTGGTAAGATACATAAAACAAGCCTTCATGTTTTTCATTTAATATGCATCTAGTGTATATATGTCAGTGAAAACCAATGATAAGAGTCATTTTGTTTGGTTTAAAGAGATGGTAGCTTTTAATTTTTTTAGTATTTTGAAAGATAGAAATTTATAATATGTAACATATTCAACTTCGTTGTTAAAGACATGTTTAAATTAAAAGTGAATGAGACTTGTGTGTCTAAATGAGTAAAGAGACCCAAATTAAATATTAATTTTTACATATGCAAATATGTATTTATACCAATTAACTTTACCATGTTTTCTTATCATATTGCAGGCTGGGTCAACATGTACACATTAGAAGGCTTCACAAAGATATGGTAGAGATTGAAGTTCTATTTTGAAACAAGTGTTGTTTTAAGTTTTAACTAAGCTAGAATGTTATTGGGTCTCACTTTCCAGAGGCTGGCTTAAGCACTGTTACTTGATTTTTTCTTTTCTTTTGATATGAAGAATAATCAATGTTTATGATTTTAATTAGAACTGTTAATTTTTTTTATTTAACAAACAATTTTGATCATGTAGTGTTCATCGACGGTCCCATTTTAACCAATTTGGAAGAACACATGTATATAAGTTCAGTACAACTCATAACGTACAAGGATCTCCCTTAAATTAAAATAATATTTTACTCACTATTAGCTAAATTATTCTCAATAATTGGATTTAATAAAAATAACTCGTTATATTTGATATTAATTTACGAATCCAATTTACAGAGTCAAGCAAAAAAAAAAAAAAATTAATGAATATTTCAGTGTATATAATCAGAAAATAAATCCAAACGTAAATGCAAAATATAGGGTTATTTGTTTTGATTCCAATACCTCTTATTATGTTATGATTTTTCTATTTAAAAGTAAATAGGATAAATGAAATGAGTTTGCTCCATTTTACAAACTTATTTTGACCCTTTATCTTTTTTTAATTATATGTTTTTAGCGAAAAAAATAGTAGTTATTGATCGAAGGGAGCTGACTGGAATTTAAATTATGAGTATTATTATAATTTAAATTATTACTGTTACAATATTTATGACAATTTTTATGTAATAATAACTGATACTAAATTATAATAATTAGAAAAAAGTGTCATAAAGATTTTTTTATTTTTATAAAATGTGTTATTTAGTTCTTTAACTTATAAAATGTATTTTTAAATACTTTTGCTTATAAAAATAGTATTTTAAGTCCCTATACTTGTAATAAATATATTAAATAATGATAAAATTAATTTTTCTTATAATTTTTATTAAATCTATCAGGATAGCAAATGTGTAACATTCATATATATATATATATATATATATTTCAACAGATATATAAATACAAAATTAATATTTAATTAAAAATAATTCAATTTTTTAAATTTTTAAAAAAAATCAATTTTTTTAAAGTAATTTAAATATAATTTTTAATAAAAATTAAATAAATTTTTTATTGTAAAATATTTAAAGGCACAACTTAAACAATGGAAATTTATTTAAGTTTAATCGAATTTAAATAAAATTTAAATAGAATTTTCATTGTCTAATATTTAAAATTACAAATTAAACAATAAAAATTTAATTTAAGTTTAATTGAAAGAAATTCTTAAAAAATTAGAGTAATCTTTTAATTAATTTTTTAAAATTTGATATATATACGTATGTATCAAAAAAATATAAATGTGCATGTGGCATATGTACTATTATGTTAGATTTAACAAAAAAAAAATAAAAATTAACTTTATCATTATTTGATACATTTTTTTACAAGTAAATGAATTTTAAAACACATTTTTTATAAGCAAATAAATTTAACGACACATTTTATACACTAAAAAACTAAATAACACATATTATCTAAACAAATTGATTATTTTCACCCTCCATCTTAATAATTATATGCAAAATTGATAATTTTATATCATTATCATGACAATAATAAAAATTATTATAATAATATATTATTTAAATTAATTTATATATATACGTCGATTTTCATCTTTGCCCCATTGTAATGCTTTAAATTGTTTACTCATAATTACTTTATGCTAAAATTTAAATATGCGTTCACACCATTCATTGAATTGTATCATATGATCTAATCATTTGACAACTGTTTTTTTTTTTCTTTCCTGATTTACCGGATTTGAACTCAATTTAAAAAAAAAAAAAAAAATTTGAACAACTGTAAGGAATCAAAAGAAAAAGACCCTTTAACAGCTTCATCTAATCGTCTTAGACAATATTTTCATTTATAAATATATGTTGACCACTGTTTTATATTTGGTGGAGCAAGCAGGCTCTGTCCAGGAAAAGAACTGGGCATACTATTTTTTTTTATTTTCTTTCTGTACCTAATATTGAGAATTAAGTATACTGTAAGAAAAAAATAGACATAAATTTTTTGTCTCTGGTTCAACATTTTTTTCTCTCCAATATTTATTCCCTTATTTGTTTTTATTTTTTTCTTGTTATACCTACAATTTCTATACATGTATAAAAAATTTTCTTTCTTCTCCTTCAATAGATTTAAGTATAAGTAGAAAAGTTTTATTTTTAACTCGATATTAAATTTATGTTGAAAAAATTTATAATGTTATGAACATTTGTTCAATTTTTTGTAAAATTTATGTGTTAAATAAATGCATGTTCTTTGACGGTCATTTTATAATACAAATATTTTTTTTTTTATTTATAATTATAAAAATTATATTTATATAAAAATAATTTAAAAAAAAGGTGCTAAATATATGTTCAAAATATATCGAAAATTTGAACATACACTAAATGTCCATTCAACTATTCAATTAGCTTATGAGAAAATCTTTTTTATTTATAGTTTTGATATGATTGCAATTTTGACGGGCGCAGATGGGAGGTAGGGGTGTCAAACGGGCCGGCACGGCACGGTACGGTCCGTTAAACATTTGGCCCATTGGCCCACCGGGCCGGCACGGCACGGCCCACCGAAAATTCGGCACGGCACGGCACGGCACGGCCCGTTAGCCAAAATGAGTAGCACGGCACGGCCCTTGGCCCTTGGCCCTTAATAGGCTGGGCCGGGCCGGCACGGCACGGCACGCGAAATTTTATTATTTTAAAAATTAATTTTAAAAAAGTACCAATAAATAAATAATTTTTTTTATATTTAAATAAAATTAGACATAATTTAATGAATTTTTAACGATCTATAAAATGAGAGGTTAAGAGTTCGACTCTTACTTTTAATTTTTTAAAGCATTATTAATAAATTTTAACTAAATAATTAAATAAATATATAAAAAAAAATGAAATAAAGGGGTCACGGGCCGTGCCGGCCCGTTAAGAACAGCCTAACGGGCCGGGCACGGCACGGCACGTTAAGGCCCAAGGGCCAAGAACTGAGACACGGCACGGCCCATATAAGAGCCAAGGACCGGCACGGCACGCTAATTAACGGGCCAAGGGCCGACACGGCACGCTAATTTGACGGGCTGGGCCTTGCCAGGCCGGGCTGGCCCGTCCTTTTTGACACCTCTAATGGGAGGTACTTGAGAAAAATGAGAATAGTACAATTCCCCGTAGTGGAAGCACCAAAGGGATTTTATATACAAGTATCCAAGTACAAGTATCCAAGTACATTATGCAATAGAGCAAAGTCAAATGCTGCTATGAATATTGACTTTCCATTGTTTGAGTTCATTACTAGTTTACTACTCTGTGAATTGTCAATTTTAATTTGTTAGAAGAGAGAAATTACTAGAGAAATAATTTATTAAGGTGTATTTAATAATAATTTTGATTCTATATTTTTTATTTTTTTAAATAATTTTTTAATTAGATATATTTAGTAATGATTTCTAATTTTAATTTTTATATTTTTAATAAATCACTATTAAAATATGAGGTAATTTATAAATATTTAAAAGAAAGATTTTTTAATCCGATTTATAATTTCTGATTGTTTTCATTTTCACCATATATTTTTTTTTTCTAAAAAGTAAATCAAGTCTTATAACTTTTATATGTATAAGTATTGGAATAAAATGATTAAAATTCGTAAATAATATCGATTTTTTTTTTATTTTTAAAGTTTTTGAAAATAAAAATAAAAAGTGTTACATACCAAACAACTTGTAAATAATTTTCGATTTTTTTTCTTAAAAATTACTAGTATAAATTGTTATTAAATATATTGGTTATTATTTTTACAAAAGAATTAAAATTATAAAACTAATTATCTAATCATAAATAAAAAATTATTATAAAAAAATGTCCTTATTTGGTAGAAATTTGAAACAATGTAGAAGCTAGCTGATTTGTTTCTTTTTCTCTCTAAGTGTATTTGAAAAAAATATATTATGAGAAAGTAAAGAAAAGGTTTTTCTTGTCCAGGAAAATCTCGTAAATAACTTAGTTATTTGGTTTTATTTTCAACTCCTCTTAATAAAGAATACATATATTTATTTTTTTTAATACAAAAAATATATTTTTATTTATGTAATGAAAATATTAAAAAAAAAATTTATTCAGAAGAGTTAAAATTAAAATTCAATATATGAAAAATTATGTAATTAAACTATTGAAAATTTGCCCTGAAAGCACATGATCATCACCTTTCACTATCTTCTAAACCCAGGATCCATACTTTTCTTTTGGGGTAAGAATTTAGAAGAAAGTTTTCTAAAAAAAAAATAACATTTTTAAAATTTGTAATAATAGAAATAGTATTTTTTTTATATTCAAATCATATATTTTTATAATTAAAAAAATACTGTTATATTTTTTTTTTAACAATGTCTAATTGAAAGTCTTCAAATTGAATTACGAAAATTTAGACTTATTTAATACCAAACGACATTCAATTTTATTGAGTACTATTTTTGTTTTTTAACTTTCTTTTATTCTTAGGAAGATTGAAGATGTTAACACTGTAGGTGTAAGGTAGAGGACATAGAGGTCTAAATACGAATAGTCTCTTGTAAGGTGGAGGATGAATATGATTCTTGTGAATACACGAAAAAAATGCTAATATTATTTAAAATTATACTTATTTTTGTACTCATATTTCATGCTATGTGTCAAAATTATCTTGAAAAGTAAAAGGAATTATTTTTTTTTTTTTAAATTAAAATATAGATTGTATTAATATTTGAAAGCACAAGCATACATCTAGCAAAGTAAGACACAAATGCAAGCAACCACCCAAACAGATCCAACAAAAACTACTAAAAGTAGTCTAAAGATCAAAACAAAGACTCCTAGTATTAGAAACTAGAAAACGACACTAAAAAGTAATCCAACATTGGTAACAATCTTAATACCTCAATTATCCAACAACTATATCAAAGAATAAGCAACATACACTAGAAAACTTAACTAGAGAGACTAATTGAATTCAACAACAAACATAGCCACCAAAGCACTACAACCCATTGGGCCAAAAACGCACACACTCTAACAAAGATACTAACAAAATAACACACATACTAACAGAAATACTAATAAAATAGTACAATTACTAATATAAATAACTAGTAGCAACCAAGCACCAACATCCATCTCTGCATCATGAAAAGTTATTCATTTATCTAGATAATATTAACATATATCGCAGTATAAAAAGTGTGGGTATAAAATGAGTGCAAATTTATATGATTTTAACATTACTCTATTGAAAAAATGTGGAATCGCAAACCCTATTATTGTGTGTATGTATCTGTTTAAATAAAGGTAGAGGAGTAAATTGAAATATGACACATTTAATAATTCAAACAATTTGAAAGGAAATGAAAAAAAATCAAAAAAATCAAAAATCAAAACATTGAGAGAATTGAAAAGAAAAACAATTAAAATTAGATTGTTTTTTATTGTAATTGTTTATGTTATTGTGTTTTTTTTTTTAATAATTATTTTTTAAAAAAACAATTTTGTAATATAAGCTTTAATTATTCTACAATAATTTAATTTTATATCTTTCTAGAGGAATCAAAGTTAATGAATTATTAACTTGATTAACCATATTTTTGTTGACCTTAATTTCTTAAAATTTTATTTTATAAGTAAATAAATGAAAGGTTATTATTATGAGTAATTTAATTAATTTTATACCTTTCTAAAGGAATCAAAGTTAACGAATTATTAACATGATTAACCATATTTTTGTTGATCTTAATTTCTTAAAATTTTATTTTATAAGTAAATAAATAAAAGGTTATTATTATGAGTAATTTAATTATTTTATTATAAATAAACATGCACGTAATGAATAAATTAACCTAATATTGATTATTTTTTTTGGTAAAGAAAGAGAGAATTCATTAGAATCGAAAAACAATGATATAAGCTTAAAGTTTTCAAACTAAAATGTTATGGAATCCAATAAGATTGAAATTTGAGGTGTAACATTTAATATGAAAAAGGTTAGAAACGTAGGAAAGATGCATGAGGCCCAATATTATGTTTATAATTAGTGTTATATATATTAAGTTGAAATAATTATAGGATCAATTATTAATAGGATGTTAATTAAATTGTGTCATGTGTATTAATTTATGCATCAAATTATAATAAAAATATTTTTTTTAAATTATTTATAGTATTATAAAATTGAAGAAATTAAGAGATAGGCTCACTCTATGCAAGGCACTCACTCTAGTGTGCTAACGAACGTGAGACTACCTGCAAATTATGCCATTATTAGTTATGTTATGGGTGTCAAACCACGTTCTTAGAACAACTCAAAAACTCCAAGATTCTTTTGCTCTGTAAATGATTATTATTATTATTATTATTATATATCATCGATCCTTAATAATTATTAACTTGTTAATTCCCACATTCTCTGACAGGTCAACTTGTTTGTTTTGATCAAATAATGGAAAGGTTATCCTTCTCTTCTTTTTTTTATATATATAGCAAAAACTTCCATTTCGAAGAACAATTATTTTAAAAATTACATCATAATTTTAAAAATACAGTTAAAACATACAAACAATTGTTATTTTAATAAATTTGTAAGTAAATATATATATTTCATGTACATTTATACATGTTTGATAAATAAATAAATAAAATATTGTAAGGAACCTTATTATTTTTATTTGTTCCATTTAATTTTTATTGTTTTGTCTCAATAATTCCTATGTGTTTAATACCGAGTTTTTATTTATTTATTTTATCTTAGATGCTACATCCACATTCCCTATTTTCCATTTCATTTATGTTAAGGGGTTATATATATATATATATATATATATATGATTGTGATGCTATAAAAATTCCTTAAATTAAGTTATTGGTGTCGTTTAATCTCTTATATTAAAAATAATGTATTTTAATCCCTTAGTTTTGTAAAAAAAAAAATAATTAAAAATAAATTATATTATTTTAATAATTTTTTATTTAAATATTATTATTTTATTTCAAATGAATAAAATATTTATAAAATACAAGTCTTTAACAAAAATAAATGTGAAATTCAATATGATTTTTTTAAGCAAAAAAATTAACAATAATAATATTCAAATAAAAACTATTTAAATATAATTTTAATTTTTAATAAAAATTAAAAATCAATAAAAAATTATAATAAAATAATGACAATTAACAGATATTAAAAATAAAAATTTTGTAAAACTTTTCATATTAATTGTAACTTTATTATTGTTAAAGACTCATGTTTGAATCGTGTTTAATCACTTGACATAAAAATAATAATATTTTCATATAAAAATGATTAAAATAATATAATTTATCTTTAATTGATTAATTTTTACAAAATTAAAGAACTAACGACACAAATATCTTATATGTTTACTTATATTTTAGTATTTATTTTTGCTTAATGTTTCAAAGTAAAGTGAGAGTTTAGTAGTGAGGAACATTATTCACTAAAGTTTTATTTATTATTTTCAGGAACTAGTGAAAAAAATTGGTAACAATTGTTTGTTGAAAAATTGTAGGTCCTACAATGAAACGGTAACTAATAGGATAGTTGACTATCATAGTTGTGTGAAAATATCTCAAATTGTATTGATTCATGAGAATTATACATTATATATAACAAGCTTAGTTAACTTGTAGCTAACGAGTACTATTTACTAAGCAAGATAAATATCTAGCACTAAATATCCTCTACATTACGGTCCATAGTATCATATGTTCAACTCTAACAGGTCCTCTAGTTAAAATTTGATCTGGTAGTCAAATTAATTACTCTCCGTTTTAAGTTGATATGTTTAAATCACAAATAACCGTTTGCCAAAAAAGTTTCAATTATATAAAAATATACAATTTTATTTATTTTTGTTAAAATGTTTAAATATTAAAAATCAGACGGTCAATGGTTTAGTTTTGTTTTTTACCCAAAGTATTATCCGAATTTGCTTTTATTTGAAATGGTCCAATTTAAATTAATATAACGAGTTAAATCAGTTCCAATCGAGTCCAATGAAATGGACCTATTATGATCTATAATTGACCATACAAAATAGTGATTTTTTTTTTTTTAATAAAAATACAAAAATAATGAGTAGCAAAACTAAGATCGTGATATTTTACCCTTTTACCGAGATATACATTCGACAATAATTCATTAATAGAATTTTGCAGTAAAAAAAAATTCATTAATAGAATTAACATAACCAAACTCTAGTTTATGAGCAATAGTCAACGAAAAATAATAGAGTTTAGATTCAGATGCAACTTGGTCGTGTTGAATGAAGACAAATCAATATTGATGAAGGTTTTTTCTTTTTTTCTACAAAGAAACAGACAAAAGATGTCCATGACGTGAACCCCAAAAAGGAAAGGATTTAGATACTCTACTGGCCTTTCGTTTTTTTTTTTCAAATTTATTACATAAATTAGATATAAAAATAAATAATTAAAATTTAAAAACAAGAAATATATATATATATATATATATATAAGTAGAAGATCTTATTTTAAAAAAAAAATTGGTAAAATGTTTCCATGGAGGAAAAAAAAGTCACAGAACGATTCTATAATTTATAATAATAAAAATAGTTAATAATATTATTATAATTATTTTTTATTAAAGACAATTTTATAATAATACTAATGTATAATCAATTATAGGAACATAATAATAAATTCATACATTTTTATTATAGCAATAATAAAAATAGTTGCAGTAATATCATTATTTATAAAAATTGTATACTTATATAAGCTTATATCTTTTCAGTAGAGGCGGAACTAGGAAAAAATTTTGAGAGGAGAGCTAAAATTTATTTTTTTCTATATAAAATAAAAAATTAGTAGGAATTATAATAAATTATATTTAATCAAATACTGAATTTTTTATGTCATATTATATTAGAGACATATAGTTAGCATTTAAAAAATATATAATTAACACTTTATAATAAACTTATAACGAAAATTAAAAAAAATATAATAAGTTAATAAGTATCAGTATTATTCATGTATAAAATAAATTTATTAACTAAAAAATATACGCAAATAGAAAGCTTAATCAAACACATCAAAATTTATTGTTGTTAAAACTAGGGGTGAGCAGCGGATCGAAACTGCCTGTTTTTCACCAATCCGAATCCGATCCGATCCGAAGCAGATTTGAAGATTTCTAATCCGAATCCGATCCGATAATGTAGTCAATCCGAACCAATCCGAACCAATCCGAATCCAAACAGATCGGATTTTTCAGATCGGATAGGTCGGATTGAGATTATAATTTATTTATTTTTATTATCATATATAAAACACAATATATACTAACATTTAAATTGTAAATTGATATATTTTTTAGTAAAATTTATTTATTTATAGTCACAACTTATATAATCAAAATAATAAAAAGTATATTGTTGAATATTATTAAATTATTATAGAAAATTTAACATTTTTATTTTTTTTAAAACTAAAATAATAATTTAATGTAATTATGGTTTGTATAATATTTAAATATAACATATTAAAAATAAATATGCATTTATTTATAATTTTAATAGTAATTTAGTCCGAATCGGATTGTAGCGGATTATAAAATCTGTCAATCCGAATCCGAACAGATTGTATACTTTTCAATCCGAATCCGATCCGACTATAAAATATGTCAATTCAATCAGATCCGAATCCGACGGATTGGATTGGATTTATTAATTTAAGTAGATTGATAGAATTATTTGCTCACCCCTAGTTAAAACTAAAACTAAAAGAAACATAAGAAAATGTAAAAAGTAAAATATGATTTAAAATTTTAATGTTTAAACTATATTTAAAAATATATGTTGATAAACAATATAATACTAACTAATAATAATAAAAATAATAAAAAAATTGTGTAAATTTTTTTTTAAATAAATTCTAAAAGATTAGTAAAATAAATTGTCAAATAATATAATATTATATAAAATTAAAATTTGGGTTAAAATAAAATATGATAAACATAAACTTAAAGCTTTAATCTAAAGCTTATCATATATTTATTTTTTTTTAATTTTTTTTATGATGTTGAGTCTAAAGTTAAATATTTAAACTTTTTTTTTGAATTATCACATTTAAGAAGAATTTTTACATAATATATAACTACAATTTTATTTATGTTACTTATAGTTATCAAATACATAAAAATATATATATTTAACTACTTTATTTACAATTCATGTCATTTTTATCAATGTATTTATTAAATATTGTTAATATATACCAAAATATGTACATAAAAATTAGACACAATATATTACTACAAATAAAATATTTATTTAGTACTAAAATATACATATAATTAATTTTTTATAAAAAAGTTGGCCAAGATTACAACCTCGCCCCGCTCCAAGAAGATTTGCCTATGCTCTTGAATGATGGTTTGCATAATTTTTCAAAAATAAAAATAAAAAAATTAAGAATGTTTGATAATAATTTTGATTTTTAATTTTTTTTCAAATGATATTTCAATGAGACATATTTAATAACCATTTTTTATTTTAATTTTTAAATTTTTAAGAAGTCACTATTAAATATATGGAGTGATTCATAAATCTTAAAGAAAAGATTTTTGAATCTAATTTATGATTTTTTTTTTTCATTTTTAACAAATATTTTTTAAAAAGTAAATAAGTCTTATAATTTTTGTATAGATAAATATTAGAAAAAAATGATTAAAAATTAAAAATTTGTAAATAATAGCAATTTTTTTCTTTATTTTAAAGTTAAAAAAATAAAAAATATTATCAAATAACTGGTAGGTAATTTTTGAATTTTTTTTTTAAAAATTACTAAGTAGAAGTTATTATTAAATACATTAGTGATCAATTTTATAAAAGAATAAAAAATCAAAAAATTAATTATTTAATTATAAATAATAATTAAAAATCAGTATCAGCCTTAAAAAAAAACAAAAAGGATGCATCATGCAAGGAGACTTTTCTTACGAAGCAAAAGATACGTAGTTGAATTTGAACTCATTGTATTATTGTGACTGATTTTTTTAAAACAAGTGCTCAAAAATTAGTTAATTATTATTATTTGTTGTGGTGTTGGATTATTGAATTTGAATGCCTCCCTTAATCAGCTTTGTTTCCTCAGTAGTCAGTCCTCTATATTTCATCTACCTTTTACCGAACATTTTAACCTAATTAATTTTTGTTTTACTTTAGGTAATCAAATCATTATGCTTTTCCAATATTTTTAGAAGTAAAGATCTCAATAAGATTTATGAGCCATTAAAAGAAAATACAGCTTAAAATTTCTATAATATCTCATTCATAAACTACCAAATAAAAAATTATATGCGAAAACAATGAAACATATGGCTATTAATGGTAACTGAATAAAGGGCACAATCTTCATAATTGAGCCCTAATTTTTTATTCTCTCATCAATTCAAAATTACGTGTATATTTTTTTACATCAAATAACTCTTTTCATCAGTCCATAAAACTTATAATTAGGGGCATAATCTTGGTAAAGAATTCGAATCTTCCATTAATGCATTTGGTATAATTTACAATTAATTAAACACCATGCACACATTTATTTATTTATATAAAAGCCTCAAACAACACATTAAAATTGGATATATGAAGCAATTTTCTCTCTTATTTTCGTAATATAATAGGTGAAAATTAAGTGCATCATACTAGATTTCCATATTATATTCAAAAACTTTGAGATATTTCTTTTTCTATGAGATATACCTTAATAAGATTCCTCATTTATTTTTAGGAACACGGCAACACCGACAAAAAAAAAAAAGAAGAAGAGAGAGAGAGAGAGAAATAAGTGAATTTTGGGGAGATAAATGATATTTTGAAAACTAGAATCTTCATTATATACGAAGACAGAGTCCTACTCTCTTCGTATCAAGTCCTCACATTTTTTGGTTCCTCTGCTTCTTCGTCTCTTTTTCCTCTGCTTCGCTGCAATTTTCTGTAGTCATCAATGGCACAATCTTCTGTTAAACCCACCCCACTCTTGAAAGATGAGCTTGATATCGTCATCCCCACTATCCGAAACCTGGATTTCTTAGAGATGTGGAGGCCATATTTTCAACCTTACCATCTAATTATTGTTCAAGATGGAGATCCAACAAAGGTCATTAAGGTCCCAGAAGGCTTTGATTATGAGCTCTACAACCGAAACGACATTAACCGTATTTTGGGTCCTAAGGCTAACTGTATTTCCTTTAAGGATTCTGCTTGCCGATGCTTTGGCTATATGGTCTCCAAGAAGAAGTACATCTTCACAATTGATGATGATTGCTTTGTAAGTTATTTTTACTTTTAGATTCTTCTCTTTTGTTCTGTATTGGGTTGATCTGTTTTTTTATAGACTCTGTTTGGTTACCGAGAAAATTGCATGTTGAAGTATTTCAAATCTGTGTTCAATCAACATGAGGAATGTAATAGCATTGTAGTTAGTTCAGTTGGAATTGGAGGAAATTGGCTCGTTTATACAAAGTTTACTTCTTTTGTTTCAATTGCGATCGATTTGGATCTCGATCTATTTTTGAACTAGGTTTTCACTTTTCCTGTAAGCTAATTTTATCAAAATTGGGTTTCGTTGACTTTACTTTTGGCGTAAAGTTTCAATTTTTATGTAGATCTGGAAACTTCTTAGAAGATATATAAGGGTATTCTTCGTTTGAAACTGGGTCCACAGTCATTGACCTTGGCAGTCCTAGAACTGCTTTGCATATTACGTTTCTTGTTGCTAATGTTTGATGTTTAACAGTTAGGAATCTGTAAATATTTTGATCACTTCGATAAAAGTAAGTGAACTACCTGAAGTAGTTTCAGGTCTTTCTTGAAAATTTATTGGGGAAAAATATTTTGATCACTTCGTTAAAAGTAATATTCTATAGTCATTGTTCATGAAACCTGGATATTTTCTTATCATCGAATTCACATTGCTTATTATTGATCTTATTAAATTTTAATGTTTCACTTGATAAGGTTGCCAAAGACCCAAGTGGGAAGGAAATCAATGCACTTGAACAGCATATAAAGAACATTTTGAGTCCCTCAACTCCATTCTTTTTCAACACTCTGTATGATCCATACACTGAGGGCGCAGATTTCGTCCGTGGATACCCTTTCAGTCTCCGTGAGGGTGCTCCCACTGCTGTCTCTCATGGACTCTGGCTCAACATCCCTGACTATGATGCCCCAACCCAACTTGTGAAGCCTAGGGAAAGAAACACAAGGTTCATTTTCCATAGTTAAGCCAATTTTGTTGTAATGTGATTGTTTTCTTATTTTAACCTTAGTTTTTTTGTTTTTCAGGTATGTTGATGCAGTTATGACAATCCCTAAGGGTACCTTGTTTCCAATGTGTGGTATGAATCTGACATTCAACCGTGAGCTTATTGGACCTGCAATGTACTTTGGACTCATGGGTGATGGTCAGCCAATTGGACGATACGATGACATGTGGGCTGGTTGGTGTGTCAAGGTAATCTTATGAAACTTTCTTGTTGTCTCATATCAATTAAATCATGAATTGTTATGTTAAATTAAGTTTGTAGATCAAGCACTCACCATTCACCAACTTTAGAGTCTGTTTTGTCTGTTTCTGATACACTGTAAAGATGTTTCTCACATCAAAAAAGCTCTTTCTAATCAATTTTTGACTTAAACCACTTTTTGGAGAAACACAAGCAAAACATGCCCCTACTCTTAACTATTTATAGTCAAAGTTCTTTTTCTTTTTTCTTAAAAGTTAAACCTACATCACATAATTTACTCATTGAAACACTTTAAAGCACAAAACATAGAGCAAATTTGAAATTATAATGATGCCATGCAATATTTTTTGGACTTAAATATATTCTCATTTTTGATATAGTGATGTTGATCTAGATTCTTAACAAATTTGCAGGTTATCTGTGACCATTTGGGATACGGAGTGAAGACGGGTCTGCCCTACATATGGCACAGCAAGGCCAGCAATCCATTTGTGAACTTGAAGAAGGAATACAATGGAATCTTTTGGCAAGAGGAAGCAATACCATTTTTCCAATCTGTTAAACTTCCAAAAGAATGCACTTCTGTGCAAGACTGCTACATCGAACTCTCGAAGCAAGTTAGAGAGAAGCTTGGCAAAGTTGATCCTTACTTCAACAAGCTAGCTGATGGAATGGTCACTTGGATTGAAGCTTGGGATGATCTCAATTCCTCTGCAAAGGTACCCAATGGCCCTGCCAAGAAGTAAACTTTGTATGATTTGAGATTATGGTTCCTACAATTCGAAAACCTTTTGTAGCTCTCATTATTTACCTTTTAAGTTTGATATTATTATTATTTTTTTTAAAGACCTTGGATGAGAAGCATTATAGTAGTATTTATTTCTTTTAACTTTGATGAATGTAGGCTCTTTCCGAGATAGTATTGTTGAATTTTGAGTTTAGAATATTATGATATGAGAGGTACGATTTATTTTTATTTACAATGTCACAATTTTAAATTACGTTATAATTTTCAGTTTTGTGAGGAGTACTATACTCAACAATAACATTGATACTCTGTGTGATTGTGATCTATGTTGTTGGATGGATTTTTCCTATATGCAATTTCGGCCCCAGAAAGACAGATTTTTGTCTCTATGGTGGTTGGGTTTTAGATTTGATGGAGAATAGTTAAGTGTGTTCCTTTTAAATTTGAATTGTTGAGGACCCTTTCAGATTTAAGGCCTAGTAAAGTTAAGCCATGCCTCATTGACTCGTGAAGAGCATACAGCTGTTGTAAATTATAGTAACCAATAACTACACTGTGTGGCAGTGGGGGCACCGACACTGAGGCTTTTGATACACCAAGTATGCTCATTTGTCGTCTACTTTGGCAGTTTGGCATTGGTTTTGGAAATTTATGCGCCGTGTGTCTTGCTTGGATTTGAAATATTGAATTTATTTGGGAAAATAACAAAACTAACACCCCCTAAAAATTATAATAACAAAACTAGCACCCCTGTGTTCAATTAAAATTGAACGACGATAATTTAGACTCGTTCAATATTGAACGTTCAATATTATCCGTTCAATTAGAATTGAATGACGATAATTAGACCTATTTAATATTGAACGTTCAATATTTTACGTTCAAATTGAATATTGAACGTTCAATATTAAACGTTCAATTTTAATTGAACACAGGGGTGCTAGTTTTGTTATTATAATTTTTAGGGGGTGCTATTTTTGGTAATTTTTCAATTTATTTTGGTGTGTTTAGATTGAGGAATTTATGGGCCATAAAGAGGAATCATACATAAATGAGGATTTTTTTTTTTTAATTTATATAAATAATATTTTTGAATAGTGAGTATATTTCAAAATATATATATATATATATATATATATAAACTTAAATTCTTTAATTTTTTATTTTTAAAGATTCAATATTTTTCTCTCTTTTAAATCATTCTATTTATTTATTTCTATCTATCTTCTATTCAATATTTACTATTTTTTTACATCAATCTCTTTAATTATTTTTATATATTTTTTTATTGTATATTCATAATTTTTATACAGTATAGAAAAATTCTCATATATGACACATTGATTGTTTTCATAATTAATAGAAAAAAGTTATTTCAAGTTTTTAGTTTAGTTTAGATTAATCAGTTACCTAACAATTTATTATTTATCATTAAAATGTTTTTAAATATCAAAAGTTTGCTTAACAATAGTCTTTATTATTCTGGTAATAAAACTACCCATAATTATTCAACTTTAACTTATCTTCTCTTTTAATTCTCATACTTACGGGCTCCCTAAAATTCGCATTAATTAATTTATGTTAGTGACAATTTTTTGAAAATGAATAACTATATTATTTTCAAATGTATCTTTTCACATAATACATGATTAATAAATTTGTAAAAATTTACAAATTTATCTAATTTTTTAAAGTTTTTTTTTTTTTTTATAAAAGGTTGTAGTTAGCAGTTTTCAGTGAGTGCACCGGGACATCCCAACTAGGTTGGCACCTCCTTAGCACCTTCTTCATTAGACCGCTCACCACTAATATTATTAAAGCTTAATAAAATTAAATATACAAATAAATATTCTCAACAAAACCTGTAATTAGGTTTGTTGTTTGCATCTGAATAAATAAAAGAGCTAGCGAAAGATGGGGCATTCCACCACCAAGTCGCTGTACATAAACTAGGAGCCCTAGAGGCTAAACTATCAGCTGCAACATTGCCCTTCCTGTAAATATGTGAGCAGTGAAACTCCATGTGGGAGATTTTATCTAAACAATCTTTCCAAATAGAGTACCATTTCCAAGGGACTGAAGAAGACCGAGTCTGTAGTAAAGCAACAACATATGCTGAGTCTGATTCCAGCCAAAGACGTCTCCACCCAAACATATATGCATACTTCACCGCGTAAATGGCTGCCGCTAGTTCTGCTTCAAAAGCATACAATATTCCAAGCGGAACACAAAAGCAACCCTTAACAAATTATCTGGAAGTTCTAAAAACACCTGCACAATCCGATAAACCTGGTGCTCCAAAAGCTGCACCATCTGTATTGACCTTTATCCATCCTGAGGGTGGTGCCTTCCAATTAACCTCTATGATTCTTGGAACCCGTCTTGGAATGCCTGGTATTCGAAGTCGTTTAAGTATCTGAAGATCATCTACAGTATTTTTCATGCAACCACTCTTTGATAGATTTGCTTCACGAATAAAACGCCATACTGTTGCAAAAGCCGAATTCATTGTTGTCTTCTTATTGGTGAATCGATAATCATTTCTAGTATTCCAAATCACCAAGATGACTGAAACAATCCCTGCTTTCCATAAATTGGTTAGTTGTGATCCAAATTCCATCTTCATTGCGGTCGTCCATAAGTTTAGGATAGAGGAGTCTGTACATGGTCTTTTTCCAAAGAAGAAGCATAGGAGGTCCCAAAGAGCACCTGCAAAATGACAACTTAAAAAAAGATGTGATAGAGATTCCTCCTCGGATCCACATAACGAGCAACGGGAAGGAAACGATTGTCCCCTTCTTTTTAACTGACAATCTGTTGGTAGTTTATTCTGAATAGCACGCCATAGCAAAATAGATCTTGAAGGCGATATATAATGGGCCCAGATGGCCTTACCCCAAATTTTACGTTCTCCAACCACACGTAGTGAGTCATAAGCCTCACTAGCTGTAACATCACCCTTAATTGAGCGTGTCCAAACTCTGGTGTCCGAACCAATCCCAACCACTGTTGACTGAATTTCTGAGGCAATATCTGGATAGGAAATCATGAAAGTTTGAGGCAAATGCCAACCATCTTCATTGAGGTAATCCCCCACTAGGGAATGAATTGGCGGATCCACTGGAGGATTATCCATCATATCAATTAAAGGATTACCTAACCAATTGTCTGTCCAAAACTTTACAGTAGAGTTTCTTCCAACTAACCACCTAGACTCCTCCAATAGGGTTAAGTAGTGCGGTCGCAAACCAGGCCAGACTGATGAACAGACATAATAATTCCGTGGAGAGCCATTTTTTGCTAGATATCTGCTACGTAAGTAATGCAGAGTGTTAGAATTCCCTGTGATTACCCTCTATGCAAACTTTCTTAGCATAGCCTCATTTAGGAGACGGAGGTCCCGTAAACCAAGGCCTCCTTCATCTATTGGACGACAACAGTCCCTCCAAGCCACTTGTACCTGTTTAACTGTATCCGTCTTTCCCGACCAAAAGAAATTGCGAATGATTTTTGTTAGGTCTTGAATGACTGTTTTTGGCCATTTATATATCTGAAATGAGTGGAGAAATGTTCCCTGAATGATCGAAGAAATCAAGCAATGCCGTCCTGCCAAAGAAATAGTCTGACCATTCCAAGCCTCAAGCCTCACACGAATTTTATCTGCTAAGCTTTGAAACCAACACTTTCTTACACAAGTATATCAAACTCCACTAGAGAGACGTTTTGTGAGAAACTCCTTTGAGATACGGGTTAATTATATTTATGAGCTAAAGTTTTGGCCCATTATCAAATTTAATAAATATTTTATATACATTAATATTTTTTATCATAATTTAATTAATATATATCATTAATTTCATTATAATTAGTATTACTATTCTATTCAATACATCAAGTTTGTCACATTAGATACCACCAAGACCGCCAGGCAAATATCACATGGGACAAAAAAAAATTGATGACATGGCAATTTTTTATGCAAAAATATAAACATTTTTATTTTATTAATTTTTTTTTTTTTTTTTTGAAAACGTGATCACAACAACCTCATTTGAAAAATTTAGAATGGGAAAACCTAACAAATTTTCTTTATCCTTTTGGAATGCACACACTCTATTACATCGGGTCTGTTCAAAATTATACTCAAAAATTTTTTTAAAAAAATTATCTAAAATAATATATCTTAAAATTCATAATAATTTGGAAATTTATGCGCCGTGTGTCTTGCTTGGATTTGAAATATTGAATTTATTTGGGAAAATAACAAAACTAACACCCCCTAAAAATTATAATAACAAAACTAGCACCCCTGTGTTCAATTAAAATTGAACGACGATAATTTAGACTCGTTCAATATTGAACGTTCAATATTATCCGTTCAATTAGAATTGAATGACGATAATTAGACCTATTTAATATTGAACGTTCAATATTTTACGTTCAAATTGAATATTGAACGTTCAATATTAAACGTTCAATTTTAATTGAACACAGGGGTGCTAGTTTTGTTATTATAATTTTTAGGGGGTGCTATTTTTGGTAATTTTTCAATTTATTTTGGTGTGTTTAGATTGAGGAATTTATGGGCCATAAAGAGGAATCATACATAAATGAGGATTTTTTTTTTTTAATTTATATAAATAATATTTTTGAATAGTGAGTATATTTCAAAATATATATATATATATATATATATATAAACTTAAATTCTTTAATTTTTTATTTTTAAAGATTCAATATTTTTCTCTCTTTTAAATCATTCTATTTATTTATTTCTATCTATCTTCTATTCAATATTTACTATTTTTTTACATCAATCTCTTTAATTATTTTTATATATTTTTTTATTGTATATTCATAATTTTTATACAGTATAGAAAAATTCTCATATATGACACATTGATTGTTTTCATAATTAATAGAAAAAAGTTATTTCAAGTTTTTAGTTTAGTTTAGATTAATCAGTTACCTAACAATTTATTATTTATCATTAAAATGTTTTTAAATATCAAAAGTTTGCTTAACAATAGTCTTTATTATTCTGGTAATAAAACTACCCATAATTATTCAACTTTAACTTATCTTCTCTTTTAATTCTCATACTTACGGGCTCCCTAAAATTCGCATTAATTAATTTATGTTAGTGACAATTTTTTGAAAATGAATAACTATATTATTTTCAAATGTATCTTTTCACATAATACATGATTAATAAATTTGTAAAAATTTACAAATTTATCTAATTTTTTAAAGTTTTTTTTTTTTTTTATAAAAGGTTGTAGTTAGCAGTTTTCAGTGAGTGCACCGGGACATCCCAACTAGGTTGGCACCTCCTTAGCACCTTCTTCATTAGACCGCTCACCACTAATATTATTAAAGCTTAATAAAATTAAATATACAAATAAATATTCTCAACAAAACCTGTAATTAGGTTTGTTGTTTGCATCTGAATAAATAAAAGAGCTAGCGAAAGATGGGGCATTCCACCACCAAGTCGCTGTACATAAACTAGGAGCCCTAGAGGCTAAACTATCAGCTGCAACATTGCCCTTCCTGTAAATATGTGAGCAGTGAAACTCCATGTGGGAGATTTTATCTAAACAATCTTTCCAAATAGAGTACCATTTCCAAGGGACTGAAGAAGACCGAGTCTGTAGTAAAGCAACAACATATGCTGAGTCTGATTCCAGCCAAAGACGTCTCCACCCAAACATATATGCATACTTCACCGCGTAAATGGCTGCCGCTAGTTCTGCTTCAAAAGCATACAATATTCCAAGCGGAACACAAAAGCAACCCTTAACAAATTATCTGGAAGTTCTAAAAACACCTGCACAATCCGATAAACCTGGTGCTCCAAAAGCTGCACCATCTGTATTGACCTTTATCCATCCTGAGGGTGGTGCCTTCCAATTAACCTCTATGATTCTTGGAACCCGTCTTGGAATGCCTGGTATTCGAAGTCGTTTAAGTATCTGAAGATCATCTACAGTATTTTTCATGCAACCACTCTTTGATAGATTTGCTTCACGAATAAAACGCCATACTGTTGCAAAAGCCGAATTCATTGTTGTCTTCTTATTGGTGAATCGATAATCATTTCTAGTATTCCAAATCACCAAGATGACTGAAACAATCCCTGCTTTCCATAAATTGGTTAGTTGTGATCCAAATTCCATCTTCATTGCGGTCGTCCATAAGTTTAGGATAGAGGAGTCTGTACATGGTCTTTTTCCAAAGAAGAAGCATAGGAGGTCCCAAAGAGCACCTGCAAAATGACAACTTAAAAAAAGATGTGATAGAGATTCCTCCTCGGATCCACATAACGAGCAACGGGAAGGAAACGATTGTCCCCTTCTTTTTAACTGACAATCTGTTGGTAGTTTATTCTGAATAGCACGCCATAGCAAAATAGATCTTGAAGGCGATATATAATGGGCCCAGATGGCCTTACCCCAAATTTTACGTTCTCCAACCACACGTAGTGAGTCATAAGCCTCACTAGCTGTAACATCACCCTTAATTGAGCGTGTCCAAACTCTGGTGTCCGAACCAATCCCAACCACTGTTGACTGAATTTCTGAGGCAATATCTGGATAGGAAATCATGAAAGTTTGAGGCAAATGCCAACCATCTTCATTGAGGTAATCCCCCACTAGGGAATGAATTGGCGGATCCACTGGAGGATTATCCATCATATCAATTAAAGGATTACCTAACCAATTGTCTGTCCAAAACTTTACAGTAGAGTTTCTTCCAACTAACCACCTAGACTCCTCCAATAGGGTTAAGTAGTGCGGTCGCAAACCAGGCCAGACTGATGAACAGACATAATAATTCCGTGGAGAGCCATTTTTTGCTAGATATCTGCTACGTAAGTAATGCAGAGTGTTAGAATTCCCTGTGATTACCCTCTATGCAAACTTTCTTAGCATAGCCTCATTTAGGAGACGGAGGTCCCGTAAACCAAGGCCTCCTTCATCTATTGGACGACAACAGTCCCTCCAAGCCACTTGTACCTGTTTAACTGTATCCGTCTTTCCCGACCAAAAGAAATTGCGAATGATTTTTGTTAGGTCTTGAATGACTGTTTTTGGCCATTTATATATCTGAAATGAGTGGAGAAATGTTCCCTGAATGATCGAAGAAATCAAGCAATGCCGTCCTGCCAAAGAAATAGTCTGACCATTCCAAGCCTCAAGCCTCACACGAATTTTATCTGCTAAGCTTTGAAACCAACACTTTCTTACACAAGTATATCAAACTCCACTAGAGAGACGTTTTGTGAGAAACTCCTTTGAGATACGGGTTAATTATATTTATGAGCTAAAGTTTTGGCCCATTATCAAATTTAATAAATATTTTATATACATTAATATTTTTTATCATAATTTAATTAATATATATCATTAATTTCATTATAATTAGTATTACTATTCTATTCAATACATCAAGTTTGTCACATTAGATACCACCAAGACCGCCAGGCAAATATCACATGGGACAAAAAAAAATTGATGACATGGCAATTTTTTATGCAAAAATATAAACATTTTTATTTTATTAATTTTTTTTTTTTTTTTTGAAAACGTGATCACAACAACCTCATTTGAAAAATTTAGAATGGGAAAACCTAACAAATTTTCTTTATCCTTTTGGAATGCACACACTCTATTACATCGGGTCTGTTCAAAATTATACTCAAAAATTTTTTTAAAAAAATTATCTAAAATAATATATCTTAAAATTCATAATAATAAAAATAACATTATTTTTAAGAGAAATATGAATTAGTGTTAGTTTAATGTTAATTGTACTATTTTTTATTATTATAAATTTTAAATTTGTTATCTTTGTTTTTTTTTTTTTTTAAAATATTTTGGCAAATAATTTAAGATAATTACAAATTGGTACCCAAAAATATCTCTTGTGCAATCTAGGCTTGAAAGAAAATATAGTTACTTACAAATTTTATTCACATGAAAAACTGCACTCTAGAATTCCTTTCTAATGTTGAGAAATTATTTAAACTAATAGGTTTTAAAACTCATAATAATAAAAATAAAATATTTTTTTTGAATTAAAATGAGTGTAAGTTAATGATGAATTAATGTCAAATGTGTTATTTTTGCTATAAGTTGTAGGCATATTATATTTATTATTTTTTCATTATTATTTTATTTTTTGAATATTTAAATAAGAATAAATCTTTAATAGTTGTCATAATTGAAAAAAATAAAAACATTTCATTTTGGGAATTTATCAAAAATAACACCCCTCAAACTTATAATAATAAAACTAGCACCCTCAATAATATTAAACGTTCAATTTAAACGTGAAATATTGAACGTTTAATATTAAACGAGTCTAAATTGTCGTCGTTCAATTCTAATTGAATGAGTGTTCAAAGAAAAATAACATATTAATCATTTTTTTAATTGTGAAAATATAAGTTTGAATACAATGGATGCCAGTTTTGTTATTACAAATTTTAAGAGGTGTTAATTTTGTTTTCTCATATATTTTTTGATTTTTTTGGATAAAATAAATTGATTATTTTTTTGAAAATAAAATAACCAAAAGATAGGGCACATAAGGTCGACAAAGATGTTGTCCGTTTATGCTCAATTAATTTTCCTTTATTTTATTGTTTGGAAAAATGTGGCCCCCATAGATCGTGACATATATTATACTATTATAGTTTAAATTTTTTGTATTATTATGGTACAAAGCCATTATAGATTTTTAATATAATATTGACATAATTCATAAAATTTACCTATTAAATTAGTACGCATATCGGCAGTGAGAAGTTATTGGGCTACATGCACTAAGTCGTCCGTTCGAAAGTTGAAGAAGTCGTAATTGTGCAAAAAGAGCCCTTATGACGTGATTCTAAAGTGTTAGCTCCTGTCGGTACTTTCAATATAGGCGTTGATTTAGGCGAATGAAAAATAGCAGACGTTATTCCGTCTCCTCCAAGAGAGTTTTTTCTTTGTTAAAAAAAGAAAAAAAATTAGTACGTATGAAATGTATGCTTATCTGTGTATATATATAATAATTATATTTGTATCATGCAATAGTAAGGAATTTGGGATTTTTCCAAACTAACTATAAAAGGCGATTTTTTAAATAATAGAATTGAGGCAAAAATGCATGATAACCATCTATATAGATACTCTAGCAAACAAAAAAAAAAAAACCATCTATATAGATACAAGCTACAGTGTAAAACGCGTATGGTTGTTGATATGGTATTGTGTGTAACAGTGTAAACCTTACCTATTTAAATTACGTTGGTTGTTGATTTGGTACTGTCTGTAACAGTGTAAAACGCGTATGACTATGCAAATAAAAACCAGACCGACTTATAATTTGGGGGAAGAAGAAGAAATTCAAACTTGGTTGACAAGTACGATAAGATAGAAGACAAATAATCTAATATTAATGGACGCCTAAGTGCTAAATGTGACAGTACTCAAATATTTGAATTCTAGAATATAAAGATAGTGACTTGTACAAATAATGAACTTTAATGTTGCCTCTTCAAATTATATGTACCACTTTAATGATATATATATATATATATATATATATATATATATATATATATATATATATATATATGAGAAAAAAAAGGGGCGGTTAGTACCGGCAGGTTAGTTATTAGGAAAATTTACTAGAATTGCAGTAACAAATTGATCAAATATGTAGGATAGGTGGGAGTAAAAATGAAAAATCTTTCACAATTACAGTTCGAACGGGATTTCAGTTTAATGTCAAGGGTGATAATTTTTGATACGATACGATGATACGATTCGAATATAATATAATATGAATTTTTTTTTAGTAAGATTTGATCAATAATTTTTTCATATTCTTAAATGTTTTGTTATTTCTTACTATTATAAATAGGCAACACGAAAAAAAATCGAATAAATTTTTTCACGTGTCAACTAACACGAATAACACAAAACGAACCAAATACCGACACGAATAACACGACACGATTACCACCTTATTTAATATAACAATTTATATATCTAGCTAATAAATTAGTATACAAAATTCTTTATTTTTTAATCGGCAGTGAGATAGCCTAGTGGGTAACACCACTAGACTACATGCACCAGGCCCTCCGTTCGAGGGGTGAAAAAATCGTAATTGTGCAAAAAGACCCCTTATAACGTGATCCTGAGGTGCTAGTTTCTGTCGGTACTTTCAATATAGGCGTTGATCTGGGTGAATGGAGAATAACAGGCGTTACCTCGTCTCCCTCTTGGGAGTTTTTTTTTGTTCAAAAAAAAAAAAAACTCTTCATTGTTTAAATTATTTTATTTCTCATTTTATAGCGCACATATTATTACATTTAAAAATACACAAAAATTTGGATTCCTACAAAGTGGCTAACACAACTATAAAGTCTCCAGAAATCTTTTTTATTTATACGTTGGTGATGACGTTCATCTGCTTCTTCTGTAAGTTCAGAATTCACACCATCTCCTAATATATGAATTAGTGCTGTTGAACATGGCTCCCCTACTTTTAATATAATTTAGCAGATTCTTATAAACACCCTCAGACACAATAACCTTATTCCTGAGCAGACTTGCAACTTCTTCAGCTCCCTCTAAGTCTCCTTCTCCTTTCAAATAATTCAGAATAGCAGCCAAATTACTATCCTTTTTAACATCCCACCTGGGATCGGACGCTATAATCTCTTTCTTTATAGCCTTAACTGCATCTTTAAATTGATTTTGCTGACAATACACTGCTGCCAAATAATACCATGTCCTAGCATCAGGCTTTCCACCCTTCTCTGTAACTCTATTAACAAGGGTTTCAGCCTTCTCAAGTTGACCTTTTCTGCATAAGCCCCAATTAAGTAGTTTGGGATGCGCACATCGTAAGAATGCAACATGTATTTGCGTCATAGCTAACACCCTTCTTTTCCATCTCTTGCAAAAGAAGCTCTATGTATTCATGATTTTCAGTCAGGTGATACAGACTAAGCAAACGTTTATAAACATATAATGTCCTGTCTAAACCCATATCCTTTATCTGCCTAACAAAAGCCTCTGCTTTCTCCACCAATTTCTCATTAGCATAGCAATTGAGAAGAGCACTATGAACCTTAAGAGCTTTCAATCGTTTTTATAGGTTGTTAAAATAATTCTCAGCTTCTCCTATACCAAAAACTTTTGCAATCAGGTCAAGCTGGACAGCAGCAACACCGCCTGACAGCGGATGGTAACGTTTGTTTGTCATCCACATGGATAACTTGGGGAAAAGAATAAAATACCAGGATTAATGCAACGCAGTAATTGAGTGCACATAGACCATCCTTACTGATGTAAAACTTCAGGAATTTACGTGATTTTTTGTTTGCTATTAAAAGGATGACAAGTATTGTGCAGTACAAAACTGTTATGTATGGTATGGTATGAACGTATGATAACAATCCTCGTAATGAAAACATACATCAATGGTTTATCTCATGTCTGATGCGTGTACCAAAATCAGCTTCGCTTGGCACATTGGGTTTCAATAGTCTTACTTCTTTGAAGGAAAGTCATGCAGTAAAACTAAAAAATCATGAAACAACGGTAAACCATTGAGGACTGTTGGAAACTGACTACAACGTCCAAGGATGCTCAAACCATCATCTCCAACTCAGTATCGCTCACATATTTGTTACTTATGAAGATGCAGGACTAGTCTGAACTAATGTATTAAGTTATAAATAATTGCAGTAACATTAAGGTCCAAAATCAGAATCATAAAAGAAAACAAAATATTTCGTACAGACAAAAATTCAATTAAGAGAATGATAGCTACAATACTAAATCTGAGAACACTGGAAATAATGATAAAGTCCAATTAATATAATAACACAAGCTTAAAAGGGCTTCCTAATACTTTAAGCAACAATGCATCATTATTTTACATTTTGTCACCTATAAAATACTAGTTTCATGATCCAATTTCCAAATTCATTATTCAATACAAACCACTCTCCATAGGACATAATTATCACATTTAACATAGATTCTTTCTAAGTATTATTCATTGAACAAAACAATGGAGGAAAAGTCCCGGTTGCATTATTTTTCTAGCAGGAAGGGTTTCTGTAGAGATCAAAAGTTCAATACTCTACCCCTACAAATTAGACTTGCATAATCAGTATCCTTCAGGAGCAGCAAATATGAAACTTTTAGACATTTCAATTTATACCTAATTTGTGTTTATTACTTTTAATTCCCCTCTTTCCCTAAATAAAAAAGGGTTTACAGGCTTTCTTCTCTGTTTTCTCTTCTCTCTTGGACCAACCGATAAAAGGTTCAGAACGGAACAGATGCACAGGTGTCCGCACCAGTCGTCACTTTCACTGCTGTGAAGTCACAGTTGCTGGGTGAGGTGTTGAAGGCTAGCATCTAGTGATGCTGTGAAGTTTACCAAGCTGCTTTTGGAGCTAAGGAGGTCAGTCATACTTTGTACCCCAAGCGCAAGGCTGATCAAGATCAGCAGTTCATATGCTATGCTAAGCTCAAGCTTGATGGTTTCACCATTCTTGTTTTTGACTCTGCAAACTCTGAGAAAATTGCTACCAGTAACAATGGCGTTGTTATGTGCCCCAAGACTAAGAATGTGGAAGCAACGATTGCTAAGGCCATTAATGTTGGCTATATTGCTGAAGGCAAGATTGTTGAGGGTGAGAATGCGTTCTGTGGTGAGTGCCATGGGATTGATCTCTACACTGTGCTTAAGTGTTTGGAAGAGAATTGTTCGCTCAGTTATCGTAGGAAGATGATTAGTTCCGTTGATGATCATGGTGAGGGAAAATTGAATTTTGAAGAGTTAAAGAAGATGATGGCTCGTGCTTGAAATTTCAATTTTGCAGGCAAGGAATAATTCCAGAGCTTTAATCATTGGTTCTCTAAGTTAATTCATTTCCATTTCGATTTCGTTGTCAATAACTCTCCAAGAGTTTGATTTTCTTGGGACTTACTTTTCCAATCTTGTGCTGGTACTTCTTGTCTACTTAATTTCTCTCTAGCTTTGATCTAGTAAGGGCTTGAGGATGTCATTAGCTTAAACAATCTGCTAAATGGCCAAGGCTTCTTTGCTATATATCTTGTTGGATGAGTGGAGGAAGCTACTAATTTGGATGAGAGCTTGGTAACTTCTAAGTAGTTTTCTTGTGTTTAGACTGTTAATTTGTTTGGTTTTGTTGTTCCTCGTTTTAGTTTGAGTCTTGGACTATTTTTGTGGGTTTCGCTTGTATTTGCTATTGATATTGAGTAGTGAATCTATTCATGAGCATCGTCTACTTTTTTTGCTATAAATTTTAGACCATCCTTAGGCGGCCTTTTGCTTGTTGAAGATGGAGTCCCCTTTAGTGTTGTTGAATCTTTAGTTTGTATTGTTGTTTTTCTATTTCTTGCGTCTTGCTATCATTTGGAGTCTTTGTTTTGAGTGGTTTGGTTGTTAAGCTTGTACTGTTTGTTGTTTCTTTTCAACTATGTAAAAATCTTAAGCTATTGGAGATGACAAACAATTATACATCTATCAATTTTAATAAAATTTATTTTTTGATACAAATATAAAATGAATGTTATACACAAAAGATGTCATAACAACTCAAACACAAAAATCGGAAGCATTTTTCTATTTCTCATCCTGCTTGATATAAATGACCACACCGAACGCATTCCTTGAGAGTTGCAAGTTCATGTGTAAGCAAACAAATGATTAGTCATATCAACATAGTTGCCGCATTCCCATCATCTGGTGTCAGATGTTTTCATCTCTCAAATAACCCTTTAACATAGACCATGCCTTTTTCACTAAACTGAAGCTCCTTCCTCATTTGTTCTACCTGTTGGTCATCCCCTTGAACGATTATCTCTGATAGCATCCCATCTTCTGCAACCACCATTTTCACCTTGATTTGCTCCTTTCTTGAGGCTCTTCTCCAATAATATGCTCCCCTGTATTGGAATTCTTTCTGTGATAAGGAATTAAGTACAATCATGGTCATAAAATTTTAAAATGCCATGACTTCCTGCACTTACGCTAATGGACTCAGGATTGTAAGCCAGAACCAGTTATTTCCAAAATCTGGAAAAGTTATTGTAAGAACGAGGGCAACGCTTGCCATGCTGATGCAGGTGCAGAAAGTCAGCAATGCTGCTTGGCCTCGGCTCGGTACCATCGTCCCTTCAAACCTTTATTTAAGAAAGAATTATTCGTTACAATTTTTTTAACAAATGGTAATTTTCATGGTTTGAACATGTGAATTCAAGTAGGGGTAGGGAGTTTTACACACTAAACGACCAAACTACAAGGTGAAGACTCATTGCATAATTCATGGCAATGGGAGAAGGGAAGTCTATTTTATGGCTGAGAAGTCGTTCTTGGCTAAGAGTATGTTTTCTAGGCTGATCTTGGATCTTTCTTTGTTGCATTACCATGGCATGGATTCGAATTTAGTGGTTTAAAAATAAACCTAAGGAAATGTTGAATTCTCATAAAAATGGACGGTAAAATCTATATGCAAAAAGCAGGGTATAAGTGCATAACCATGAATGTAAGCTTTCTCAGTGACATACGTAATAGTCTCTCCTCTGCCAGTCACTGCGAAGTTGTTGCGAGTGAAAAACGACAAAATTTCCCCAGCAACTTTCTTTGGCTCCTTCACTTCCCCTTCACCTATATATGTCTTCTGCACAATCTGGAATTGCATAAAAACAATCCCAAATTCAAGCTCAATTTGCATCCCTGTGAAGAAAAATCTTGCAAAGAGTAGGGCACATTCATACCCATTTGTTTTTCTTTAAATACTAAAGTTGTCTATCTTTTTACAACAACCCCATGACTTAATTGCAAATAATTCAAAACAAAAATAAAAGATAAAGTAATGAAGTGACACCTTGGATTTGACAGACCGTTTGATGAGGGACCAAAGTCCTGGAACGGAGATGACGAAGAGGCCTAGAGAAGTGTAGTAGCTGGCCAAGGAATAACCTGCACTCTCTGTAAGCAAGAAGAGCAACGAGTTTGGATCATGAAGTTGGAGATGTTGCACCAACAAAGGAGATTCGTGGAGTAGAGAGGCACGAACAAACAATCTTCTTCTTGGTTTGGTGTGAGCAAGCCATGGTTGTTGGTGGCAAGTCAAGTCCCAGCTGGTCTTTAAATTGGAGCTATAGCTAAAGGAGTGACTGAAGATGTTTGGATGCAGCTGCGATAGTATTGATAATGCTTTAGTTGCCATTGGCATAACAGAAGAAGAGTGATGGTGATAAGAGTCCTCAATTTTATGCTGACCAATTGTACTTTGTGTGGTCCAGAATCTTAATAGCCATAGATTTGGTGTTTCTTTGGCCCTCAATTGAACTAACAACAAGATAAATAAATATATTAATAACAATGAGGAACTGAAATAAGTGCGAATATTTTAAAATTTACTCATATTGTTCCCCAAATATTCAGCCCAAATTGTAAGACCATTGCATAATGAAAATCAACTAAAACACATTCCAAGTACGTCAGATAACAATACAACTCAACACCCCCAAACCTCATCTTATTGAAACAAAGCAATGAAATTACACCATATGAGAAGCAATTAGTAATTTGATTTCACGATTCATTTTCAGAATAAGCCCTAATTAAAATTAAATGAAGTCGATGAACAAGACTAACCCAACTAATCGTGATGACGAAGAAGAATTGAGGAATCCAAGCGGGACTTGAATTGTGAAAATTGAAGAGGTGGTCTCAGCCTAAGGAGGCCCAGGCCCCATTATCTTCAAATTCTATATGAAATCTTGCGACCTCACAAATTAAAATTAAAATATGGTTTAAAGCTGAACACGTGTACAAAGAAAAACAGGCAACCAAAAAAGAAAATGCAAATTCGTACGAAAGATATAATCACATAAATTTATATTTATTTTTATATCTATGTTAATTATATCATAATATATAAAAAAATTTATTTAAAAATTAAAATACTTTTTTATTTTTTAAAATAATATTTATACATACAAGTGTCTTAAATAAATAAGTTTAAAGATGACATTTATACTTTTTTCTAATTTTGATTAACTTTGTTTTTTATTTTTCACAATTTCCTCAAATGAAATAACTATGTGATTTATTAATTTTTTTAATCAAATGAAAATATATTAATTTATTTAATTGTGCTATAAAAAAACTAATATTTGTATGATGAGTCAATATCAAAACTCCATAAGAAGCAAGAAATACAATAAATTGGTAATAAGATTGAACATACAAAGGCATTAACACACCTAAGACTAACACGGCTTCCAAGTTAGCAAAAAATCTTGATAATAAGTGCCAATCAATATTAAACACCTATAACAATAGGACTAAGATCAAACGCCTCATGATTAAAAACTATAACAATTCAAAATTTTCATATTTGCCACAATGCAATAGCCACTTTAGCTTGCATGGCCCTATGTCACTTCGAGACCTAATCTAGTCTAAAAAGTCCATATAAAAATCTAAAAAGGATTGTGACCATAATGTTCAAATGAAAAACAAGAGCAAATGGTGGTGAGAATGGTATGAATGTCATTACAACGTATCAAAAAGTGGGCTACCATCTCTAGAGTAGGGGTGTCAATCGTGTCGTATTAGTCGTGTTCGTCTCGTGTTCGTTCGTATTCGTGTCGTGTTTGTTCATATTATTCGTGTCGTGTTTTTGTGTTGGTTGGTACATTAAAAAATTTACTTGAATTTTTTTTGTGTTACTTATTTGTAATAGTAAAAAATAACAAAACTTTTAAGAACATAAAAAAATTATTGATCAATTTTTACTAAAAAAAATTTGTATCGTATCGTGTTCAGATCGTGCTATCGTATTATGTCAGAAATTGTCACCCCTACTCTAGAGTAGTATCAAAGAGCAGACATGAAGTAGTCTCAAGTGAGCAATAACGTTGAATAAGCAACTGACGCACAACTAACACATCATGCAAACGCTTCAAATAAAATGACGAACTTTCGAGAAAATTTTAATCTTTCACACTAACTTCCAAAATAATCCATCAAAACGGCTCAGATTATTAACATGTGGCAAAAGTTGATCCACAACCTTGGGTGGTAATTAACTAATCACTAATGTTTCTATTAAATATGTGATATCATGTATTTACAAGGCGAAGGCAGGAAATAATATTTGGGGGGCTGATCTGATGAGTGACGCTTGACTGGCTGTTGCAGTGTTGCTGGTGGGCAGTGACGGTTGACGGTTGGAGCGGTGGAGCTTGGAATGGAGGCGTTGAAGGCTAGAAGAGCTTGCTACTTCCGTGCTTCGGCGCACGCACCGCCTGGAGAGCTGGGTACCGAAAAGCAGTTGGGCAAAACGAGAAGTGCAACGGTGACTGGTAAGAAAGCGATGGAACTTGGAAGACACGAGCTAAAAACGGCAAGGGGTCAGGTCATAATATTAGGTTAGCAGGGATAAAATGATAATTTTATATTAAAAAAAAAAACTGGCCGGGGCTCAAGCCCCCCTAACCCCTTCATAAGTCTACCTCTGTGTATTTGGTTCATATTTTAAATTAATTAATTATGTTTTTTATTAATTCGACCTACAAATATTTTTATATTTAATTAGCATTTTTAAATAGTAGGGAGTTTGTTGAATAAAATTAATTTGTTTACCAACAATAATTTAATATTTTTATTTTCTTTTATTATTGCTGTGAGTTTGACCATCATTT
This sequence comes from Elaeagnus macrophylla, assembly GCA_029378325.1. Lineage (NCBI taxonomy): Eukaryota > Viridiplantae > Streptophyta > Magnoliopsida > Rosales > Elaeagnaceae > Elaeagnus > Elaeagnus macrophylla. The sequence continues at coordinate 2,365,772 of CM055644.1, forward strand.
AGTTTCAAGCATATAATTGAGACGCCCTGTGCTTCCACATTTATCTAGAGATAAGATTATAACGGCTCATTTGTTTATTTAGATTGAAGGTTTGTATCGAACTAAATTAATACAATATTATATTTATTGTTGTTTTTGGGCAGGATAGACTTGAGCTCAATAATAAATTAATCTATTTATAACCAGATAAAATTGACCTAAGTAGGGGTGGCTCTTAACGGGGCAAAAGTTGCTGCTATTATTATTTTGAGATTGTGTATAAGTGCATCAGCTTGTCCTAACTATAGCCGAGTACTCAAGAAGAGCAAGTGTCTCTACTTATCATTTGTGATACTTCCTTCACAAACAACCAAAATTTTGTTCTTCCATGACCAAATTGCCTCTTTATATGAAGTTAGTAATCTCTTCTTCTCACAAACAAGAAATTATGTTCTATGTCCTTTTTTTATTTTTATTTTTTGCAATTTTCTGTTAATTCTAATATCTTGTTTCGTTTCCTTCTTTCTATGTTTTTTTCAATCTCAATGTTTCATTTTTGTCTTGTTTTGTTCTTTGGATTTGATTTTAGTTTTTTACTCTATTTGTTTATTTGTTTGTTTTTTTTGTCCGAATGTTGGTTAGATCTATATTACACCCTTTATTTCTCTATGCTTTTAAACTATGAATACAAGACATAATACCATTTTTTACTTGGTAAGTTCCACCCTTATTTTTGGTTTTTTTTTTTCGCTTCTTCAATAATTTACTTTGTAACTTGGTAGATAAATTTTTACTTTATAGGAAGAAAGCCAAGGAAGTAAACCATTAGCTGAAACAATACCAATTATCCAATATTTTATATTCCAATAATATGACAATATTAAATAAAAGAATAAAAATGTGTTGGTATATTTTAAACAAAATTTAGTTCATTTTTATTCTTTTATACTTAAATACATAAAATAACAAATATTTGTTTTCCAAGACAACTATTTTTGAATACAAGAATTTTTATAACTAAATGATTTTTATTGATGGAATTAGTTTTTTTCCTTTTAATTTTAATTTTTCCTACTTTAAATAGTTGTATGGTTTTATAAAAATTGAAATTATTTTTTTATTTTATTTTAATAATAGTATTATTTAATAATAAAATATAAAAAAAATAAACTAATTAGACCAATTATTTATTTATTAGTAAAATATAAAAATAGAATTCATTCTTTGAATTTTTTTAAAATATTTTTTTTAATATCACTTCTTTTTTATATTTAAAATATATTTCAATTCGAATATACATCAAACACATGACTAACTTATCCAATTTTCAGTTATAAGCCACACCAAATAACGTACAATAATTTTAAATTATATAAATTGTGACCGTACTAAACACAATATTATTTTATTATTATATTTAGTATAATTTAATATAATTACACTTATTTAATCTTATATGGTGTACCAACCAAGCAGTAAAATGATACTCGCTTTTGTGGGCTTAATTTATTCTTATTTTTGTAAATAAACAAATTATGAAAGGGAATAATTGATAGTAGACTGCCTTTAGGTTCGATAAGTAAGCACCCTTTAAATGAATAGTTGTGTCTACATTATATGTCATATGTCATATGTCAACACAAATCTCTGATTATCTTAAATATTATAAATTATCGATTTTAACTTACTATTTTATGTGTTTAAATTAAAATTTCCCATCTTCATCTAATCGTGATGCCCACAATAATTAAATAGCAATGTTATTTTAAACATTTAATTTCTTTTAATAATTCTTTTCATTGGATTTAATGCCGAAGAGAACAAATAATGTCGCTCATATGTTTGCTAATTAGGTGCGTGAGAAGTCTAAATATATATATATATATATATATACACACACACATACATGTTAGTCTTTCTAATAGGTTATTTTTTTGGGTTGGAACCCCAGGCTCAATAAGTGGTATCAAAATCAGAACCTAAATTATATTACGTAGGCGTACATAAGGTGAATTCTTAATTTGAAAGTAAATTTGTATAGGCATGTGACTTAAGTCTGAACGAATGGCAGCCCCTTATTAGATTATGTTAAAAATTTAACGATATTGTTCTAAACTCATTTGAACTCTCGAGATTTAGTGTGAATTTTTTGGCTCTTTTTTACCACGAATTTGAATATAAATGATCATTTAATGAATCCAACTTAATGATAGGTCCTTAGTATTGAGGCTTGTTTGGAGTCTAGGAGGACCCTTCTTCGTAAGAGATAAAGAAGTAAGTAGTCAACGAGGCAATTCTATGAATTCAGTAGTTTTAATATTGAAATACGTAGCTTTACCTTCTTTTCTATTTTTATTTTATTGATATTTATAATTGTTTATTTGTATAATTTAAATTAATTTTTGATATTTTCTACCGCATTGTAAATTCATAAGTTTAGTTTATTTGTATCTACTTTCATTATTTTTATTGAGTATTGATTTGACCTTTACTTGTAAATAATAATGCTGTCCAATTATTAATTAATAAAACTCCTCCTAGAAAATAACCATGATCTTTTATTTAGAAGAGAGAAAAAAAAGACAGGGCTCAAGCATAGGAAATTAAGAACAATTGTTTTTATTAATGTACTGAACAAACACAGCATGACAAAACTAAACAATTGTACACGACAATAAAAATAACAAAGACATTTATCTCTAACACGTTATGATTGCACTTAGGAAGCACCATACATGATTTATAGATAGCAAAAATGCTTATTAGAAAAACGTAAAAGCAGAAGCTGGCATGCAAATTATTACTTGGACATTAATTTTTTATTATTTTTTACAATCATAGCATTGGCAAGACATTCCAATCCCTCTCCAATGACAAGTTCCTGCCAAAGCATCTTCTTTTTTACAAGTTTTGTCACAAGCATTTGAGTCGTCACAATACCCGCTATATAAATTGCTGCCTCTCTCGCACCCAAATTGTTCTATTGTTTCTTCTTGAGCTGCGCATATTTTCGATTAATTGATTGATTAAATATATAATAAAATAATAAATTTCAAATGTGAAAAAAATAGCCAAAAGAAATTATATAACTTATGTACTTATAATGTTTAGATTATTAATGCTCATTAAGTTAACTGGTTATCAATTGATTACGTACCATGAGTCATAAGGAAGAAGAGGTACACAAAAAGAAAGGCAATGCAAGTGTTAGTTCTGTTTGCTAGAAACTTGGTCATTATTGCAATTATTTGTTGATTAGCAAATGTTTAAAATTTGATACAACTATATTAATTTGTGGGTGTATTTATAACAAGAATTGAGAAGTAAGGGGTGATATTTTCAAGAGGACGTGTTACAATGAAGCATCAAAGTTAAATCATTCGTACTTATCGATCCAAAACACTCTTACAAGGAAGTCGGTATTCTAAGGAGAATCAAATCAATCGTACGTATCGATCCAAAAAAACTCTTACAAGGAAGTCGGTATTCTAAGGAAAATCCGTATAGAAAAGACAAAAAGAAAATTTTAAAACAGTACGTATGTTTTAATAAAAAAATAAAAAAATCTACAGTTCATTCAACTTAATTCATTTAAAGTTAATTTTTGATCTGATATGTTTTCTAAGTTTTCTAATTTGCTGCTTGTTTGAAGAACATAAGTGTTTTGTTACGTGAATCGATTATTGATTTTGACATGCATGTAAATGGATTTCAACAAAGACGATATGAAGATCCAAATGAAGTTGCGGTATATAGCGAATTTGGTTGTGTTGATGTATTAGTCTCTGTTGTTTGAATTTCTTGGTTGAATTGTTTATGCTTTTTGTGTGTGTGTCTGTATTTTTTAGTGTCTAGTTTGTTTAGGCGTTGTTATTTGTGTTGTGATAGGTCTAGTGTGACTCGTTATTTTTTTAGGCTAATTGTCACCATTAGTTGAGGTGTTAGCTAGATGGCTTGTACTTTATCAAGCTTGTAGAGATAGGAGTGACTTATTTCATAAGCGATTGAGGTGGTCCTTTTAGGCTCTCGTTTAGATAGGATTTTTAATTTTTTATAACATTTATTATATTTTTAAAAATAAATAATTTTATTTTGAATCATCTTCACAAATAATTATTAAAATAATATTTAAGAATATATTAATTTAAAAAAGTATTGTATTTAATTTAATATCATTAGGATGGATATATTAACATACAAATTTTTATTGCTATAAAATAATACATGCAATATTTATTTTGTATTTATAAATAATTAGTCTTTAGTAATATTATTATTAGATAAGATTATTTTTAATAATTATTATACAAGTTATTAAGTATTAATAAAAAAGATGAATAACTATTTAATCTTAATTTTATTATATAAAGAATAAAAATTCTTACATTTCATAAATTATATATGTATTCAAGTTTCTTAACACTCTTTAACTTTTTTTTTACAATTAATTGAGATTATACAAAACAAGAACAAATAAACATGTAAAAATATTGTTGTCTTTTTTATTTATTTATTTATGTTTTAAATAAGCATGTATTCTTTTCTTTTTTTACATGCTTTTTCTTATTCTTAAAGTTTAAAACTTACATTATTTTTATATTTGTAATATCTCAAAAATTTTAATACGTAAATAAATCAAAAAAAGGTCATTAATGTGAAATAAAGTTATCAAATAATCGATCAATGAATTAAAACATTAATATTCTCAATCTTAATATTTATAAAATTCAATAATAATACAATTTAGCAACAAAATTTCTTAAACTTAAAATGCTAGACTAAAACTAATCTAGGGGATCAACAATTTTCAATGATGTTGCTACATCTTCCTCATTGGTTACTGAAAAGTGAGGAATGAAAATTACGTGAGTGATACCATTTAGTAATTAAACTCACTGTAATTAAAACATTAAGCAACACAACATAAAAATCATATTTAAACAAAAATATTTTGTTATAACATGTTTATGCATATAGAATAATGTTAGTATTGCATTTACATCTCCTCTAGAAGGTGCTTATGCTTATATAGTAAAGCTTGCATTGATTTCTATTTCTTATATAACATGCTTATGCTTATTGTGTAAAGCTTACAATATATTGCTATTTCTTAGAAACACTTTTCAAAACGCTTATTTCTTTCTTTAAGAGTACAATTATCCCTTCAACATATCATAGTGGAGCCTTATATAAGTCACCTATCAACAACTGGCACGTGTGAAAGACATATGCAAATGAGACTTAACTTATAACTTACAACTTAGCAAAATTGGAATTCCTTACATAATTCTCACATGCATCCAAGTCAACGGTAATGACTCTTTAGTCCCCCGGTACCTTAACTTATATGAGAGACATTTTTTGCACATGACCCTTAAACTTATCATAACTTATATCGTGTCGTTGCAAGGCACTTAATTTATATTTGGATGATTCAAGTATCCTATCAAAACATATGCTTGCTTAAAAAATTTTAGGTAGAAATATCTTATTCCTTCCGAAAGGTTTCATATGAATAAAAGCTTTTATAAAATTTATACTTAACATGACATGCATGAAATAATGCATATGTTAAACAATATTCAATTGCACATAGAAAAACTTGAGACTAGGGGTGTTCATAGTCCGATTTGGTCCAATTTTTGGCAAAAAAATAACCAAACCAAACATATTACTTTAATAGAACCTAACCAAACTGTTGTTTAATAAAATTATTAAAATCGAACGATCTAATCCGATTTGGTTAACGATTTTTGACAATTTTCATATTTTTTTTCCTCCAAATTTGTTAAAACTTAAAAATTATATAAAAAATAAAATCTTTGAATTTAAACAAATTAATTAATATATACTACAAATATAAATCATATTATATCCTACATAAATTATATAAACATCCTAAAAATAATCATAGAATCAATTACAATATAGAGCTAAATATTTTTACAAATTCTACAATAAAATACATTAATATATTAATCCATAAAAAAATATATTGAAAATAAGTTAGGGAGTTAGGGTTGCATACTTTGATTATGAGAAGATATATAATTAATATATACTTTTTGGTTTTTTTTTTAAGAATAATATATTAAAAATAATTTTAAAAAATAATTATAAGTAACGGTTCGGTTTGGTTCGGTTTAAAAATTCGTATAACCGAGCTGAACCGTTTGTAAAATGATTTGAAGAAATAAAAACTAAACCTGACCATTTGATTTACAAAACCGTTTGATCCGGTCCAATCTTGTCAGGTTTTTTGATTTTAATCGGTCCGATTTTTGGACACCCCTACTTGAGACATAGATCATAGACATTCATAAAACATTATTTCACCTCAAAAATAATATAACACAAGCACTTTCTTATAGCAACAAGCAAATATATAATCAAACAAGCAAATAAATATATACTTAATATTTCAAGTATGATCATTTTACTTACCTTAAATATGCTGCAAAATTTTACAATATCATATGATATAGGCACAGCCAATATTAGCCTATAATTTTTAAGAATAAAATAATTAATTTATAATATTAACTATAAGGATGTAACTATCCATTTTTCTTTTATTCGTTCTTAAATTCTATTTCTCGTATGTTTTCATAAATTATGACATTTTTGATAAATAATTTATATTCTAAAATTTTCTTTACACTTATAGAAGATTATTTCCAATAAAATATAAGACACTTATTATAACCTAAAAATATAAGCTAACATGAATATGTCTCAATACAAAAATATATATATATATACAAACAGAACGGGCCAAAACTCCTATTACTTGAAAAATGAAAGAAAAATTCTTTTGTTACAAGTTTTAGAAAAATCTTGATATGAAAAAAGAAAGCTAGAATCTACACGTTGATTCTTTTTTTTTTTTTTTTTTCGCGATTTGTGTTGAGCCGTATGCATCAAAAGGTGCATGTACGGTTCCTAAGGGATACAATTTTATCCCAATCAACCGACTTTATCAAGAAATATTACTTTTTTTAGGCCAAGGGGTTGATAGTGAGATCTCGAATCAACTTATTGGTCTTATAATATATCTCAGTATAGAGAATGATACAAAAGATCTGTATTTGATTATAAACTCTCCCGGTAGATGGGTAATACCCGGAATAGTTATTTATGATACCATGCAATTTGTGCGACTAGATATACAAATAGTATGTATGGGATTAGCTTGGGATCTTTTATTTTGGTCGGAGGGGCAATTACCAAACATCTAGCATTCTCTCACGCTTGGCGCCAATGAATTTTTTAATTTGAGAGACAAAAAGAAGAGGACTATGCCTTCGCGCTATATGAATATTGAGTAATAATAGCATGGCACTTCGAATTCGATATGAGAATTTTTTATTTTTCAAAAAAAAAACTTACATTATGTATCGAAGGAGTAGTATGAGATAAAGGATATTCCAAATTCGATCTGATCTATTGGGAAACCCATTTTAGCGTCACAAACTTTTTTGTTTTGAGCTCTTAACAATATTTATGAAAATCAATATTATTTTGATTTGAAAAAAAGAAACTTTGGGATTGCTAAATAACAGACGAAATCAATATATAAAGCAACGGAGCCATCATAGTATTTTTTTTACTCAAAAATAAAGGGTGGTTGGGGGATCATTTACCTATGTGAATCTGATATACTTTAAATATTCATTTTCTATTTCTTCGATGTAAGATAAAAAAAAGGGAAAAGTGAATTCCATTGTAGAGCCGTATGCAATGCGCAAAAAATGCCCGTACGGTTGTTCAATTCTATCTTAGATTTTTCTCTATCTCTTCGACTTTGATCATGCGAGATAGAGGAACTATTTATAATGTTAGATCATCAGGGTAATGATCCATCAACCTGCTAGTTCTTATTACGAGGCACAGGCGGGAGAATTTATCCTGGAGGCGGAAGAACTACTGAAACTGCGCGAAACCATCACAAGGGTTTATGTACAAAGAACGGGCAAACCCTTATGGGTTGTTTCGGAAGACATGGAAAGAGATGTTTTTATGTCAGCAACAGAAGCCAAAACTTATGGAATTGTTGATCTTGTAGCGGTTGAGTAAAAAATAATAGGGACTTCACGAAAATCCGCGATTTTCTATTTTATCTTCTTACTAGGTTTATTTAATGTTCTATTAATATAGAAATGTAAAAATGATTCAGAATTGTCCGGTTAGGATTGATCTAAACCAGCTCATTATGTATATAATTCAACATGCCAACGATTAAACAACTTATTAGAAACACAAGACAACCAATCAAAAATGTCACAAAAACCCCCGCTCTTGGGGGATGTGCTCAGAAGAGAGGAACATGTACTAGGGTGTATGTGCGACTCGTTTAGATCATGGAAAAAGCAAAAAAAAAAAAAAAAAGATCTATTTTATGGTTTCCATTGGTGCAAATCAATCATTTTCTAGTTCATTTTAAATTTCAAATGAGAAAGAATTCCCATTGGTAGCAAATGGTATCTATTAAGCAGGGAAATCCTATTTAAAAAAGTATAAAGATTGTGCTCTTAACTCTTGTAAGAACGGACTAATAGGGTCAGCTACTCAGTCAATTTTCATAATGAAATACCGTTATTGTATAGGTAGGTCTCATTGGGAAAGACCTATTACTAGATAATTTAGGGTAGAGCCAAAGAGTGTGAACTGTACAAGTTCACAATAACATTGATTAAATGAGGAATAGGAAAAAGGCCTTTGGTATATAGAGAGGACCTCACCGTTTAAGAAATAATCATAGAAACGATGGAACCCACTATACCCATTTCTATTTAATACTTTTTTTTTATACCTATTATTAATTTCTTATTTTGAGGTTAAAAGCCTACTAAAGAAAAAAGAAAAAATAAAAAATAAAAAATCATGGTCGGGAAGGTTATAGTAGCAAAAGTCATTGGAATTTTTATTTTATACACTGGAATAATCCGTTTTGTTATTAATAGACTAAGAAAAGGGAAAGAAATAACTAAAAGAAATCAATTAGTTATTCATCAAAGTTTCATTTATTCAATGACTAGAATTAAACGGAGATATATAGCTCGAAGATGTAGAACAAAAATTAAACTATAATATAAAATTTAATTCTTTATCAAATAAATATACAAAAAAAAAAAAAATTAACTTTTACATACATATTTATTAATTTAATTATTTATTATTTATATTCGACAAAAAAAATATTTAATATAATTAATAAATTATTATCGATCGATAAAAATTTGATTTATAAAAAATATTAGAAGCTTCATTTTTATGTTTCGCCTTAGGCCACAAATGTTTTTGAGCCGTCTCTAGGGTGATTAGTTTTAATGACACTTCTTCGAATAGTTGCTCTACTTTGGATAGGGTGAGTATATTTTGCTACTTGTATTCTCAGCTCTGATAACTGAGATTAGTTGTTTGTTTGAATTCTTTCAATAAAAATTTTCACTTGCGACCGAGAAGAAAAGAAAAGAAAAAGAAATTAAGAACAATTGTTTTTATTAATGTACTGAACAAACACAGCATGACAAAACTAAACAATTGTACACGACAATAAAAATAACAAAGACATTTATCTCTAACACGTTATGATTGCACTTAGGAAGCACCATACATGATTTATAGGTAGCAAAAATGCTTATTAGAAAAACGTAAAAGCAGAAGCTGGCATGCAAATTATTAGTTGGACATTAATTTTTTATTATTTTTTACAATCATAGCATTGGCAAGACATTCCAATCCCTCTCCAATGACAAGTTCCTGCCAAAGCATCTTCTTTTTTACACGTTTTGTCACAAGCATTTGAGTCGTCACAATACCCGCTATATAAATTGCTGCCTCTTTCACATCCAAATTGTTCTATTGTTTCTTCCTGAGCTGTGCATATATTCAATTAATTGATCGGTTAAATATATAATAAAACAATAAATTTCAAATGTGAAAAAAATAGCCAAAAGAAATTATATAACTTATGTAATTATAATGTTTAGATGATTAATGCTTAAGTTAACTGGTTATCAATAATTACGTACCATGAGTCATAAGGAAGAAGATGTACACAAAAAGAAAGGCAATGCAAGTGTTAGTTCTGTTTGCAAAAAACTTGGTCATTGTTGCAATTATTTGTTGATTAGGAAATGTTTAAAATTTGATACAACTATATTAATTTGTGGGCATATTTATAACAAAAATTGAGAAGTAAGGGGTGATATTTTCAAGAGGACGTGTTACAATGAAGCATCAAAGTTAAATCAATCGTACGTATCGATCCAAAAAATTCTTACAAGGAAATCGTATTCAAAGGAAAATCCATAAAGAAAAGACAAATAATATTTTTAAAACGGTACATATGTTTTAATAAAAAATATATATAAATATATGCACATATAGTTCATTCAACTTAATTCATTTAAAATTAATTCATATATTAAGCGAATGTGCTAAAAACATAAATTATCTAATTGATGAATATATCTAAGTTTATTTAACAAAATATTTTTTTCGAAAAATAATTACTATTATGTTATTATAAAAAACTTGCTTGAAGAATAACATTTTACAAATATATAATGAAAATATAATATTTAGAATAATACTTTTATTATTTAACAAAATTATAAATATTTTTATATTTATAATTTATTTTTTAAAAATGTATATAAACCAACTTATAAACATTTTAGCCCAAGTTGTTTATAGTAAATGATATTATCACCATCCCACCACTTAACATATTCAAACCCGTAGCAAAGATTCATAAATAACATAGAATAAAAGACAAATGATAACATGTAATATTGAAAGACTAAGCAGACTACGCGTACAAATTAGCAGTATAAGGTCAAACTGTTATAAGTTATTCAAAACGGCAATATTGTAGAGCTATATCAGGCAAAATGTAAGAATCTCTAAATGGGCTGCTATTTTGCACCCTTAATTCTAGATACTTCCTAACTTACTAATTACAATATATTATATATATGCGGGGCAATAGAAGTCCTTTAGATTATGTCATGTGTGTCATTTGGTCCCTTAGATTATAAGTGGTGTCATTTGGTCCCTTAGTTTTAGAAAAAGGGGCCAATTAAGGACAAAACACATGATTTTAATGATTTTTTAATTAAAATATTATTTTTTAAGAGGTCAATTAATGAAAAATTGTATTATTTTAATGTTTATGATATTAAAATATTAATTTAAAAAATAATATTTTAATTAAAAAATCATTAAAATCATGTGTTTTGTCCTTAATTGGCCCATTTTTCTAAAACTAAGGGGCCAAATGACACCACTTATAATCTAAGGGACCAAATGACACACATGACATAATCTGAAGGACCTCCATGACACTTTTCTCTTATATATATATATAGCTCTTACAACAGCTTGAGTAGCTCGTTCCATTTGTAATAATGCGAAAGCAATCATCACTTTCATTAGATCAATATTCTTCTCATAAATATAATATTTTTCCAATTTCTTTTTATATATTTTAACAGGTTACACATACAAACTTTACATATATATCCAATTGTATTATACTACAATAATATATTATTGTGGGTAATATTGTGAGATCATAAGTTCGAATTCCACAGGTATATTTGTGGGCGTGTGAGTGTAAATATGTTCTCTGAAAAAAAAAAATTACATATAACATTGAACACACATCCATGTATGACATTAAAAAGCACCAGAAATTTCATATTATTCATATATAAAATCTGAATATTACATATAACATTGTGTTTTGCGAAAAAAAAAAGTGACATAAAACATTATTGGAAATTACAACCTTTGTCACATACCACAGTTTCCACCTGGCCCTCCAAAGACAAACGATCGTCCCATTGGCTCTGGTTGTTGACCCCAATCATTTTCTTGATAGCAATCGATGGAATCAGAAAATAAGCTCATTTGATAGGCATTAACGAAATTGTAGTTTGAGTCCGCAATTGAACATGAACAAAGAAGGAAGACATCTTGTACTTGGATGTCGGAAAGTGGCTACTTCCCATTGGTGGACTATTTCCATTCGGAGATTAAGTAAATCCACCATATCGAATCTTAGAGGCCTCTGTCCTTAGATGAGTAAAAATCTCCTTGGGCCAGTATCCAATGTGTTGTTTTTGATTGTGTATTAACCACCAATTTCCTGAAGATTGGTCCTATTATTCAAAACACAAAAATGCATTATTGGGATTATAATTAATATATATATATATATATATAATTGTTGACATATCTCTCAGTGTAGAGACGGGCAAGGTCAAAACTCAAAAAGGTGCCACGGCCAACATGGCTAATCAAGAAATACGCATATTCAAAATAATTGTAAAGATAAAATATATGAACTAATTGTGCTATCAAATATAAATTTAATTAATAATAAATAAATAAAGCTTATTATGTGAAAATAAAACAGAATGAATTCAAAATATATTTATCGTAAATGTTTTCTTACAAACATTGATCCACTTATTCAGAGTTACAAATAAAAATTAGGAAATGAAAAATAAATAAGTAATGGTAGATGAATCAAGTTTTTACATTTATATTTCAAAAATGACCCTAACTTTGAAGAGTGGCCCCTTAAAGTTTGAGTTTAGTTCCACCCCTATGAACCCAATGAATTAAGTTTTTTTAAAAAGATTGGTTTTCTAACAACTATTAATATGATATTAGCAATTGTTGAATTTCAAAATGTTGCTATGCATTGAGTTCACATTAATTGAGAAGTAATGGATATATAAAATAATTATTAGCATTTTTACCGATAGCTTAAATTTTTGTGAGAATTAGAACATAATAATAGTTATAGAATTGAAAGTCATGTATAAAAACTTACTAAAATTATATTACCTGACTTATTGCAATCTCAATTATGTATTGGTCACCCCCAAAAGTACTCGAAACCGTTAAGAAGTCACCAAGGCGAACTGATGGATCTACTTGAACAAAACCCGGACATCTTAGATTGTAACAACCTGTTTTTTTATAGTTATCCGCCTAGGTTTTTAACATATGTATAACTTATAATGTTAAATTAATGTTTTTGTTATATAACAAAATAATAATAATAATAATAATGCAATAGGTTTGATTTATTCTTACATTCCAATAAGTAGTGAATCTTGTGAGATTGTCACCATATAGTCTTGGATTTACCTGAAATTAAGCATGGAAGGAAATAAAATTTTATTTGTTTTTCTAAATATTAGTAAGTACAAACAATTTTAACATTTAATTGCTAAGTTAGTTACTTAATTAGATAAAAAAGAAAATTTAGTAATATTCAATTAGAGAAAGAAATACTCACTTCCCATCCAACGTGTATATCATTGAGTTCAGATGATTCACCATTTTGAACCCAAATAAAAGCAGCAGTTTTTTTGGTTCAATTGAATTTGCGGATTATATACGTCAATTATTGCATGGGCTCCATGGTATACACCAATACTTGTATCAAGTGTGGCAAACTAATAATTAACAATTAAAATTTATTTTAGTTAATTTCCTTTAGTTGCAACTTCAATTGAATGTAAATGAAAAAAAGAAAAAAAGAATTAAAAAGAAATATTGTATGGAATTAGTAACGTACATGTTGGCCAGGATAATCACTTGTCAACTCATGTTGAACATCATCACCATCAATTGTTGCATTTTTATATAGAGATGTTTTCATTTTCATAATAGGTATCTTTCCTGGAGGACAACCTTTTCCTTGTAGGTAGGTTTCTGATGTATTAGGGAAATTGTTTATAAAACTTGGTCTCATCTGCATCAAAATTAATTGTCAATATAAGGTTAATGTTATTTATTATGAAGAAAAAAATATTAATTATCACAAATTTATAATCATCGTAACAATGTCAAGAGGTCCAGTGTTATTTCAATAGTTAATCCTAGGGGTAGCAAATCGTGATAAATAGTAGTGTTGGGTCAATATATATATTATTATAAATGTTGTTATCATGTTGGATTATTTCGAGTTCAGGCCGTCTCAAGTTGAGTTAACGTGTTGTTGACTCAAAAAAGTATATTATTTTAACCAAATTTAATTTATTAAATTTATTCGAATAGTGTCATGTTCATCTAGGGTTTAATGGGTAAAATAATATTAAAATATTAATTTAGATGGTTAATTTCAAGTTATCGTGTCGTCAGTTGTTTGATCTATTTAAAAAATGGGTTAAAATAGGTCGTATCATATTGTATGATCGTGTCGAGTTACTTTGTGTTTGGGTAAACCTCGTGTCGTATCACAAATTACTACGTCTAATTATTCTTATTCTTTTTTTAATACCAGCAGTTAATCCTATTCTGTTACATAATAAAGAGAGAACCATGCTTTAATCACAAATTGTTATAAGGATCACAAATGACACATAGCATATCTAAAACATCACTGCATGTCTCTTTTACGTATTCATATGACGCAACAGCATTTTACCCTTCACAAATAGAGATCATGATCTACTAAATTTATAATAGAAATACGTAAGTAGAGTAAATTACTTAGGTGTTTTGCTCTCATAAATATGCCTCTGGTTCAAATCTATATTACATATATTCTTTTACGACATCGAATGTCAATAAAAGTTTACCAATTTAACCTTGTGAACCCACACAGCCAAACCATATTCATGTAGCATTGATTGGACACAATTCATAATAAAAATAGAGAAACAATATAGCATAGATAAACATTAAAAAAAAAAAAAAAAAACCTGAATTTTATGATTCTTAAGTAGAGGATGATCAAATGCTGGTTGCTTATACAATTCAACACATTCATATTCATCAACATTGGCATTGGGCTGCAAAAAATGTGCTATTGAAACGTAAAATATAATTTTGCAAGAGCAAGAGCAAGACTGGAAACATATCAATATTTTAGGAAAAAGTTTTATATGCGGCAAGTTCGGCGTAAAAAATATTTTCTTATATTTCTACAATTAATTATACTTATATTTCACTATTTTCTAAAAAGTTATTATTAAAAAAATATTTTTGTGATAATAACAATTTAAAATCAGTACACTATTTATAAATAATGTATTATTTTTTTTACAAATATGAAATTCACGTTTCTCTTTTCATTTTCCTTAAACGCCAAACAATAAACATGCATTAAACATTCAAATCAGGAGCCTTTTTTCTTTGGAAATTTTATTGAATGGCATTTATTAATTAAATTGAGGAGTTAAAATTTAAAATTCATCAGTTTAATTCCTTTAAAAATATATATTTTCTACCTCCAATAATTTTTGTGAAATTTTTTAAATTTCAAAAATTATTTTGAAATTTTTGTTTTTGATATTTTAAGATACTTATTCTTATAAAATAAAATTTGTAACTAAAGTTTGAGCATAATATATATTGGGATGAGATCAATGACCTTAACTTTTTAGTATCCCTAACTCTCAGGAATTAATTCACTTATTTAATTACTTTGTGTATTTCACTACACATATTTGCTACCAGTTAAGTTTTAATACCCAAGTAATTTAAACGATTTTTATGTCCACATACATCCACTTTTATAGGGACATTTTCTATAATCTCGCTATTTGATTCAATTATAAATTTGTTTATCCACGTCCAATGTACACATTGGTTTCATCCGTTTCTACATTGATTCATTGTACTATAGATTGAATCGGAGAATCTGTGCAATCTTCTATTAGAATTATCAACTTTTTTATTTCTTTCCTTTTAAATAAAATTTAAAACTAAATTAAACAAAAAAATAATAATAATAATAAATTTATTTTAACAAGTTGTTATATTGAAAGTGGTAAAAAATGTTTTAAAATTAAAAAGAAACTTATACAAACATAACACATCTAAGGTATTGTTTTTAGTAATTTATTGTTTTACCCAAACAGAAGATAGAGATAATCCCAACAACTATGCTATTTAATCATCATAATATGCCATGCATTGTAAAATCAATCACTCTCACGTGATTACAAGTATCAAATTGAAATTGAGAAGATAGAGAAACATAAGAGAGAGACCTTCATCCAACAAAATTCCTCTTGAGTGAAGAAGTCTCTGATTTGGCGTAAAGTAAAGAGAGACTGAGAGAACATTTAGTATATATATATATATATATCGCCTTGAATACGAGTAAAACTGTTATAAGGTATGCATAGTGGCAATACTGTAGAGCGATATCAGGCAAAATGTAAGAATCTCTTACAACAGCTTGTGTAGCTCGTTCCATTTGTACTATATGTCAAAGCAATCGTCACTTTCATTTGAGGATGGAAAAAAAAGGTTGAAATTTATCTATTTTTTCCATTTACTAGTCTTGCTATGACTCAATGATTTAGTCAATCAATATTCTTCTCATCAATTAATATCGTATTTTTCCAATTTTTTTAATATATTTTAACAAGTTACATATATAAACAATTGCATTTTAGTATGATAATATACTCTTTGTAAGTAATATTGTGAGATCATAAGTTCAAAGTCAATTCCCAAGTCTATATGTGAGTACGTGTAAATATGTTATTTTTAAAAAAAATTACATATAACATTGAACACATATTCATGTATAACATAAAAAAGCATGAGAAATTTCATATTATTCATATATATATATATATATAAAATCTAAATATTACATTTAACATTGAGTTTAGCGAAACAAGAAAAAAGAAAAAGGAAAAAAAAAGTCGCATAAAACATTGGAAAACACAAACCTTTATCACAGACCACAGTTTCCACCAGGCCCACCAAAGACAAACGATCGTCCCATTGGCTCAGGTTGTAGACCCCAATCATTTACTTGATAGCAATCGATGGAATCAGAAATTAAGTTCATTTGAGAAGCATTAACCAAATTGTAGTTTGATTCCGCAAATTTAACATGAACAAAGAAAGAAGATTTCTTGGCCTTGGATGTCGGAAACTGACCACTACCCATTGGTGGACTATTTCCATTCGGTGAGTAAGTAAATCCACCATATCGAATCTTAGAGGCCTCTGTCCTTAGGTGAGTAAAAATCTCCTTGGGCCAGTATCCAATGTGTTTATTTTGGTCGTATATCAACCACCAATTTCCTGAAGATTGGTCCTATTATTCAAAAAAACAAAAATCCATTATTGGGATTATAAATGTTAAAATATGATATTTCTTCAAATAATGCTTAAATTTTTTGGTGAAAAAATTATAGACGGGTGGCATCAAAACTTGTAAAAGTATATTACCTGACTTATTGTAATCTCGATTATGTATTGGTCACCCCCAAAAGTTGAAACCCTTAAGAAGTCGCCAAGACGAATTGATGGATCTACTTGAACAAAACCCGGACACATAAGATTGTAACAACCTGTTTTTTTATAGTTGTCCGCCTTGATTTAACATGTGTATAAATAAATATGTTAAATTAATATTTTTAATTATATAACACAAAAAGAGAATATGAAATAAGTTTGATTTATTCTCACAGTCCAATAAGTACTGAATCTTGTGAGATTGTCACCATATAGTTTTGGATTTACCTGAAATATTTTTAATATTAAAAGTAAACATTAGTTGTTCTAAATATTATTAGTAAGCTGAGCACAATCAATTTCAACATTTATTAATTACTCACTTCCCATCCAACGTGTATATCATTGAGTTCAGATGATTCACCATTTTGAACCCAAATATAGGCAGCAGTTTTTTGGTTCGCATGAATTTGCGGATTATATACGTCAATTATTGCATAGGCTCCATGGTATACACCAATGCTTGTATCAAGTGTGGCAAACTAGTGATTAACAATTTAAATTTATTTAGTTAAATTCCTTCAGGTACAAGTTAATTCACTGAATGTAAATTGAAAAAAAAAATATATAGCAAGGAATTAGTAAC
Organism: Elaeagnus macrophylla; assembly: GCA_029378325.1. NCBI lineage: Eukaryota > Viridiplantae > Streptophyta > Magnoliopsida > Rosales > Elaeagnaceae > Elaeagnus > Elaeagnus macrophylla. The sequence goes on from CM055644.1 coordinate 2,383,629, forward strand.
ATACATGTTGTCCAGGATATTCACTTGTCAACTCATGTTGAAAACCTTGAACATCATCACCATCAATTGTTGCATTTTTATTTAGAGATGTTTTCATTTTCATAATAGGTATCTTTCCTGGAGGACAACCTTTTGTTTGTAGGTAGGTTTCTGATGTATTAGGGAAATTGTTTATAAAACTTGGCCTCATCTGCATCAAAATTAATTGTCAATATAAGGTTAATGTTATTTATTATGAAGAAAAAAATATTAATTATCACAAATTTGTAATCATCGTAACAATGTGAAGAGGTCCAATGTTATTTCAATAGTTAATCCTAGGGGTAGCAAATCTCATAAATAGTAGTGTTGGGTTAACATATATAATATAAATGCTATTATCTTGTTGGATTATTTCGGTTCAGATAATCTCAGATTGAGTTATAGTGTTGTTGACTCAAAAAAAAGTACATTGTTTTAACCAAATATAATTTATTAAATTTATTCGAATAGTATCGTGTTCATCTCGAGTTTAATGAGTAAAATAATATTAAAATATTAATTTAAAGGGTTAATTTTAAGTTATTGTGTTGTCTTTAATTTATTTGATCTATTTAAAAAATGGGTTAAAATGGGTCGCGTCATATTGTGTGATCGTGTCAGGTTACTTCATGTTTGGATAAATCTCGTGTCGTATTACAAATTGTTACCTCTAATTATTCTTATTCTTTTTTTAATATCAGCAGTTAATCCTATTCTGTTACATATTAAAGAGAGAACCATGCTTTAATCACAAATTGTTATAAGGATCACAAATGACATATAGCATATCTAAAACATCACTGCATGTCTCTTTTACGTATTCATATGACGCAACAGCATTTTACCCTTCACAAATATAGATCATGATCTAATAAATTTATAATAGAAATACGTAAGTAAAGTAAATTACTTAGGTGTTTTGCTTTCATAAATATGCGTCTGGTTAAAATCTATATTACATATATTCTTTTACGACATCGAATGTTAATAAAAGTTTACCAATTTAACCTCGTGAACCCACACAGCCAAACCATATTCATGTAGCATTGGTTGGACACAATACATAATAAAAATAGAGAAACAATATAGCATAGATAAACAATAATAATAAAAAAAAAATACCTGAATTTTATGATTCTTAAGTAGAGGATGATCAAATGCGGGTTGCTTATACAATTCAACACATTCATATTCATCAACATTGGCATTGGGCTGCAAAAAATGTGTTATTAAAATGTGTTTCGAATCCACCATTCTCAATTATTGATAAAATAAAATAAAATAAAAAATTAGAATAGGAAAGCAATATTCGAAATGATTCTTATATTCTAGCTCACATTAATAGAAAGGAAAAAAAAAATCTAATAAATATAGGTTAAAAATACCAACAAATAAAGAACCATATTAGTACGTAAAAGGAAAAAAAAGAAAAACTCAAAAATGAAATCATACTACTTGCAGACTTGATTTGAAATTTCTCCCATTCAGAATCTTGCTAGCTCGAGTTCCTATGTTCATGTTCCGTCCATGAACTCCAAAAAAACATACACATAGAGTTAGCAATTGCGGCCAACACAAAGTCATCGTATTCATCCTATTCAACCCAAAAGTATTTTCCTTTGAACTTTTATGTACGTACGAGTAAAGTATATTTATATATACATTGTACATTGACTGATATGAATAAATGTGCTTATTTGGTTTTGACTGGCATATTTAATATTCATAAATAATAATCTTAAAAGAGAAATTTTACAAATCATTTCCCCCCTATTTTTTATAAGGCAAGTATGTAAAATATTTTTTTTTTTCCATATTTGACATATTTGTACTATTAATTGCACTTATATAGTTATATTCCACGTTTTTTTTATAAGATTATTATTAATAAATTATTTTTGTGACAATAATAATTTAAATTGTGATAGAATTTATATCCTATTCATAAATAATATAATATACTTTACAAATATGAAATTCATGTTTTCATTTTCCTTAAATGCCAAACAACAATCATGCATTAAACATCAAAATCAGGAGCGTTTTTCTTTCAAAATTTCAATAAATTGCATTTATTAAAATTGAGACGTTAAAATAACATTTTTTTTTTAAATTAAAGTAATTGAAAAAACACATACCTTTTGTTTTTTTGATAAATAAATATTTCTGTTGATCTAACCACTGATTTAGAAGCTAATAACTAGTTTGTTTTGAGTATAGTACTTGTGAGTAGGAGGTTTGTGAGTAGGCCATAGACTAAGCTATGTATTTCTTAAGGTGCTAGTGATCTTGTAATTTTAAACAAGAATGCGACTTTAATTATTTAATTTTTAAATAAAATATTTTAGTCTTATAATTTAAAAAAAATGTACAATTTAATTTTAAAATGATTAATTTTAGTCCAAAAAAAGTGTACATAAATTTGTAACTTTAGACTTTTAGAATAAAAATATACATTTTTTCAAAATTACGAGATTAAAATGCTCAACTTAAAAACAACGGATTTAAAATGCTCATTTTGTAAAAGTTATAGAACATCATGCCTCTTCACCCTATTACTTATTAAACTAACAAATATATCATTAAATTATCATAAAAATTACAAATATATCATATAATTATTTAGTGACAAAAATAACACTTTAGTATAATGGTACAAATTTTTCACTGAATTCTTTATTATTTATACAAATTTACTATCAAATTTGTTAGTATTGATACAAAACTACTATCAAACTTCTTAATAGTTGTACAAGTTTATTACAAAAAATATAACATAATAGTATATTTATATTATTAATTATACTTAAATATTATTTTTATCATTCAATAAATTTAAATTTAAATTTAAAAGATATAATTATAACTTTTTCAATATTTTAATAATATATTTATTAGTTTACTTATATAAAGACTTGCTGGTATCAATGAAATCATTAGGTGATGTTTCTTCAACCAAACAGTTCATTTCTCTTTCACTCTCAAGTTCTGAAAGAAATTAATTATTTTGATTATGTTGAAAATGAATCATGCATAAAGTTTACATGACATGATAAAAATTATTGAAATTAGCAATTTTGAAGTACTTTTCACTAAATTTTAAAAACTCATGATTAGGTGATGGCAAAGAAGCAAAGAGAATAGATAAAGAAAGATACTGAATATACTATGTGTAGTGTGACTTTCATTACTTAATAATACTGTGTACAAACGGGTATTTATAAACTTAGGTACTGTAGAGCTTGTTACACATCAGCACACTAGTATTAACAAACTCTAACAATCTCTCATTCTCTTACATTCAACACTCCTCATAAGCTCATGGTACACTGAGCATGCTTTTTAAATCAACAAATTAATCTGTGACTTACTAAGAGTTTTGTTAGAATATCAACCACTTGTTCTTGATTAGGTGTTTACTCTACAATCAATATTTTAGCTACAACTTTTTCTCTTATAAAGTGAAAATTTATGTCAGCATGCTTAGTTCTTGAATGCCATACATGATATTTTGCTAGGCTGCCTGCAGTTACATTATCCAATAAAACTATGGGAGGATGACTAGATTGAATTTGTAGCTCATTGAACATCTTCACTATCCACCTTACTTATGCCACAGTGTGAGCCAAAGCTTAATTTATTGAAAATATAGAATACATAAATAATATTTGAGGCATTGAGAATATGAAATTTTCTTTTGAAATTGATTCATAAAAAATTCAAAATGAATAATTACCTTTGAATTACTAATACAGAATAACACTCGATGTATTAGTGATACAAGAAAAATATGTTTTTGATAAAACATGTTTTACGCAGAAACAAATTTTATATAATACCACAAATCAGCTCAAACAAACAAGTATAAGAAAAGAGGGATTACAAAAGTGTAAAAAATGTAATAAATAAGTGAAAGGAAGAGGTATTTATAATTGATTTTTCAGTTTTCAGGACCCTTGTCAACACCTCGCCTTACACCTTTTGAGGCTTTGCTGACCACCCCAGCAAATCTCGCACAAGATATCGTGAGGTCTAACAAATCATAATTTCATCTTATGCACACTCGCAGACTTTTCACCAACTATTTCGGTGAGCTATTGGCGAGATATCCGCAAGGCCCTTACAAGCCAAGAAAAATAAGTTTTTCCATACAAAATTTTACCAAATAAAAAATCATAAACACCTACTAACTTAGGAAAACAAATGCAAATAAAAACACATTTTGACATGCAATTTATATGCTCTCAATATCCTGTGGTATGTGTATCATACAAACATATAATAATGTTAAGATCTATATGAGTGTGTTTTATACTGATTCCAAGCAAGCACCGTATATAGAGATAAACCATACATTAAATAAAATAAATAGACTCTATATTTTACACAAAAAAAAAATACCAACAAACACACACAAAAAAAACTTAATGTACTTACCAAATTTAACATATTGATTCATATTTATCGAATTTAATAGATATTTTGCACACCATACAACTTTCTACTTCTACAGATTTTAAACTACTTTATATTTTAAATAAGTTTTGAGTACTTTTTAATTTTGGCAACTTTTGAACAACATTCTTTTTTTAGAAATTTTAAAAAATATATTCTTATAAATTTTGAAAAAACTTTATACTTATAGAAATTTCAAAAAAAAAATTTATATTTAAAATGTTTGAGAAATTTTTCATTTGTAAACTTCTAAAAAAATTATCATTAAAAATTTGAGATAACTTTCAATTTTCGTAAGTTTGAAGATTGAAAATATTCATATTTTTCAAAAATAACCTTTTATTTCTGGAAAACTTGAAAAACTTTCTCTCTCTCTCTCTCTCTCTTTTTTTTTTTTTTTTTTATAAATTTTTAAAATTTTTTGTATTTTTTTAAGATTTGGAAAAACAACAAAAATAGCACCCTCAAAACTTATAATAATAAAAATAACACCATTTATGTTCAAATCATATATTTCTATAATTAAAAAAAAAAAAACTTTATTGTCGTGTTATTTTTGATATTATAATTTGAGGGTGTTATTTTTGTTGTTTTCCCAAAACATTTTTATATTTTAAAAATTTTGAAAAATTTCTAATTTAAATGTTTTTTTGAAGAACTTCCTATTTAGAAATCTTGAAATTTTTTATATTATCGAAACATAAACTTTTTATTACTACAAATTTCTAGAACATTTTTATTTTCATAAATTTTTACAAATTTTTATTTTTAGAAATTTTGTAAAAATATTTGATATTTAGAAAATTTGTATTCTTATAAAATTTCAACAAAATTATATATATATTTTAATTTAAAAACCTTTTTTCTTTTAAGAAAATTTGAAAAACTTTCTTACTTTAATTTATAAGTTTGAAGCTAAAAATTTTGTAAACTTTTCTATTTTCAAAAATTTTGAATAATTTCAATTTTTAGAAATTTCCAACAATTTTAACTTTTAGAAATTTCCAAAAAAAAAAAAAAAAATTTAATATAAAAAATTTCTAGCAAATATTTATACTAATAATTTTATAACAAGTTTGTTTGAAAATTTAAAAACTTTCTATTTTAGTAGTTTTTCAATGACTTTTTATTTTTTGCACGTTGTGAACAACTTTCAATTTTTAAAAATATTATTTAATTTTTTTTTTCTATTTTTAGAATCATTGAAAACTCTCTTTTGTTAGAAATTTTGAACAAATTTTCATTTATTAAAAACTTTTATTTTTAGAAATTTAGAAAAAAAAAATTGTATTTTTAGAACTTGTTAACACATATTAATTTTTAAAAATTAAAAAATAATTTTTAAGAAAATATTAAAAAATATATTTTTAAAAAATTTGAAAATTATTTTAAAACAACATATTTTCAGAAATTTCAACAAATATCTAGACTTATAAATTTCTACCAATAATCTATTTTATAAATTTTGGAAATTTTTTATTTTAATAAACATTGAAAAACTATATTGTAATAAAAATTTTGAAAAAAATATTTATTTTTAAAAATCATTAATATTTAGAAATTTATATAATTTTTTTTAGATATTTTTGTTGCTCTAAAAGTATATAAGATTTTACGCAAGTGCATGTGTCGCAAACAAGTAATATAATGATGAGAAAGATCGTTCCCACGGAAATTAGAATACTAGAAAGTATAATAAAAATTAACTAATAAAAATAATATTTGGTGTTTTTGTGTATCAAAATAAAATAAATAGTACGAGAAGACAATAGTAAAAATATTGAAACAGAGTTCAATGAGAAGGATATCAAGAATCGCAAATAGATAAATCAGTTAGGATTGCAAATGTAACAAGTGATGTAAAGAGACTGCGTTGCTGCAGCAATGCTGTGGCAAAGTGCAACAGTAACTAAAATTGCGAAAATTACACAGAATTCTTCCAAATCTGCAATGTTTATATATTCTATGACTCAATAAAACATATTCTTATGCACAACTGAATCTAAGAACAAGGTTTCATGCACAAATTCTCTTGGGTTATGTGAGATAATTATATATTTTTATATTAATTTCTACACATTATTCTAGCTTCATCCAACTTAAATTAACATTTTCAGAATTAATCTTAGTTTACTATCCTATCAATTGTTAATCAAGCAATCAATAAGAATAAATCAATAAATTAAGTATTGAATAACTAGCACCCTTTGTCAAGCAAAGTACAAATTTCTAAAATTGAAGCACAAAATCTACATACACTTGGACATCCACAACCCTAACTGTAATAAAATTTGCCAAACATATTTATGAAATCAAGCATAAATTTATATTTGTTCAAAATCAGATCCATATAGTTTTGGAGAATGGATAATTGAGAAGAATCAAATAATAATGAAAAAATGAATAAATAAATGGATCCCTTAAATCAACCCTAAGTTAATTGGATTATGAATCTTTGTCTCTTTCTTGCTCTCTTCAATAAAAATCCTTGCAAATCAGTCCCACAAGTGGTCTCTTCCAGATCCTCCTTGATGCTCTGTTCTACGTTTTCCTTTCTCTGTTGTTAATCTGTCCAGATTTTCTTTTTGCCTATGTTGTATATTTTCTGGCTCTCTGTGCCGAACTATTTTTTTCTGTTTTATTAGCCGCCCTATTCTTTTAATCTCTAAGTTTAATTTGGGTTAAGCTTTTTGTGTTAAGTCCCAAAATTGCCCCTAAAAAGGTGAGTCATTAAATGTCTAAAATTATCATTTTATTAAAAGTCAAAATCAATCCCTAATATTTATTTCCAATTCCACGCTGTTTATTCCTAATTTGCTTTGTTGTGGCAATGCTGCAGCAAAATTGATTTCACTACTTTGTTGTTTTTTGCAAGACAGCATATGAAAATTTAATGAGTTAACATCAAAATATAAGTATTTTTAAAGAAATTCAAAATACTTTTAGATTTAATATCAAAGAATTACTCATCTTCACAAATTTAACAAATAATGTTCAAATGAATATAATATGCAAGTACTAATAAATATAAACAAGCAAGTATTTATAAATAAAATCTAATAATACTCTAATAAATTAGAGTTATCAATTTTAAAATATTTTTATTTTTAATAAATTAAAAAACTTTATATTTTCAGAAATTCTAAGAAAATTTCTATTTATAACATCTGAAAAAAGCCTACTATTAGAAATTTAAAAACATTTATATTTTGAGAAAATTTATAAAAATTTTATTTTTTTTAAGTTTGAAAAATTATAAATTTTATAGAATTTTCTATTTTTAGAAAATTTTAAAAATATATGGTTTTTGCAATTTCTAACAAATTTTAATATTTTAAAATTTCCAATAGATATCAATAAGAAAGTTCTAACAAATTTTTATTTTTAGAAATTAAAAAAAAAACATATTTTTGAAAGTTCCATCAACTCTCTATCTTTATAAGTTTGATATACTTTCTATTTCTAGTAAGTTTTCCGTAACTTTCTATCTTTGTTAAGTTTTGAACAACTTTCAATTTTAAAAATTGATAAGAAATTTTTATTTTTAGAAAATTAATTTTTTTTTTAATTTTTGAACTTTGGAAAAGCTTTGTATATTTATAAATTTTGAATAAAATTTCTTCTTCTTCTTTTTTTAATTTTGGAAACTTTTTATTTTTAGAAAATTTTTACAACTTTCATTTTTTAAATTTTGAATTTTTTTTGAAAATCTGCCTTCTATATGTTTAGGAATTTTTAAAAACATTCCATTTTATAATTTTTCTTAAATATTTCTATTTTTAGAAATTTTAAGAAAATTTTTAAAAAAAATGAGAAAAAATTTATAGTTTAGAAAATTTGAAATTTTTTATAATATTTGGAAAAAATTTCATTTTAAAAATAACTGAGAATTTTTTTTTTACTTTTATAAGTATTAAAAAAATTGTTTCTGTTGAAATTTTCAACAACTTTTTAATTTTAGGATTTTTTTAAAAACTTTATATTTTTAAAAAAGTTAAGAAAAACTTTGTTTATAGAAATTCTGAAAAAAAAAAAAATATTTTTTGTACAATTAAAATTATTTTCTATTTTTAGTAAGCTTGAAAAAAAATCTTTATTTTGAAAGTTTCAATATTTTCTTTATTTTGTAAAGTTTGAAAAAAATTACAAAAGAATTGAAAATTTTTTATATTTTTAAAAGTTTTGAATAACTTTCAACTTTTAAAAATTTTCAAAAATTTATATTTTTAGAAATTTTTTACAACTTTCTAGCTTTTGTAATTTTCAACAAATTTGTACTTTTAGTAAAAAAAAAATTACAACTTTCTATTTAATTAATTGATGGAAATTAACAATTCTAAATGATACTAATGTTTGGTCAATCAAACTAAGAAGAAAATTCACCCAAAAAAAAAAAATCAAGCTCAAAAGGTTGTGGTTGCTGGTTACCTAAATAGCTTCGCCTCTGGTCGGCGCATTGCGGGGGTTGGATAGGATTGTAATCTTAGTCAATTTTTTTTTATAAAAAATTAATTATATGTATATTTTTAATATTAAATAAATATTTTATTTGTAATAATATATTGTGTATAACTTTTTATATACATATTTTGAAATATATTAATAATATTTAATAAATATGTGGATAAAAATGATATAAATTATAAATAAAGTGGTTAAATATATATATATATTTTTTTCATATATTTAGTAACTATTAGTAACAAAAATAAAATTGTGGTAATATATTATGTAAAAATTATTCTTAAATATGATAATCCAAAAAAAATTTAAATATTTAACTTTAAACTCAACATTATAAAAATAAAATTTTAAAAATAAGTATATGATAAGCGTCATATTAAAGTTTTAAGTTTATGTTTATTATATTTTATTTCAACTCAAATTTTACTTTATATAATATTATATTATTTGACATTTTATTTTAATAATCTTTAAAATTTATTTGAACTTTTTTTATATAAAAATTTTATTATTTTTATTATTATTGATCAGTTTTATATTGTTTATAAACATATATTTTTAAATATAATCTCAAGGTAAAAATTTTAAATCATATTTTACTTTTTACATTTTCATATGTTTATTTTAGTTTTAACAATTATAAATTTTGACATGTTTAATTGAACTTTCTATTTGCTTAAATTTTTAGTGAATACATTTATTTTATTCACGAATGATACTAATACTTATTAACTTATTATATTTTTGTTTAATTTTTGTTATAAGTTAATTATAATGTGTTAACTCTATATTTTTTTAGTGCTAACTCTATGTCTCCATTATAATATAACATAAAAAATTTAGTATTAAATTAAATATATTTTATTATAATTCTTATTAATTTTTTTACTTTATATAAAAACAAATTAAATTTTAACTCCCTGTAATTTATACCACAATAATATTAATCACAATCCACATCACAAGTGTGAATTTATAATTTAACCTTTTCTTCCGCATTTTATTTTAGTTCATTGATGTCATATCATGTGCACAATAACAGTGTGCTTTGAATTCAATCAGCCTAGCTAATAAGATGTATATTAATTATCTATTCTCTGCTACGCAAGTAACAGAAATTAATGCACAACCTCAAGATGCCAAGTTTAGTACTAGCTTGGGACAGATCCAATTTCTTAAATGGTTTCATTACTATTATTACTCAAAAAGAAATAAAACTATTACATGCTTTAAAAACACATGTAGGGCTAATGTATGCCTTTTTATATGTAAATATATGTAATTGCTAATTCTTACGTTTTCTGTGACTTGGGTACAACTATTTTGAATTCTTTTGGTTAACACAGAATAGGCATTAGGCACAAATAATAATTATTATTTATATGTATATTTATTATAATACTCGAGAGAAAAACAATTTCTATGCATTAGCTAAAATTAGTTGACGACAACATGGACAATTAGAATTATTAAACATATGTATGTCTATACAATCTGAATGAAATGCATGCCTACAAGATGGCAAAATCAATAAAGATTCTCCATCTACAAACTCCGATAAACATAAAGGACATGTGTCCTCGTTATATGGGAGTTGTAAATCTATAGAGTAAGTGGTGGAACACATCCCTTGACGTACGAGAGGATCCACACTCCTAACAATTTTAGAATCTCTACGTAAACACATCCATATAAAAACAACTAAAATCAAAATTAAAATACAACCTATTGTAACATAAAAAGAAATTGTTCCCTCTGTTGAAGACAAGTCCTCAACGCCATAGAACCGATTTGTAATACCCATATTTTATATATATATATATCTTGCAGGCCCTGCAACAATAGAGAGAAGAAAGATGTTACAATTAGTACAACTTTATGAGAACATTTAAATTACAAATAACAAGTTTATGACAGAAAAATTACAACTAAATATACCTCTTATATATTCTGTTTTGATTGAAAATTAATATAAAATACAAACTAATGACCCCTTTTTGGTATAAACGAAACATACAACACATGAAAAATGACCACTTTTTTGCGAAGAAATAATTGACCTTGTAGTTCCTATCAATAATTATCAGCTGCAGGTAAACACAATGATCAGAGTTAATTTAACTGATCACTTCCTTCTGTAAATAGTTTTTGATCAAATAAATTGCTCCTTCGTAGCTAATCCAATGACATTGCCGTAAATGGGAGTTTGAGCAATAAGCCTTCCTTCTCCACACCCAAATTGGGTGCTTATAGATTGATAAAATAATAATAATACAATGACATTAATGGAAAAAGAAAAAGAAAAAAAATATGCTCTAATTAATTTAATTTCAAACAAACCAATAATGATCAGAAAAAGTACAGCTTGAAACAAAAGTAAAGATGATACTATTTTCTATGACTCATCATCATTCTTATACTGTTGATTACCAACAAAAGGTGACAAAGTGCGTCCAAACGTTTGCTTCAAAACCAGGCTACAGTCTCTCTCTCCTTTGTTTCAACTTAACGAAAACAAGGTCACCAAGTTCTAAAAAGATTTGCTTCAGTTCAACATCAAAATACAATGGATAATAGCAGAATTGGATATATACATTTATATACCGCTCAGACAAAAACGATGGACAATAGCGCACGAGATCAAGATAGTAGAGCATTAATCGAAGCATGAAAGCAATAAATTTTTTATGTTGCATAGAAAGAAAATAAAACCCAAAGGAATCAGATTGGTGGAGAACAAAAATATATATTCTTTTACGTTATAAAAAAAAATAAATATACCTTTTCTTTTTTCTTATGAAAATAAAAAATATAACTCTATACATAAGAGGTTATGAACCCAAAAATGTAGTTGGCTAATAGAAGCAAACAATTGAATATTCTAATCATGTAAAAATAATAAATTTGGATCCAAAAGTTGATAATTGGGTACATGAGGACCTGAACCAATTTTGGAAGCAAAAAGAAATAATATGAACTTTCGGCAAGAGCCAAAGGTGGTCACGAAATCTCCCCACTAGGCTGTATCTAGATGTCAACTTTGATTGAAATCCACATCACCCATCAACTTCATCCATTAATTGATTCAACTTTGATACTAAAGATTAAAAAGAGCAAAATATCGAATCATTTCTAACAATGGAGAAAGGGTTGGGCTTTCTAATGCGGTAGTAAGAAAGTAATAAAAAAGAAAAAGGAAAGAATACAAAAGTTCATAGCCAAAAACAAAACAAAAAATAAATAAATAAAAGAAGAGAAGATAGAAACACAGAAACACTAGCTTCCGGCACCTAGTTAGTCCAAATGTTGACAGAGAAAAAGTGGAATAAAGTTGCATCAAGCGAGGAGTAGTAGATGACTTATACTTCTGACAAAATGAGTGAAGTCTGAGCTTCTTCTACTCTCTCAAATTTCAATTTCAATTTCAATTTCAATTTCAATATATATATATATATAAAAGAATAATAATTTAGCAGTTCAATAACATAAATTTTTAATAGCAAATTAAAAATAGTAAATTTAAGTACTGCTTAAAGATAAAAAGTGCTATTAGCAAGATTATATATATATATATATATAAACAAACATTTTGAATAACCAACCGATCATATTTATCATTTTGAGAACTCAATGAACAAACCAAATACGAATTTCAATATTTTACAAACATAGTTTTTTTTTTTAATAACCAAACATAGTCATTATATAAACAAACATATTGTCAATATACTTGTTTGAAAATGGATATGAAAATTACTGGATCATAAGATATTCTTCTAATTAATTCCAATGAAAGGGACATTGACAAAGTTTCTGCACGTACCAAACCAGGAAGCCTATGTACTTTTCTTATTATATATTTTAGAGGGTACTTTATTTTTTAAGAAGTGGTACGTACTCTTTGAGTTTAAAAAAAATGTTTTTAATTTTTTTTCGTAAAAGTATGTTTTTTAAGTCTCTTGTTGTATGAGATTCTTTATTTCGTAAAAAGTGGTGTTTAATTTTTTAACTTAAAAAATATATTTTTAAATTTATTTGCTTATAAAAATATTTTTTTAAGTCCTTTTATTTTTAAAATTAAATGCATCAGATAAAGATAAAGTCAACTTTACATTCCAATTTTCGTTAAATCTAATTGAATATCACATAGATCGCATATATTATTTATATTTTTCAATAGATATATACTTAAAAATTTAATATTTAATTAAAAAATTACTCAAACTTTTTTTAAAAAAAGAAATTCTTTTAAACTTAAACAAAATTTTCAATTAAACATAAACAAAATTTTTATTATCTAATATCCAAAGTCACAAATTAAAAAATGAAATTTTTATTTAAGTTAATTGAAAGAAATTGTTAAAAATTGGAGTAATTATATAATTAAAAATTACTTCATTAGATATATATCTATAAAAAAATATAAACATGCATGTGGTATAGTGCTACTTCACTAGATTTAATAAAAAATTAGATGAAAAATTAATTTTGTCCTTGCCTAACACTTAGCAAGTATTCATCACCAATTATCGAGGGTTGAAATATTAGGAAATAGTTTTATTTCTTCTGTTAATTGTAGATCTCAACGGTTGCGGCTAAATAATGTAATAATTTGTGTAAAAAATTGGGACTATTATCCCTATATATGTATATATATATATATATATATATATACACGTGTTACATTTTACTTCATTTTTATTTTGCTTTTTAAGTTTAGTATTCTAATGAATAAAATACTATAAAATAATTGCCAAAAAATGAGTTATATTTTATATTTAAATATAAGTATCTCAATTTAAAATAATTATTTGTTATTATTTTAATGAATATCAATCTAAAATTAACAAGTAAACAATGAAAAAATCAATAAAATAAGAAAATTAAAATTGACACATGTTTTTAACTTCTTTTATTTAGGAAAATACATATAAATTAATAATAGCATAAACTCAGTATTAAAAATATAATAAAATTATTTTAACCTCAAAGATAAAAGTAATTTTGAAAAAATAGATTTTGCAAAAAATGATTTTGGGAAAAAAAAAATTTTCTCCCTAAAATAGAAATATTTTGGTGTATGAGATAAAAATGATTTTTCAAAAAAGTGATTTCAGAGTAAAAGTAATTTGAATGGACATATTGAATGAAATTTTTGAAAATTAAGTAATTTTCTTATATTTAATATCATAAATAAGGAAAAATTATATAACATGTTAAATGATAATTTTTTAATCTTGATTTTCAAGACTGATAAAAGACTTGAAAGAAATAGAACTCTATTAAGAGTATGATTATTTATCGATATTAAAAATAATAATATATACCTATTTGTAATTAAAACAAATTATTGATTAAAATTGTCTAAAATTTATTAGTTGAGCAATTTACATCTATATAATAGTAATAATACATATGTATATACACTTGTAGTATACACACATATATATGCTTTGTTGTATGAATATTTGTGCTAAACTCTACCCCTTTCTACTTCCTTGAGCACAATACAATGCTCACAAAGATCCATTCCACTGGTATGCCCTTCTAACATATAAAGCTGTTACTTCTTGACTACCTTCAACAGAATTAAAGATCCCTTTGACACCCTCATCTTACCTTGCTCAATTTTATTGAATTTCCCAAGTTGTCTAACATTTCAAAGGAAATTAAATTCTTTTTAATTTCTGGCACATACCTGACTTTTGTTAAGAACTTCTTTGAGCCATTATTCAAATTCAATCTGACTTTGCCAATACCTTTGACTCTGCACTCTAAATTATTTCCAAGAAAGTACCGTACCAAGATCATTTTCTTAAAGATCAACATGTTGTATAATCACTTTCCTATTACCTACATTAATTAGTCTCACACCTACAAAATCACAACTCATACCTAATTACATTTATTAGTCTTATTCTTACTTAATAATTTTCTATAACTACTAAGCATTTATTAATACAACAAGAACAAAGTCTAAGACAATCTAGAAAATTTAAATAATTTATAGAAATCAAGTTTAATATTTCAACACAACAAGCCTTTTATTGATTGGACAAATATGAAACGTGTAACCTGAGTCTCGTATCCATTCTCTGTCAGACTTTAGAGTGGAAATCATCAATACTCTAGGTGCATCATATGTATCAGTCACTACAACACTTTCACCAACACTAGTGTTTTCAAGATTGGACAATCACGCCAATATTGGTCTTCTCTATAACATGCCCAACACTTAGTATCTCTTTTTTTGGACTTTGATCTACCTTTATTATTGAACCCTTTGTCCCTTTTAACGATCTATCTCTAGTGAATAAAGACTTTCTTGTGATCTCTTCTCATTTCTTTCTTTTCTTGTTTCAACTCAAAATCTTTAGTTCTGAGGGATTCCCTCACCACAATTTCAAATTTTAATATTCTTCACTTCATGAAACATAACTAAATTAAGCAATATGATTGCTTGATTTTCATCTGAAAACTCCTCTCCAAAATTAGCAAGTTCTTTTATCATACGTTTGAGTTCATTCAAATTGCTTTCTATACTCTTAGAAACATCCATCTTGAACCCAAATAATTGAACTTTGAGACTTATTCTGCTTTACAAAGATTTAACTAGGTATAGTTCATCTCGTTTATTCCAAACCTCCAAAGCAATCCTCTCCTTATCATTTTTCTAATAATTGATAGTTAATTTCAAGCTTATACTTGTACAAGCCTTTTCCAGTAATTTCTTATTGATCTATGATGTGGAGTTCTTTGGGTATTCAGGATCTTTAGCAACATCTTGTTGAACCAGAAGGGAGTACATTTTCTGTTTTCACAAACTATAGCACCAATTCCATCGAATTTATCAATCTTATACTTCAAGTAAACCATTCATAACTCTTTCTTCAAGAAATGGGCAACGATTTGTTGAACTAGGAAATGATGTTGATCAAGCACTCTTTACCACAAAAAAAATTCTTCGAGCCTTCGCAAGAAATATGGCTCTGACCAAGATTGTTAAAGATTATAACATAAACTTGAGAACAAGACAAATGCAACCAATTAGAAACATAAAATAAACACATTACACAATCCAATTTTTACGTGCTTATACATTCAGTGCAAGTGCCTAATCTACGGGAGGGAACAACCTTGCCAATTCACTATGATCTTGAAATGTTTACACTCTCAAGCAACTCTTGATTTGGAGCCTCATAATAACATGTTAGCAAGTATATACTTGAATTAGTCCCAAAATAGTATGTTAACTTGTACATAAGTGTAACTATTTAGTTTATAAACAATCTATAAATTATGTACAACATGTACATATGTTATATATACACATATATTATGTACAACTAACATATTATTTTGGGGCAAATTCAATTATGTACATATTGCACATGTTATTTGGCTCAGACTCAACAATTCTTTTTGATGAAGATTGCACTATCACACCAAGTACGCACAAATACAACAGGTTCAGAACCCTGTAATCTCAGCAAGAACTCACAATTACACCCACACTACAATATGTGCCTCATAGTTCTATTTACAGATCACTTGCAATTAAATTACATAAGGCATAATAGGTTATGTAAGCCTTACAGTGCGTCTGCATAACTACCAATTAACTAACTCCACAAGCAGTGCTGACTTGGCTCTTCCATAAGCTGGCTCTTCCATAAGCTAGCTATGTAAAGAATAAGAAAGTGGAGAGGAAGGTTAATTATGTATGGGCTATGGCAGACTATCATTTTAGAATCTCATTTTCATCCAGTTTTTTAGGGAAAAATATAGGAACTTTCTTAACTTAATAACAATTTCCTTGTTTCGGACAAATCTTTTTGTATTCCAGTACTCGTATATTTAAGCCAAATATTTAAAATTCATGCATTGCCCTATTCAAGTCCAAATGCAGTATACATCCATATGAGTATGCTTTCCGAAATGGCTTTAGTTGAACAAACATCAACTAAAATATATACCCTAAAATATGTTCACTTTAAAATATATCAATCGTGAAGCAAATTGCTCACACCAAAGTATATATATAATATCCCAAATTTTAAAAGTAAATTTTTTAAAGGAAAATATATATTGAGATAAATTAGACTTTGATATGTATAGATCTTAAATATATGATATATAATAGACATTATTAAAAATTAAAAGGATAATGAAAGATACAAAAGAAGTACTCCATCTTTAACTAAAATTTAAGAGCATAATAGATCATTTCAAAAAAAAAAATTCTTTTGAGATTATTTCATATAATGTTAGTATTGACAAGTGACAGCACAAATTCATCTTTAACCCATTATTTTTCTAAAAATAAAAAAAAGTGCAAGAGATGTGAACCCAATTCACAACTAATATTAATATGAAGCATACAATAAGGGATATCCTTGAACTCTTGCCAAACAAAAAAAAGAGCAAAAATCATAAATAATTATATAAATTCTTCCATTTTTATATAACTTTTACTCAATTTATTTAAAAAATAACCCCTCACCTACCCTTTTTTTTTTTTTTTTATAGACGACACATATATATTTTTTGGTAGATGACACATAAATTCTTTTTTAATAAATGACATATATATATTTTTTTCAAGTATTTAACACATACGTTCTTTTCCTAAAATAGCACATATGATATCACATATTTTTTTTTATTATGCAACATATGACTTTTTTTCTTGTTATGGCACATGTGTCTTTTTTAAATACAACTTCCACTTTTCATTAAGTAAAAAGAATTGAATTATACAGAAAAATATATATATTTAATTATACATAAAAAATATATATATTTAATTAAATAAAAAAAAATACATCAACATATACCAAATGCAACCTGTAAAAGAAAAAAAAAAAGAAAAGAAAAAAAGAATAAGCAGCCCAACCTACGTGAGATGAAGAGAGGGGTTAATTAAGAAACCGGGACCACTACACGAGGTCATGTAGCACAATTATTCCTTATATAAATACGTGGAAAAAAAAGAATAGAGCATCGTAGTTTTAAGCGATGTGAGAGTAGTTTTAAGCATGTGAGTGGAATGAGAATTATTATTATTATGTAATGTTTTCATTAAGATAACATGTGAAATTAAATATAAAAATATTTTGAATTATTTTCATTATAATTTTTATTAATATCAACTGAATATATCGTTATTGTTGTTGATCATTTCCATGAGTGCAAATTTTTTTTTAATAAAAAAAAATTTAAAGATTATTATTATAAGAGAAACATATGTAAGTATTAACATATAATTTTTTTTTTCCGTTTATAGCTAACAGATGAATATCTATTATTACTTTCTTAGAGTAAAATCTTGATTCAGAAAACAACATTTTGAATTACCTTACTAAACAGATATGTTTATTTTATCTCAAACGGCAACATATTAATTTATTTAGTAACACTATAATTGTGAGTATCAGTATAAAGGGCATTAATGCTCTACAAGAAGAAGAAAAAATACATCAAGATAAGCATGAAAACATAGCAAACAAAGAGGGTATTACGTATAATTTGTATTAAAAAGTCAAAAGGTATAAACTATTCTCATTAGAAAGTGAGAAGGGTTCTACAATTTCTCTATAAAATGAAAAGATAAAACCTTATTAAACATATAATATAACTGAGAGGCTTTAGATAGTCTCAAGTATATTCTTCAGATTCAGCTCTACCAGGGTTTTTTTTTTTCCATCATTTAATTAAAAAAGAGTTTAGTTTTTTGGTTCACGATAGTACTTTTCAATTTACTCTTTAGTTACTTAGTATCTGTAGTTAATCATTTCCATGAGTATAAAGTTTATATTTTTTAAACAATATTCCTAACAATCTTTGAAATTTATAACCATATGCAATATTAATAACATCCCTGTTTTTAAGAATTTCTCACACTAGAAATCACTAAAACTGTATATCTTGATTCAGAATAAATTCCTCCTCTTATTGAGACTGTTATCACATATATATAGGTATTTACAATTTACAGCTGTCTTGTTGAGACAAAGTCTGACATTCTGCGATATGTCAATCAGATTGGACGTTTATGCAGACTGTCACTTCCTTCAAATGATGTATGACCTGTGACGCATATGTGGAGTCAGAGGGTGAGTGATTTACCTCGTTTGTACGATGTCTTGTGACCAGCCAATGTAAATAACATCATATGTACGATGTTATCTGATGCGGAGCTCTATATCAGATCGTACTTATGAAGTGATGTCATACTTCGTACTTATGAAGTGATGTCATACTTCGTACATATGACGTCATGTAATTTAGATCGTATAGCACTTGATGACTTCGTAAATACGAGGTCATCTGATCAGTATGTACGAAGTCCATTTATGCTCAGGCAACGAAGACGATGTTTAGATCACTTCACTAGCATGGGGTCTTTTGTTCTGTAGGACGCTCAACTGCCATTTCATACATACGGGCTTATTTAGTTCTCTTCTTACAACCACTTCGTACTTTCTCAGTTCTGATGATCTTAGGTATGTTATGATGACTTCTCATTCTTCGTTTAGTGTAGTATCTGCTCACCAAAAATGCCTAGCCTATATTATAATAATCCCTATGTTTATGGCAAATATTTTTACAACAAAGAAAAATTCAAGTCCAAATGTTTTATATTAAATGCTTTTTAACTTAAATTTTAATTATTAAATCTTATTCGATGTTATTAACATATTATTTTTATAGTTTCAATTTTTTAACGTAATTTCTCAACTTTCTTTTTGAAAGTAATTCTTATACTAATTAATAGTGGCAGTAACTTTCAAATGCATCACCATCACCTTAATCACAAAGCTTCGTCTATTATTCTTGTTTCTCTAATTAACAAATTCTATATTATATTCTGTGTTTAAAATTTTTCTCGACAAGTTTGTATTTTTCAAATTTTGTATTAATATACGTCAGAACCCACACATAATCATTGAACCAAGGACGATCCCTTCCCCTTATTTTTAAATATAATATGTTATATACCCTTATAAATTATAATTCTTAATATTATCCATATATTTAATATCATTTTCTTTTTTTATAAAAATAAATTATTAAAATTAATTTATTATATTACGTAGCATATACAACTGTTGTATTTGCCCTAATTACTCTGCAGCTTCTCACTCTTTTTCTCATACATCTCTCAATTGTTTGTCCCACATTATGCAACCATTTTTTCCATTTTCTTCACCCATTATTTGTTAGTCTCTCTTTCACTCATGATCTGCCTCATTTATTATCATGTATATTTTTATTTCTTCATCATTTGAATGTTATATTTATTTTCTTTTACTTAATTTCTCCATTCGCACCAATCAAACAAGCCTTATTTCAACAAATGTTAGGCATAATAGCATCTTAACATGATATCGTGTCAAAAAACATTAATTTATTAGGTTGTGTTAGAGTGAATAAAACATTTCTTCTAGTGCATAAATGACATAGTTATTCAATTAGTTTTTTTTTTAACCCTCTCAGTAAAAAATATATATGTTCATTTTCTTATTACATTAAAAAACATATTTTATTTGCATTATAAGAAAAATGAACATATGTTTTTTTTAAGGGAGTTAAAAATGAGACTCTATATATGAAGAAGGTTATGATATACAATTAAACCTAAAATCCTAATTAAAATGTTATCAGGTCATGTTGGGTTAATGATTATTATGTCTTATCAATATCGAGTTGACTCGAACATAACCTGTTTGGCACAATTTACCGACCTTAACTAAAACATTAATTTATGAAACAAATTTTTAAATTGCTCTAATATTAATATATAAATATTTTTTTATTTAAAAATATCAAATTTTAAAAAATATTTTCTATAATATTATTATGAGACCCAAATATGGGACTACTAATTTTGTTAAAAAAATATATAGATATTTATATGGGACTACTAATGTCCTCATTGTCAGAGACGTGAGAAAATGAACTACTTTATGAAGGCTTTATATAGTATATATTATGTATTAACGTGGCTCGTGTAGGGATGCAAATCTTTTAATGGTCTGAACGTTCAAATTTTTAAAACTCCAATACTTTGGGCGCACATAATGTAATATGAAGTTTTATATTATAATTTTGTAAATTGTCTTTATTTTTATAATAATTGTACATTCAAATTTTTATATTATACTTCTACTAACATCTATAATCTTGAGTAAAGTTGATATAATCGAAGAAGTGCATTATATTTTTACGATTAGAAAGGTAAGTGGTAAGGTATATATAAGAGTTGTGCCCTCTCCAATAATATGACACGTTTTGGGTTTACTCCATAAGCAAAGTTGTAAAGATTTTTGCTTAATTAATAAGTCATGATTGTTGGCAATCAGCCACTCACATTATAAAGAAATTTTTTTTTTTTTTGTCGTTAAGAGAGAAATATTATTCAAGCTGAATGAACCAATACAAACCCCAACCAAAACCATTGGGGAAACAAGTGACCAAACAACAAACTTACCCTATCCATAGTAATAGAAGTTTTCCTCCAGTTTAGTGGTAAATCGTGAAATTGAATCCAGATGGGCGAGGAATAAAATCGCATATCAAACGGACCCACTAAAGAATTACTGAAATTTCATGGAGCTATTTGCAAGACCAGCATTAAATCATCCATTTCCTTAAAGTAGAAGAGGAACGTAGTGCGATCCAAATCGCCACTCAGACGAAGGTCTCGAAAAATCGCACATTAGTGAAGAGCCAAATAGCACGAAATCTATACATCTCCACACCTCTTTAGCAATGACTATGTCGCAAGCTAAGGAGACGAAGATTTAAGCAGACCAAGTAGAAAAATCTATGGAGAAACCAAAGATTATCAAGAAATATGCTTGAGGAACGAAACCCTAGCAGAGAGATTTTTTTTTTTTTTTTTGTGTTAATTTCTAATTATCCTTTTAATTTCTCATTGTTGAACACTTTTTCGTTTCATATTGTAAAGAATTTGAAAGTGATAAATAAATGAAATGATTTTCCAAAAGTTGCAAGAATATAGAGTATGAAATTATGCTATTTATGAAGTTTCAATTGCCCGAATTAGATTTTTTTTTATGCCTAAACTGTATATTATTATCATGTATTTGGGAGCCTTCTTTGTTACAAGTTGTGTTAGTTCTATTTTAGAGGTAGTAGTGTAGTACTGAACGAGTTTATTACTCAATAGAGTAACCTTAATAATTAGATTGAAAAAAAAAAAAAAAAGAAATTAGCTTTTGACAGCAATATCTTATTAGCATTAAATTAATGCATATATGTAACATAACTTGAAAAAAAAAAAAATCTACATGTCAACTGAAATGAGTTGACGACAACAAGGACAACTACGATTATTAGACATATACATGTGAATACAATGAGTATGAAATACATGACTACAAGATGGAATAATGATTAAAGATTCTCCATCTGTAAACTCAGATAAGCATATTGGGCACATGTCCTCGTTATAGGGGAGCTCCAAGTCTACAGAATATGGGGTGGAAGACATCCTCTCAAGATTCTGCAGTAGTACCCCGCGGATAGAAGAAAAATAACTCTTAATTAAAATCCAAACTAAAAAAGTTAAAATAAAACTTACAGTTATTCCTAATGTTATATATATAGTGAGCTTTTCTCCCATGGAGACATGGTGTCATCTGTAGTACTTGTGTGTGAATCCAAGCCCATATTAAATAATCTTCTGCAAAGATATATATTTATTAGTCTTCTGGGAATTAGCTTACTACATTACTTTGAAACTGACAGTAAAGTATCAAGAGAATGTGAAGATGAAAAGGAGCAATGCGATAATAAGGGTGAGTGAGATACTCATAGTTACAACAACACATATACCTCAAAATTATTATTCGGAAGCAATTGATTAATTAGAAAAAGAAGAAGAAGAGGAAGAAGATGAAGAAGAAGAAGAAGTGAATCACAAACCTTGAATTTTGCTGGGTAAAATCTGCTCATAAAACTTCTCTTGAAAGAGAGATGAACGGTTAAATAGGAATAGGACAAGCTGAAAGCCACAACGTAATTAAATTATATCAGAGCATAGCAAAAGTAATTAAATGATGAGGGCTTAACTTTGCGCCTCCTTATATATATAAACTAGCATTAACTTTATAACTTTTTATATTTTCATCATATAATTAAATTTTTATAAGTTTTTGTCCATTAATTTTTCATATTTAATAATTTTAGTCTAAATTCAAAAATAATAGACTAAACATCTTAAATAATTGACTAAATATGTCAAAAAAATAAGTTTTTCTCACACGTTAATTCTGACAACTATAGTACAATTTAATCTAATTTAAATTTAAATTGCAATTATTAAATGTAAAAAGTTAATGAATGAAAAGTTACGAAAATTTATATAAGATACCAAAATATTAAATATGATAAAACTAGTGCACAAAAAGTGTAATTAAATAATATATATATATATATATATATATATTTTGGGTATCCATATACATATACATGAGAAAATTAGTCTTATTTTAAAAAATAACATAAAATATATATAAAAAAAATTAACAAATTCTATACTCTATATGAAAAATATCAACTATGATAATAAATTTAAACCATAAAATGTTAAACATAAACACTAAACTTTACAAATTAAACCCTATAATTGAATTAAATTAGCTTAATTTAAACAATTGTTTTACCTTTGGTGCTCACATTTGGTATTCACTTGATTATATATTAGAGCCAACATTTGTGTTGAAGTAATGGATGTATAAAAGTATAATTGACTAACATCTTCTAACATATATGTATTATTAATTTTAAAAGCTAATTAAATAAGAAAAAAATAAGTGTAAATTAATTTAACCTATGAATTTTGTTTGTTTCTAATTAAATTAAAATGATGAATAGTATGAATAGAAATAGATTTCAAAAGAGACAATTCTTTAATTTTCAAACTTAGGATGAACTGATTTGATATATAGTCAAAAGCTTCATATGAGAAAAAATACAAACATGGAAGATCAAAGATCGATGAATAAAATGCTAACTCTGGGCGGAGCTATGTTGTGGCCGGACGAAGCTGCAACTTTGACTAATTTTTTTACAAAAAAATTAATTATATATATTTTTAGTATTAAATAAATATTTTATTTATAGTAATATTGTATCTAATTTTTATATACATATTTTGATATGTATTAATAATATTTAACAAATAAGTTCATAAAAATGACATGAATTGTAAATAAAGTGGTTAAGTATATACTTTTTTTTATGTATTTGGTAACTACTAGTAATATAAATAAAATTATAGTCGTATATTATGTAAAAATTATTCTTAAATGTGATAATCTAAAAAAAGTTTAAATATTTAACTTTAAACTCAACATTATAAAAATAAAATTAAAAAAATAAGTATATACTAAGCTTCATATTAAAACTTTTAAGTTTATGTTTATCATATTTTATTTCAACCCAAATTTTAACTTTATCTAATATTATATTATTGAACATTTTATTTTAATAATTTTTTAGAATTTATTTGAAATTTTTTATATAAAAATTTTGTTATTTTTATTATTATTAGTCATTATTATATTGTTTATAAACATATATTTTTAAATATAGTCTTAAGCTTAAAATTCTAAATTATATTTTACTTTTTAAATTTTTATATGTTTGTTTTATTTTTTAATTTTAACAACTATAAATTTTGATCTGTTTGATTGAGCTTTTTATTTACTTAATTTTTTTAGTTAATATTTTATTTTATTCATGAATAATACTAATACTTATTAACTTGTAATATTTTTGTTTAATTTTTGTTATAAGTTAATTATAATATGTTAACTTTATATTTTTTTGAGTGCTAACTCTATTTTTATATTATAATATGACAAGAAAAAATCAAATATTAAATTGAGTATAATTTATTATAATTCTTACTAATTTTATATATAAAAAAAATAAAAATTAACCCCACTAAATTGTTTTCCTTGCTTCACTCCTCTAATATTTTGTGTGGAATCTTACTATACTTATCCACACACACACACAAAATCGTTAAAAATTATATATGATTGGCTTTTCCATATAATATAAGTAAAATGCACGTTTATATTTGTAGTTCAATTAATTTACTCAAATCAATTCAGTTCAATTTTTTTCTTAATCATCATCTTCTTCATTAGTTTTTATTTGGATTTAAGAAAGGCAAGTTCCTAATATTATATTCTTTTATTCCCAAATATGATTATCGTTAAGAGTAAATATTTGATCATTTATCAAAGATGCAAGCATGAAAAAAGAAGGGTGACCTCCTGACCTATGCTAGCCATCATTCATTCATTATTGTTTATTGTCATTTTGAGCAATGTTTTGTGACTATTTCTTTTCTTTATTATATGCTTAATCTTCAACTCAGAGAAATAGAATGTATAAAGAGTCACTTTAAACATTTACTGAGAAGTGTGAACTCAAATATTTTATGTTATTTATGTATTGTAGTTGTAGTTCATGCTTCAGATATGAAACAAGAAACCTCATTAAAAATATATGAAACAACAAAGGGTCGCATTTCAGTTAAAAGTTGTGATTAATCATTGAGAACGAAATTATCATCATTTGGTGGCTTGCTATCAAGGAGATTTATCTTTGGGAGCGAGCATTTTGGTCTAATTCAAGCCTAGAGACATCAACACACTTGCCATTAAGCTGCTAATTTTGTTGTCAAAGAGAAATATGACACTACATGGAATTATAATGGCACTATATATCTACATAGCAAATAAGTTGAATGATGCCACGTTGGTTATTTTCATTCAGTGAATACTGTATACTCATACCTAACTTGAATGGCAAGATAAGCAACTGTGTTATTACCTATAAATACATTCTCATTTAAATGTAGCTCTCTAGAACTATATTTTTAAAATGAAATTACGATCGGTTTGAAACGATGACAAGAAAGCAACAAAGAGATTATTGCATACAATAGTGATATTTGCTACGTGATAGAACGGGTTAATCTTTATCGTTTATTTTTATAAAAAATGAAATAATGTTATATTTGTGAACAAGATTAATAACTATGATTTATAAGAGTATACCACATGTTACATTTAAGAATTTTTTTCTAAAGAGAGATCAGTAGGTAAATTCTACTCAAGAAAAAATATGGGGAAGCCTAGTGCTAAATTTATTTTATTTACCAATTATAGTTATGAACACATTCTGTTAGATCAAATTTATGTTCAAGCCTTCATTTTCTGTCACGTCGACTTGTATGTCACTAGTAAATCACGTCAAAATATATGATATTGTGAAGTGTCGTATCTTCTCTGATACTTAAGTCAGGTTCTTAAGATAATAATTAAGATCATAGAAAAAATTTAGTAGTTTTAAGGCATCATTTAAAAGGTTTGGATGTATGTCATTTTGATAAATAGACCATATTAATTAATATACATATTATTTAATAATAATACTTATATTTTAGTCATTAATATGTCTTATTTAATAAATATTTACCCTTATTTACGTGAACAAAATCAAAGTAGTATCACATTTAATTTATACCCAATACATTCAATATTAAATTATGCTGACTTCCCCTTTATTTGATGTTGACTCCCCCTTAGTCGGTGTTTTTATACCTTTTTTCTTTTTCTGCCTTTTAAGTATTTGTGAATTGCTATTGTTAGCGATTTTGATGGACAGAGAGAAACTATTTATCTTGTATATGTGAAAAACTTTGAGTAGTATAAAGGTATATAGTATTACTACATTAATTGGGGTAAAGTAATTCTTAAAGAAATGTAGAATAGGCTACATTTTAGTCAAGTTACTAATAAAATTAAATGCCCCCTTCTGTGTGTAAATCTAAATTAAGTTAATCATAAAGTTACCAATACAATTAAATGTCCCCTTCATCATCAACTTGTTCTTTTGCATTGCAATACATCAAAGTAGTAGATTTTCAATTTGTTAGCACGAGAACTTAATCTTCGGAGTGGTGATTGACGTAATGACATGAAACAAATGCCTTTTTCCATTCCATCGTTCACACCTGCAAAACAAATAAACTCATCTCATTAACAATTTTATAAGAATAATTTAGAAAATAAACAAGCACATGTCATTAGTTTACAATAATAACTAATAATGAAATTATACTTCATGCAAACAACACCATATTTATTATTATTTTTATTATTGTCAAACAAATAATTAATCATTTCCATGAAGTATAAAATTTAATTTAATTTAATTTTTTTTAAAAAAAATTTAAAGATTACTATTATAAGTGTGAACATAATTGTGAAATGAGTGAAGCGTGACGTTCTTCTATTCTCAAATTTCATTTTGAATAGATATGTGCAGCTAGCTAGCATTGTCTGAACCTCAACAAAAAGTAATTAAGCAATGGACAAAATTGTAATTGTACTTGTAATTAAACTGAAAGATATATTATTAGACTCCCATATTGCCACCAAAACAGAGATTTTGACTACCTTAAACTCTAATTTTTCACCTGAAAATGACAATTTTTTCCATTTGGTCTTAATCTCTTTTTTCTTTTTTATCCTGTCATTAATTAGATTTTGAAAAAAAAAAAAGGTACCATATAAAATAGGAAAGAAATTCCACAAGTAACCAGTAGGCAGTAGCAGGACCTTCATCATTTTAGTGCTTGATGTCATCTACTCTAATTAATTCCAATGAAAGGGACATTGACCAAGTACATGCAACCACCAAGTCTATATAATATTTCTCTTTTCTTATTATATTTTTATATTTCATATTATTAAAAAAGGGTTACACTTGATGTGTGTTTTTGACAAGATATTTTTATTTTCTTTCTTTTTCTAAATCGCTCTATTCATACTTGGTTTTTTTTTTTATATAAGACTATTCATACTTGGTTGCTAAGGAGTAAAGGTTGCTAGGAGGTTTTTTATTTTCCCGCTAAACTGCTAGGAAGTTAGCTTTTTTTTTTATAGAAGGAAGTTAGCTTGTTAAGGGCTGTAAGTATATGTTTCACGTGTCCTGTGTAGTGAGTATTAAATAAGTGCATGTAACAGCTACATGGCAATTTTATCCTACGGATCAAGGCTCCGCACTTATCCAAATGATTCGGATTAAATTAAATTGAGACAAATCGGATCGAAAATAGAGCTAGTTATTATCTATTTAATTTTTAACGGTTTTGAGGTAAATCAGTCAAAGCAGGTTGGTTTAGTCCACTTTTTTTTTCTTAATCATTTAATCAGTTCTAACATTTAGCAATTTGCACCATTTGTAATTAATGTATTACACAATTTATATACATACTAGCATTTATCTTGAAAATTATTTACTATTCAACTATTTACGAATCCTTTTGATAATTCTTAAGTGGAATTGTTTGTGGAAGAAAAAAAGACAATATATTATAGTATGTCGAAATTATGAATTTAAATATAATATTATAATTTCATATGATTAATTACATATTTAAAAGAAAGTAGTTATGAATTGAGAAAATTTAAAAAATTTAAGGAAAAAAAATTTGAAAAGTAATTTAATTTTTGTTAACTAGCATCGTTTCAAATAATTATACAATTAATATTTTTAATTACATAAAATTATATAAAATATAAAAAATATATATATAAAAGTTTGAATCAACTCTAATATCTAATATTCAATTATATCATGCTTAATATTTAATATTATTTTAGATAAAATTATTATTATATATATATATATTAGAGGTGTCAATTAGTGCGAATTGGACTATATGAACCGACTCAATTAAACTCAGCTCAAATTGGTCAAACTTTAACTCGAATCGAATTTAATTCAAGCTTGAACCCAAACTAAATACAAATGGGCTAGTCCAAATTGCTAATAAACTCTCTACACATATTGTTAGATACATATACTTATCAAAAAATATAAAAAAAATTTAAGTAACTTAATTAGGACACGACTTTGACTAATGTATAATACATGATTCTCAAGACAATAGACTAGTTAAAAAGAAAATAGCATAGCAGAAGCTAATAAAAAATTTGAAGTTTTACTATGAATGTTCGTACCTAATTAATTTAAAGATAGAAACTTCATAATACTAATTAAAATTAAAGAAAAGTATATGTTTTTTTTGTTTAAATAGATGGGTAGATATGAATGTTAAACTCATTAATATCAAAAAATGTAATATATAAATGCGATAAAATGAATAAAATTACAATTATTTCTTATATGTTTATTTTTTAAAGAAAAAAGAAAAATAAATAACTAATATATTATAAAAGAAAAAGACTAAAATCGATGGAATAGTCTTATTCTTTTCTTTTATTTTTTTTATTTAAAATAATTTTTTTTTGTCTAACGAGTTGGACAAAAATTGGCATAAATTTAATTCAATTCAAGTTCTTCTATTCGGTCAATCGAGTTACGGTATAAATCGTTACCTAATATATATAGTCCCAATTTTTCGTACAAATTATTACATTGTTTAATCACAACCGTTGAGATATATAATTAATAAGAGAGAAAATTATTCACAAACATGTTAATCATTGATAATTGATGGTACAAAAAATTGCATATTTATCGCATGCATGTTTACATTTTTTTTATAGATATATATATAAAAATTAATATTTTAATTAAAAAATTGACTCAAAATTTTTAAGATTTTTTCTTTCAAACTTAAAATAAAATATATGAAAAATATTATTTTTTTTATTTAAAATTTTAAAGAGGATTAAAAGTATTGTTTTTATGAGGGGGGGTTTTACTTAAGAAAATACCAAAGCACTAAAAACTTTATGGAATGAAGTAATTTGTATTATTCATACATATAAACTTCCACAATATATTATGTAGAAGCACATTTTCCACCTGGCCCTCCAAAAACAAAAGTTCGTCCCATTGTATTGGGTTTGTGGCCCCAATCCTTAACATCGTAGCAATTTGGGGCATTAGTAAATGTTTGCATTCCATCGACATCAGCAAAATTGTAGGTTGAGTCCGCAAATTTAATCTGAAGAAAATAGGAAGACTGTCTGCTCACTCTGGATGGAAAATGACTATTGCCCATTGGTGGGCTAATTCCACTTGGTGTGTATGTCCATCCACCATATCGAATCTTAGATGCTTGAAAAGCAAGTTGAGGAAAAATCTCCTTTGGCCAATATCCAATTCTTACCAGTGGTTCACCTAATGACAACCACCAATTTCCAGATGGTTTATCCTACAATTTAAAAAAACTTCAATTATTATTAGAAAAACTACAAAATGAATACTCCTAAAACATACATCTTCTAGTAGGTGCGCGCACACATATATATGTTTTTACAACGTGAAAAAATATATGTTGTTTTTTTTCATCACATATTCACATACAAAATATATTTTTTAAAGAGTTAAAAATAAAACTAATTGAAAAAAAAAAAAAAAAAAAAGATAGAGACTTTATATATACATATATAAATATATAGTAATGAAATTACCTGAATTATTAAAGTTTGAACTACGTATTGCTCTTCATTTCCAAAGATGGAAGTGTGTAATTCCGCACCAAAATGATAGGTTTGATCCACTTGAACAAAACCAGGACAAAGTGTATTGTAACAACCTGTTTTTTGATAGTTATCTGCCTGTGAATGTTCATTATTGTAGCCAAATAATTGTGTCATTATCAATTTTTACATTTCACTTTTATCTATTTCCATTTTAAAAACATTATATATTAAAGAAAAAAATGGAACAAGTTTGAGGAATTCTCACAGTCCAATATGCAGTCAATCGGGTGCGACTGTCACCATATAATTTTGAATTTACCTACAAAATTTGATGTTATAAGCATGTACGCTTGGGCACATACATACATACATACATATATATATATATATATATATATATATATATATAGATTGGTAGGGGAAAGAAACTTCTTGAAAATTATTCTCTGATAAGTATGTAAAAGATTGTGTTCAAAATAGGGACAAAGATCCTATCTTTATATATATAAGTGGAAATTGATACATGATTTAAATTAGGATTGGTGCTTTGAAACTTAAAACATAGGAGAAGTAAACAATATATATTATTAATATTTATTAATACATCAATAATCTTTTTCATTTGAGTGTATTATTTTAGTAGCAAAAATTAAGAGAAACTTACTTCCCATCCAACATGTATGTCGTTTAGTTCAAATGCTTCACCGTTTTGAACCCAAATATAAGCAGCACTTTTCTGGTTGGCTTCTGTTTGCGGATTATATATGTTGATCATTGCATGTGCTCCATGGTACGTACCAATACTAGTATCTAGTGTTGCAAACTAATAATTAACAATCAAAAGTTTGTTATGTTAATAATAAAGTGGAACAATGAGATTATACATAGAATCTTCATATTTAATTTGTTTTCAAAAGTTCCATACAAAATTTAAAAAAAAAAAAAAAGTTATAAATATCACAATTTTCTATAATTTCAATGAAACTAAAATTAATAAAAGTAACAAAAAATAAATTTTGCATGGAATAAGTAACATACATGTTGGCCAGAATAGTCAACTGTTAACCGATGAAAACTTTGATTATCATAATTTGTTGCATTTTTATGGTGATCATAGGTTTTCATTTTCATAATTGGTACCATTCCTGGAGGACAACCTCCTCTTTGCAAGTGGCCTTCTGATGTATTATTAGGGAAATCTTTTAAGAAACTTGGTCTCATCTGCAATAAAATTAATGTAAATATTAGAATAAAATAAATGCCTTTTGTTATAAAGAGATCTTGATTTTTATTCTTAATTAGTAGCCACACCAACTATTTATCATTCATAGTCAGTACATTACATTATGTTCTACGTTGATAAAACAAAATACTATAAGAATTATGAAATTATATATTTATTTATCCATCAAGTTAATTTTTTTAAATTACTAGCTCATGGCTACTTAATATATTATCATTCTCTAATCCGTTAAATTGTGCAAATGTGAAGCAAATGGAAAAATTTTCTAATTAAAATTAGGGTAAATATCAAATGAAATTAATTAAAAATATATAACAAAATTAAAGCATCGCAAATATATATACCTGAATTTTGTGATTCTTCAGCAGAGGATGATCAAAAGCAGGTTGTTTATAAAATTCAACACAATCAAATTCATCAGGGTTGACAGTTGGCTGCATAAATGTAATATTGAAAAGTTTAGTTAGGACAATAAATATACAAATGCCTCATATAATTAATTACATTTTAATATTATTATTGGTGGATAATGCTGCCATTAATAAATAAAAAAAAATTATTGCCACCCGCAATTATTAAATTTGAAGTGATCAACCTAACAAGTCGATAAAGCCTCACACTAAAGGCGAAGTGCTAACAATGTTTCATATATATCTTAAACTTTTGTAACAAATAATAATGACATTTATACTAAATTGGATATTTGTTTTTTGAAGATTTTTGTTTTTTGAAAGAGAAATGGGTTATAATTGGAAAAGTGGCAAATAAACACTACAATAGAAAATATTTTTACAAACTTATTTTCGACTATGAATGTATATGTTTATCAACAAAATATATAATTTTGATATAAATTTTGGCTTTCAAGAATTTTTGTAGGTAAAGGATTATGATTCTTGTGTACATAACTACATATATATATATATACATACATCAATGAAAAAATCGAAAATAATAAGAAATCACCAATAATAATGAAATAATAATACCATTATTGATTTGAAATTTCTTTGACTAAGAATCTTGCTTTGAGTTTCTTTGTGCATGCTTCTTCCATGAACTCCGAAAAAATAAAGATATAAACTTAGCAACTGAAACCAAAACAAAGTCATGGTATGTATTTTCTATCTACAACCCACTTATTCTTGACGTATTTTGCTTAAACTTATACGAGTAGAATATGTATATATGTATATATATATTGTGGAAAGAATATATTTATACATTGATTATTAATAAATGTGCTTAGTTGGCTCTTACTGGGATTTTTTATGCATATAAGCTTGAAAGAGAAACTGATCACATCATCCTTGTCCCCTATTTTCATTGACTTTTAATGTGTCATTCAATTTAATTGTGTAATATTTTGTTTGCTTTTATTCTAAAATAATATATATTTCTTTGACAATCAATGAGATTCACAAACTCTTTCCATTTTTTTTTACGTTCCAAACATGAAATAAAATTATTTATAAAAAAATGACTTAAAAAAATTTGGAAAAAAAATTCATTAAATTTCAGAATTTGGAGTTTTTTTTCTCCATTCAAAAGTACAATGATGAGAATTTATTCAATATTTATTAATCATTATTTCATTTTTTTTTTGGTTTAATCCATCCAACTGTACTGTTTATATTAGTCAATATGATAATTAGTCATTAAATTACATAAACAACATTCCATTATTAATAAATGTGCTTAGTTGGCTCTTATTGGGATTTTTTATGCATATAAGCTTGAAAGAGAAACCGATCACATCATTCTTGCTCCCTATTTTCATTGACTTTTAATGTGTCATTTAATTTAATTGTGAAATATTTTGTTTATTTTTATTCTAAAATAATTTATATTTCTTTCACAATCAATAAGATTCACAAACTCTTTCCATTTTCTTCACGTTCCAAACATGAAATAAAATTATTTATAAAAAAATGACTTAAAAAAATTCATTAAATTTCAAAATTTGGAGTTTTTTTTCTCCATTCAAAAGTACAATGATGAGAATTTATTCAATATTTATTAATCATTATTCCTTTTTTTTTTTTGGTTTAATCCATCCAACTGTACTGTTTATATTAGTCAATATGATAATTAGTCATTAAATTACATAAACGACATTCCACAAAATAAACAGTATAATGCTAATATATTTATTAAATCCGCTTATAAGGAAAATCAAATCTTAAGATTGAGAAAAGTTGAGATTCAGAAAAGGAATTAACTGAATGAGTTTCCATTTCTAAGCACTACTAGCTAGTATGCAAAACAGAATATATAATCAAAATGAATTTTCACAATGTTCTAAATATTGTTTATTTTATAGTATTGTAGTCATTTTTATTTTTATTTTTATTTTCAATTTCACTTTCGTTTTATAAATAAATTTTTAATATGAGTAATTACTTAAACAATTTTTAAAATAAAATTTAAAATATAAATAAATAAAATAAATAAATAAAATGGCCATTTGAACTTTTAACGTTATTTTTAAAGAAATACTCAACTAAATTGCTCTAGAAAATAAGAACAATGTTATCTATAACAAAATTTTAATTATTATAAATAATATGTCAGAATTTTATTGTGCAAAATAAAACCTATAAAAGTCCTTGTTAAATCAACAGCTAATTTCATCACGACACATCATGTCTCGTATCATAAAACTTGCGATATTTAGCACTACCAAAAAAAAATAATTAGCTATAGTAGCTAGTACGATGTGGTGGCATTTGTTACTTAAATACAAATCTAGTCTTCTTCAAGGACATGGAACATTTTTTCCCTCCTCCTCCATTTGAGCCTTGTCACTTCCTTGGCTTTAATTATAGTACTTGAAAATCTTTTGATTATTCTGAAAGCACTATTTTTTTTTTTTTTTACCTATTCTGTGTTTGGGAATCTTTTTTGTTGATTCTCATCAAATACCATCTTTTGGTTATGTAATACTTGAAAATCTTGATTGATTTTCTTCAAGAACTTATATTGATTCTTATCAATTTATTTTCCTTTTTTAGATATGTAGGGCTTGGAACCTATGTTGTTTCTCATCATGCACTCTCTTTTTGGTTATTGATTCTTGGGAACTATTCTTAATTCTCGTGAAGCACTCGCCTATTTGACCTTACCATGTGTTATTCTTGGCTCTTGAAAATTGTTTAACCTACACCTAAATCAATCAAATGAGTCTCTAATACCACTGTTGAAACTTTAGGAAAGCTCTAATGCATTGTTGGAAAGAATTTTAGGAAGTCTCTGATACCATTATTGAAATTTAGAAAAGGCTTTCATTCATTTTAAAATTTATGAGGGTTGGACAGCATATGGGCATTTGAAATAGTTTTTGGTATTGTAGGCTCAAGTAATATTGGATATAGTAGTGCATATTTAACACATGAAAGAGTTGGAAGATAGTCATTAATAAATGTACCAAAAGAATGCAGGTATTATATTGTAGCTTCAAGTTTAGAAACTTAAAAGGTTAATACTACAAAGGCACATGAATTCTATTTATAACTATTGGAGGCTATATATTCTTCTTTTAGATTAATCTACATGTTTTTTATTTAATATTCTAAAATATCATCCAATATATATTTCTTTACAATTCTAAAATTTTATATTATTTAATAAAACTTAAATGTTATTAATAAAAAAAATCTAGAATTTTCTCAACATTTTTTATAAAGTTTTTTCCATTCTCTCTCTTCAATTTTTTCATTTTTACAAAATGTGTGTAAAAATGAATTGGTACAACAAACTATGCGTGAAACACAATGAAAGTTTTTAATTAAGGATCAAATATACCTAGAGGGAGGTGAATAGGTTATTTTCAATTTTAACAAATATTAATTATGTAACCTAATCACAACGGCCAGACATGCAATCGCGTGTAAAGATAAAATACGGAATAAAAAATAACACACGATATTTTTAGGTGGAAACTCCAATGACCTAAGAGGAAAACCACCGGTCCACCGGACCACCTAACTATCCAATATGAAAATCAATGTTCAATTACAACCATAGGTCCTAGAACTACCCTTAACAAATAGATCCCCCTTTCTGTAATTTACTTACGAGCCGCTGCTCCTTTCATAGCCTCCACAAGTTATGTGTCTGGATCCGGACCAACGTTCCGATCTACTTGAGTCCCACAAGATCAATCGAACCCGTCAACTTCGGTAATTTCGAGTCACACGAAATACCGAGCACGTCACCTGAAACGTTAGCACAAATAGCACAAGTGCAAAGTGTGTCCTAGAGCGGATTCAAACAATGAAAAATCCTAACTAGCAGATTCAACAGAATACGATGTAAAAACAAATCAGCTAGTGAACTCTAGAACTATAATATAAAGCTCAATATCATGAAAAGCAAATAGGCACGTGAATTATCCAAACATAACCACACAATATGTTTGAACAATTAAAAGATGAAAGCGCCTAAGATTGATAGATGAAGAGAAGAAGTTTTTGTTTAAAAGCGCAATCAGATTTATAAAAACTTATTTCAATGTGTTGTCTTTTATGCACATACTAGCCTCACTTATATAAAGTCCAATTTTTACTTCAAAAAGGATTTGCAATAGATTGAAACTCTACACCTATCAGGATTTAGCAATTACCACAGTTATACTCAAACAATGACTTTGTTTTTCACTTTAAATGGGGTCATCTTGGTAAAAGTAATATATGGGTCGAATTAAAAAAGAGTTTTAGTTGAACTGAAAACTTGCTCGATCGATCTAGCAATTGGCTCGATCGATCGACCAGATTTATCGATCAATCTAGCTCAACCCGAGAGCACCTCGATCGAAGTTTGTCCAAACTCGATCGATCGAATACTACTCGATCGATCTACCAAAATTCTCGATCGATCTATCTCAACCCGAGAGCACCTAGATCGATGTCGTTCCACACTCGATCGATCTATCACTCGATCGATCGAACTATATACTCGATCGATCGACCAACATATGCACAATATATTTTTCGTTATGATCCATACTAAGTGTAGTGCTCAATTGTGTGAAGATGTCTGCATCATAGAATATTTTACCTGTCATATGGGCATTGCAAGCTTAGTGACTCCATCATCATGTATCGTCTGATTAAACGGTGAACTCTTACTCTAGATTACAATCAAACATTTTGTCCACGAAAATTGCCAATACAAAATAAACGTTACAATCTCCCCTTTTGGCATTTTCGTGTGACAAAACCACTCTCTCACTACATAGCGCTCATAGTTAAAATATCATTACATCAATTACATCAGTGGAACTATCTATGATCTGGTGGACTATCTTCGCTTGATACTTGATACGCCCAGTCCACTGAAATTAGACAAACAAATAGCACACAAATTTGGCTTGAAAGCCTCATTGTTGATTAGTTCAGTGTACATAAAGCTGCGAATGAAACGTAGTGTATGTGCACAATTAATGAATCCAATATCTCCCCTTAAATCCAATCTCCATAGCAACATGAATCTTTCTCCCCCTTTTTGACATACGAAATTGACAAATTATAAAACAGTTAAGATGATATAGATCACTCTCCCCAAAGTTTAACAATTATCTTAGTGGGCTAAAAATGCATATGATCACACATGTATGTGTCCAAATCATGTAGGAGGAATTGCATAAGTCAAAAGAAGAATAATAAAATATGTATACAATGACTCCCCCTAAGTTCTATGACTCTCTAGACGTAAAACTGATGTACGAAAACCAGTACCTAAATACTAATCTCGTAAATGCTTATTTAAATTTGTAAAATCTCGCAAGTGCACGAATCATTTTATAGAAAATGATAAGTATACTCCCAAGGTCGGTCTAAGGAAGGAATTTATGTGGTTTTTAATAATTATTCAAACTT
Organism: Elaeagnus macrophylla; assembly: GCA_029378325.1. Taxonomy (NCBI): domain Eukaryota; kingdom Viridiplantae; phylum Streptophyta; class Magnoliopsida; order Rosales; family Elaeagnaceae; genus Elaeagnus; species Elaeagnus macrophylla. The sequence continues at coordinate 2,421,203 of CM055644.1, forward strand.
TTAAAAAACGAAATTAAAACCTAAACATCCTGTCACGATATTTGAGTTTGTTTGAGTCTAATCTAAAATACGAAAATAATATAGACATGAATTCAATAAATAATCATGCAATTATATCATTCATAAATAGTGGAGAATTAATGGATAATAATAAGTTAATTATGCTTACTTCATATTATATAGGCTATGAAATATTTGAATTAAAATTATTGATTCTATCTTTTATGTATAAATACCACCTTTGGTGGGGTTAGATATTCTTTGATAATTAAACAAATCAATTAACACCTATGGGTGGGGTTGATAATTAATTTGGTTAATTAAATTAAAATCATTTTTCTAAGAGATTGCAAATGAACCATTTAAATGCCACCTTTGGTGGGGTTAGACATTTTAAACTTTATTCAAGGTGTCCAAGTTAAATTTAAGAATTTAATTATCTGAATACTAACTTTCAAGTTTTAAAACTATTACAGAAAATATTTTGTCAATACATTTTCAAATAATAATTCTTTGTGAAAAACCTTTGAAATAGAGTTTCGCATCAACAATACCAGGCGATTGTACCAATAAGTAGAAGAGCACTACTCTAAATCAGACCAGATAATTAAATCTTAAAATATAACTTTCAGATTTAAAGTTTGTAATGAAAAATAATGTATTTTTCTCTAACATTCTTTATATGAAAATCTTGAATAAAAACAATATTTAATTTTGTGAAAATGTTTTACCTATTAATATTTCACAAGCATAACAACAGTATTATCTCATATTAATAAACAGCCAGACATGCTTAATTTAATAATTAGCTAGAAAATTAAATATAGAATGTAAAAACAAAACATAAGAAATAATGCTGAAAATAATACATTTAAACATACCTTAACATAATTTCAGAATTGTTTCTGAAAAAACCTCCAAACGAAATTGCATTCCTATTTATTGAATCAAAACTAAAAATATTACAAGAACAACTAAGTTCTTCTCAAAATGAGAAAAACTTTAAAACTAATCAAAAAACTAAAAATAAAACTAAGAAAACTAAGAAAGCTTTCTAGAGAGAGAAAGCTAGAGAGAGAGAGAGAATAGAGCTTAAAATTTAGGTGTATGAAATACAAAGGGGAGGGGGTGTATTTATAGGTGAAAATATGGGGCTAAAAATGTAAAAATGGCACAAGTGGGTGTAAAAGGCACCATGACAGGCTGGCTGGGCGCGCTGGCAGGCTGGTGGGCGGCAGGCGGGCGCGCTGGCAGGCAGGCGTTGGGCGCAGGGCTCGCGAGGTGCTGCGCGGGGGATGTGCGGCGTGGACGGGCGTGCTGCGCGCGGGATGACAGGTAGGCTGCGCGCAGACAGTGTGAGTGCTGGGCAGGCTGCGCGCAGACATGGCAGTTTTGACCATTTCTTCATTTTTTTCCATTTTTTTAATTTTTCTTTATTTTTTTCTTCACCTTTTTGAATAGTAAATAAATACTATATTTTAAATATTGTGATGGATTGCTTCCAATTATTTTAATACATTCTTCAAGTAAATGAATTTATTTTGGAAGCGAAAATTCCTGAAAAACAATAAAAATACCCGTGATTCCGAAAATATAGAATTATATAAAATATGATAAAATCATGCATATATAAATCTATTTAATCAATTAAAGTGCATTAAATCATGTTATCTTTAGTGCTTTTTAAGCACTCATCACAACCCCCAACCAGCTTATTGCTAGTCTCTTAGCAAGATAAGCGATAAATCTAAAAATAAAAACTAAAAATTTAAACTATCCTAAATCACTTCCGTACATTGACACGGTTGCATTTAGCATATGCAACAAGCCATTAAACCCCTAAGTTGCCCTAGTGGACGAGTTTAAGTCTCGTGAGGGTTTTCAGAAATGATACCCACAAACATTGAACTAAATAAAACAAACTAACAATACTACAAGTAAAAACTACAAACTTATATCAACAAAATTTCTCATGCTTTAGTTTATTTTCAGTTCATAATCGAGGCTCATACATAAGTTTATCCAATCATCTTAACACATTAAGGATTTATCATGCAAATTAGTTTCGCATCACCAGTGCATACTCCAATAAAAAATATATATATCAATATTAATTCCCCCAAACCTAGTGTTAAGAATCCGAATTTGCTTCAACTCTATTCCTCACAAGATTCACTCTTAATATCACATTGATCCTATGGGTTCAAACACTCAACAAAGTATATGCGAATAGAAGTTATGTGAAGAAATGAGATAATACGTTCGCATATGATTAAACAAGAAAGGCTCAAAAAGTGCATAACATTGATCTCATGAAAGGAATCAAATGATAGGATTTATGAAAAAATCACATTATAGTCTCATGCATCAATTAAAATCCTCAAGCAAAAACTTCAAGTGTATGCCCTAGAATGAATAAAAATGCATTGACTTTAAGGGAAATTATTTCTTATTTTTCTTTTTGTATTAACCATTTCACCATTTGAGGAACTTTAGGGTCACAATATATATATATATTTTTTATGGACCCAAATATATGTGTATTTTGTGAAATGCAAATTTTAGCTCTTTCGCGTTGGCTATAGGAATTCCCTTATATTTTTTAAAGTCAAGCATGACTGAAATAGGCAAATACTTAAAATTTAACTCAAATCATTTAATCTAAACAACACAATTAAATCCATGATTCTTCATTAGATGTTGAAAATCCTAACATTCAATGCAAAAACCTATAGAGATCTTCTAACAATTTGAAATAATAAGAAAAGTGTTTAAAAGAGTAGAATAACAATTATCTCTCAGAATGAAAAGTTATTGGCTCAACAATCATCTCACAAGGTAGTCCCCACTATTTGATTCTTAAACACAAAATTCAGGTTTATCTCAATTTCAATATTAAAAATCATGAAGTATGAACTATGAACAAAAACCAACTTTTATAACTAACCTTGAATATGTACAAGAAATCAAACAAAACATGATGAAGATTCAATTACTCACTTTAAATTAACTAGAAAATATGATAATTTTGTATCAAAAAGTTTTTATTGGACCTATCTGTACCCCCAAATCTAAACTAAACATTGTCCTCAATGTTTTCAACTGCACACATGTTCAGAAAAGTATTTAAAAAGAACAAATAGAAAATTAACTAAACTAACAGAGAAAGAAAAATATTACCTAAAATAGTGGGTTGCCTCCCACCAAGCGCCTTCTTTAACGTCTTAGCAAGACACATCATTATGGTGCTGAGGATCACACAACCAAATGCAATCAATTTCAGCAGTGTTGTGTGGTCCTTCCAAATAAGGCTTCAGACGATGCCCATTGACTTTGAATGTTGTTTGTGTCTTGGAATCCAATAGCTCTACTGCTCCATGTGCAAAAACTTGGACTATTTTGAATGGTCCATCCCACCTTGATCTCAATTTTCCTGGAAACAATCTCAGACGAGAGTTAAATAAAAGGACTTTCATTCCAGGTTGAAAAGATTTAGGAACAAGCCTTTTGTCATGATAGCGTTTAGTACGCTCTTTGTATAACTTTGCATTATCATAGGCTTCGTTCCTAATTTCTTCCAATTCATTAAGATGGAGCAACCATTTTTCTCCTGCTTTATCTAAGTCCATGTTTAGCTCTTTAATTGCCCAGTAAGCTTTGTGTTCGAGTTCAACAGAAAGATGGCACGCTTTTCCAAAGATTAGCCGGTAAGGGCTCATCCCAATAGGTGTTTTGTAAGCTGTGCGATATGCCCATAAGGCATCATTCAACTTGAATGCCCAGTCCTTCCTTGAAGGACGCACAGTGCGTTCCAAAATTCCCTTGATTTGCCTATTACTCACTTCCACTAGACCAGAAGTTTGAGGATGATATGGGGTAGCCACTCTATGAGTGATGTTGTACTTTTTCAGTACTCCATCAAAGAGTTTGTTGCAAAAATGACTACCCCCATCACTTATTATTGCTCTAGGCATCCCGAACCTACTAAATATGAAATCTTTCAAGAATTTCACAACAACATTAGCATCATTGGTTTTGGTGGGTATAGCTTCAACCCACTTGGACACATAATCCACAGCCACCAAAATATAATGAAAACCGTTGGATGGGGGAAAAGGACCCATAAAGTCAATCCCCCATACGTCAAAAAGTTCAACAACTAAATTAGATGTTAAAGGCATTTCATCTCTTTTGTTAATATTGCCTGTCCTTTAACATCTATCACATTGTGCACAAAATATTTGAGCACTTTTAAAAAGAGTAGGCCAATAGAATCCAGACTGTAATATTTTACGGGCTGTCTTTTCTCCACCAAAATGGCCTCCACACTGAAGCTCATGACAAAATGTCAGAATGCTCTTATGTTCTTCTTCAGGAACACATCTTCGGATGACTTGATCTTGACCAATCTTATATAAATAAGGGTCATCCCAGAAATAGTCCCTAATTGTCTTAAAAAACCTTTTCTTATCCTGATAGGGAGTGTTAGGTCTCAAAACACCAGTGGCTAGATAGTTTACAATATCGGCATACCATGGATTTGGACCTATTGAAAATAACTGTTCATCAGGAAAGGTTTCGACAATATCTTCTTTACTCTCACCTTCAAGAGAATTGAAGTCAGAAATTAACCTAGATAAATGGTCAGCTACTAAGTTTTCACTGCCTTTTTTATCTTTGATTTCTAGGTCGAATTCTTGTAAGAGTAAAACCCACCTGATTAATCTTGGTTTTGCATTAGGTTTACTTAACAGGTATCTTAAAGCAGCATGATCAGAATGCACAATCACTTTAGATCCTACTAAGTATGACCTAAATTTATCTAAAGAAAATACAATAGCCAAGAATTCCTTTTCAGTGGTGGAATAGTTCATTTGGGCATCATTGAGTGTTTTGCTTGCATAGTAGATGACATGCAAACGCTTATCCACTCTCTGTCCCAAGACTACTCCGATTGCATAATCGGAAGCATCACACATTATTTCGAAAGGTAAAGACCAGTTTGGTGCCATAATAACAGGGGCAGATGTTAATTTATCTTTCAAGGTATCAAAGTCAATAAGACATTCATCGTTAAAATCGAAATAAACATCCTTGGACAACAGGTTACATAAGGGACGACTTACTTTAGAAAAATCTTTGATAAATCGTCTGTAAAATCCTGCATGACCTAAGAAGCTTCTTATCCCCTTAACAGATGTAGGGGGAGGTAGTTTGGAAATCAGTTCAACTTTTGCCTTATCAACTTCAATACCTTTGTTTGAAATGACATGTCCCAACACTATCCCTTTTTGAACCATAAAATGACTTTTCTCCCAACTAAGGGTTAGATTGCATTCAATGCATCTTTCTAAAACCAAAGTCAATTTATGTAAGCAATCATCAAATGAGTTTCCAAAGATAGAGAAATCATCCATGAAAACCTCAATAAACTTTTCCACCATGTCCGAGAATATAGATATCATACATCTCTGAAATGTGGCGGGGGCATTGCATAAGCCAAATGGCATTCTTCTAAAAGCAAATGTCCCAAAAGGACATGTGAATGTGGTCTTTTCCTGATCTTCTGGTGCTATGGGTACTTGATAATATCCAGACAGTCCATCTAGAAAACAGTAAAATTCGTGCCCAGCTAATCTTTCCAACATTTGATCAATGAATGGAAGAGGAAAGTGATCATTTTTAGTATATAAATTTAGTTTCTTGAAATCTATACACATCCTCCATCCAGTGATTATTCTAGTGGGCACTAATTCATTTTTGTCATTTTTAACAACTGTTATCCCAGATTTCTTAGGTACCACATGCACTGGACTAACCCACTTACTATCGGCAATAGGGTAGATAATTCCTTCTTCCAACAATTTCAGAATTTCTTTCTTTACTACCTCTTGCATGTTTGGGTTTAGTCTTCTTTGGGCCTCTCTAACGGGTTTAGCACCATCCTCTAGATTGATCTTATGCATACATATGACAGGACTAATGCCTCTTATATCCCCGATACTCCAACCTATGGCTTTTTTAAACTTCTTAAGCACTTTAATAAGTTCTTTTTCTTGGAGTTTGGTCAAGTTTGAAGAAATTATCGCTGGATAAGTTTCTCATTCTCCCAAAAACACATATTTTAATTGCTTAGGTAAGTCTTTTAGTTCAAGTTCAGGTGGATTGGCCTCTTTTTTAAATGGGAAACTGGGTAAATCAAAAAGTGTACTAGATTTTTCTATTAGTTCATCACTATCTAGCAGTTCAAGGTAACCCTTAGTTTCCTCATCTAAGTCTTCTTCTACCTTTTCAAGTATAAGAGCTGTTTCAAGTTTGTCTTCTAATCTGTTTTGAAAAAAAGTTCTTTGGACAAGATTGTCCAACAGGTCAACATCGAATACTTCATCGATGGCAGATATAGAAGGAAAAGGTGAAGATTCAAAAACCTTAAAATGAACAGTCTCTCCTAAGACTGTCATTGTTAAATTTCCATCTTGGACATCAATAATAGTCTTGGTAGTTGCCATAAATGATCTACCAAGAAGTATTGTGTGTTCTTTGTCCAAAGCTGGATTTTCTTGCATATCCAGAACCACAAAATCAACAGGTATGATCAGTTTGTCTACCTGCACCAGCACATCCTCAACTATTCCCTTTGGATACTTTAGATATCTATCAGCAAGTTGAAGGGTCATAGTTGTTTGTTTTAGGTCTCCCAAACCTAACTGTAAGAATATAGAGTAGGGCATCAGATTTATACTAGCGCCTAAATGAAGCATTGCTCTAGCTACTTTCCTATCCCCCATAGTTATGTTTATGATAAAACTTCCAGGGTCTTTCAACTTAGGGGGTAGTTGGTGCTGAAGCACAGCACTAGAAATTTCTGATACAACTACTCTCTCACTAAGTTCATACCTCCTTTTCTTAGTGTTCAATTCTTTGAAAAATTTAGCATAAGAGGGCACATTCATGATCACTTCTAATAATGGTAAATTGATATTTACTTTAGAAAGCATATTAAAAAGATCATAGAATTGTTTATCTTGTTTGGATTCTTTCAGTCGATGTGGAAAAGGTATTTGCAGCTGATGTGGTTCTACTGTCTTTTGAAATTTGGGGATGTCAGTTGATTCCCCAATGAGTTTCTCAGAAGGTTTGTCAAGGTTAGCACTTGTCTCTCCTCTTTGAGAAACTAGAATTTCACCTTCTTCGTTACCTGAACTACAAGGTAGATCGTTAGAAATTTCAGGTAAACTTGTATTGACTACTTACCACTTCGAAGAATTCTTACGTCCTTCGCTTATTCGGGTTGACTGGGCAACTTTCCTGGTTTTTGCTTTTGCATTTGTTCAGCTAGCTGCCCAACTTTAGCCTCAATCTTTTTTACCGAAGCCTCTACGGAGCTCAACCTTCGATGATTCATCAATTGGTTATCGTAACTAACTTGAATGAAAGTATTCAAGCTATCCTCTAAGGTTGGCTTAAAAGATTGATTTAGTGGGTAAGGGTGGTTTTCATTTGGCATTTGTGTTTGGAATTGGGTATAAGCTTGGTAACTGTTTGGTTCCCATGAATGGTTAGGGTGATTATAGGTGTTGGGATGATACCTTTGAAAAGAATTGACTTCTTCCATGGCGTTCACACTAGAATCACAAGTATATGAACAATTAAAAGCATTATGTCCAATTGACAAACAAACTTCACATACCTCTTGTTTTGTCATTTGATGGGTAGTGAGAAGTTGTACTTGCTTGGTCAAGTCAGCAAGTTGCAAAGCCATTTCATTCTTGGAGCCAACTTTATTGACTCCTGTGCTCCTTCTTCTAGTACTCTTTTGTTGGGAATTAGTACCCAATAGCTCATAAAAATCAAAGGTTTCCATTGCGGTCTTTTCTCCTATAGCTCCTCCAGCAGCATTATCAATCATGTATTGACTTTGCTGTGTCAATCCATCATAAAAAAATTAGTTCTACAGTTGTAATGGAAAGCTATGGTGAGGACATTGAATAAACAGAGATTTAAATCTTTCCCAAGCTTCGTGGAATGGCTCTTCATCCATTTGAGAAAACGTTGCTATCTTTGTCCTTAGATCAGCGGTCTTTTGATGGGAATAGAATCTACCCATAAACTTTTCGTAGACTGCCTCCCAAGTTGTTAAAGAGTCTGGCTGTAGAGTTATGAACCATGACCAAGCTTTATCCTTGAGAGTGTAAGGAAAACACCTCATCCTAAGCTGGTCTTCATCAATTTTCTACAGTGGAATGGTTTGGACAATAGCATAGAAATCTCTAATGAAATTTAAAGGGTCTTCATTAGGGATACCGTAAAAGGAAGGCAACAAGGAATGATGGATATTTTTCAATTCATAATTCCTTGTAGCATCTTGCAGTTGTATGCCTGAAGTAGCGTTGCCAATCATTGGCATTGCGTATTCCTTCATCTTTTTAAGTCTATCTCCAGTATCTCCCATGACTACTCGTACTTGAAATTGAATCTCCTTTTCTTGAGTATCAATGTTTAACTTCTAAATGGATCTAAAATGAAAGAAAATAAAACTCTGAAGAATATTTATTATTATATATAAATTAATCAATATTTTTTTTTAAGACTAAACTTAAGTTAAAGATGCAGGGAACCTAAAGTTTTTACTAAGTACTATTTGAAGTAAACAAAAGAAAATTGAATACTGTACAAATTTAATAAAAATAACTTATTAATTAGCACACAAAAGTTCCAAACAAAGAAGTTTAAGTTTAAAATAAATTAAGTTATCAATTTTTTTTTTATATATAATGTAACAAGATTTAAAGAATTAACACAACTTTTGAATAAAGATAGATTAATTTTATTACTTTAGAACTTTATTACAAACATATTACAAGAAAAATAAAACACACTAAAAGAAAGAAAAAAAAAAATTTACAATAATGGTTGACCTCCCACTTAGGACTAGAGTTTCTCATCTTCTAGTAAGACATTGCTTGGAAGATTTTAGAATAAAAATTTAATGTCTCCACATCATTAAATTTACTTGATTGACTTTGATCAAACAGTTAGTCTTTGCTCTGTTTTTGCAAATGCTCAACTAACTGTTCAACTTGTACTTCCACCTTTTTGACAAAAGCTTCCACAGAATCCAACCGTTGATTGGTTTTAGACTGGTTGTCTCTGCAGACTTGAATAACAGTATTCAAATTGTCCTCCAAGGTTGGTTTACTGGGGAGGCTTCTTGGCATTGACTGGTGGAATTGTTGGCCTGGCTGATTTGAGCTTTGGGCAAATGGAGGATTGTTTTGCCTCCAGGAGAAGTTAGGATGATTTCTCCACCCAAAATTGTAGGTATTTGAATTGGGGTCGAATCTTGGTCTTTGTTGGTATCCTCCCAAAACATTGACCTCTTCAAGTCCAACGTGTGCCTCTCCTTGAAATGGACAGGCTTCAGTACCATGTCCTACATTGCTACACAAACCACAATGTTCTTTAATGAGGGTGGGTTGTGTACTGAGAAGCGCAACTTGCTTGGTCAATTGGGCAAGTTGTAGTTGTACTTCAGTACTGGAGTCTATTTCATGAACTCCAACCCTTCTCACTCGAGAGCTCTTTTGTTGGGAATTAGCACCCAACATCTCAAAGAGGTTGTATGTCTCTGAGGCAATCTTTTCTCCCATTGCTCCTCCGGCAGCGTTGTCGACGATGAACTGGAATTGCTGCGTGAGTCCATCATAAAAGAACTAGTTTTGCAACTGCAGGGGGTAGCTATGATGGGGGCACTGAGTGAGAAAAAGTTTGAATCTATCCCAAGCTTCATGGAAAGGTTCTCCCTCCATCTGAGAGAAAGTGGCAATCTTTGTTCTCAGCTCTGATGTTTTTTGATGGGAATAGAATTTTTCCATGAATTTGTTGTATACATCCGCCCAGGTAATCAGGGAACCTGGAGGAAGTGACATTAACCAAGCTTTGGCCTTGTCTTTTAAGGTGTAGGGGAAACACCTCATTCTGAGTTGATCCTCAGTAAGATTACTGAGGGGAAATGTTTGGATTGTTGAATAGAAGTCCCTAATAAAAGATAAAGAGTCTTCATTAGGCAGTCCATAAAATGAAGGTAGCATGGAAAAATGAATGTTTCGTAATTCATAATTTCGCGCTGCCTGACTCAGTTGGATTGAGGCAGTTGCAGTGCCAATTATTGGCCTTGCAAACTCTTTCATTGTGGTTTCTTTGACTTGTTCGTTTTCCCCCATAGTTAAAAGTAAGGGTTCAAAAATTGGCTCAATGATTTCAAAATTTTGCTTTCTTGACAGTTCTTTGGATCGATTTATGTTATCTATATACGGTGCAAGAGGGTATCCTAAGGATCTCCTACTATGCGTAGACTAAAGAAAACAAATTGTTTAAGAACACCTGTCAAGTAAAGAAAAATAAATAAATAAAATAACTATACAAAAAATAACTATTCAAAGAAAAATATCATAACTATACAATAAACAACATTTTTTTTTTTACATCAAACTATCATACATTAACAAATCATAAATCAAACTATCATACATCAACAAATCATAAATTAGAATAATAGTACATAATTTAAAACAACAACAGTATGTTAATAACGATAACATAATTTAAAACAACAATAATATGTTAATAAAGATAGCATTTAAAACAACAACAATATGTTAATAAAGATAAGTGACAGAACCAATCATAAAATAAAATAAGAGAATAAATAAACAAATAAATAAATAAAATAACAAGTAGGAGGCTTAGCCATCCATAAAAATAAATAAATAAATATTAATTACAGTAATTAACAAATAGGAGGCTTAGCCATCCATAAAAAAAATAAATGAATAAATAAAAAATAAAAAATAAATAAATAAATAAATGAACAAATAAATAAATAAATGAATAAATAAATAAATGAACAAATAAATAAATAAATAAATGAACAAATAAATAAATAAATAAATGAACAAATAAACAAATAAACAAATAATTGAATAATTGAATAAATGAACAAATAAATAAATGAACAAATAAATAAATAAATGAATAAATAAATAAATAATTGAATAATTGAATAAATGAATAAATAAATAAATAAATAAATATCACAATATTTACATCACAAAAAATATTTTTAATAATTTGATAAAGATTAAAAACGCTATTCTTTCCCCGGCAACGGCGCCAAAAACTTGATGTACGAAAACCAGTACCTAAATACTAATCTCATAAATGCTTATTTAAATTTGTAAAATCTCGCAAGTGCACGAATTATTTTATAGAAAATGATAAGTATACTCCCAAGGTCGGTCTAAGGAAGGAATTTATGTGGTTTTTAATAATTATTCAAACTTTTAAAAACGAAATTAAAACCTAAACATCCTGTCACGATATTTGAGTTTGTTTGAGTCTAATCTAAACTACAAAAATAATATAGACATGAATTCAATAAATAATCATGCAATTATATCATTCATAAATAGTGGAGAATTAATAGATAATAATAAGTTAATTATGCTTGCTTCATATTATATAGGTTATGAAATATTTGAATTAAAATTATTGATTCTATCTTTTATGTATAAATACCACCTTTGGTGGGGTTAGATATTCTTTGGTAATTAAACAAATCAATTAACACCTATGGGTGGGGTTGATAATTAATTTGTTTAATTAAATTAAAATCATTTTTCTAAGAGATTGCAAATAAACCATTTAAATGCCACCTTTGGTGGGGTTAGACATTTTAAACTTTATTCAAGGTGTCCAAGTTAAATTTAAGAATTTAATTATCTGAATACTAACTTTCAAGTTTTAAAACTATTACAGAAAATATTTTGTCAATACATTTTCAAATAATAATTCTTTGTGAAAAACCTTTGAAATAGAGTTTCGCATCAACAATACCAGGCGATTGTACCAATAAGTAGAAGCGCACTACTCTAAATCAGACCAGATAATTAAATCTTAAAATCTAACTTTCAGATTTAAAGTTTGTAATGAAAAATAATGTATTTTTCTCTAACATTCTTTATATGAAAATCTTGAATAAAAACAATATTTAATTTTGTGAAAATGTTTTACCTATTAATATTTCACAAGCATAACAACAGTATTATCTCATATTAATAAACAACCAGACATGCTTAATTTAATAATTAGCTAGAAAATTAAATATAGCATGTAAAAACAAAACATAAGAAATAATGCTGAAAATAATACATTTAAACATACCTTAACATAATTTCAGAATTGTTTCTGAAAAAACCTCCAAACGAAATTGCATTCCTATTTATTGAATCAAAACTAAAAATATTACAAGAACATAACTAAGTTCTTCTCAAAATGAGAAAAACTTTAAAACTAATAAAAAAACTAAAAATAAAATTAAGAAAACTAAGAAAGCTTTCTAGAGAGAGAAAGCTAGAGAGAGAGAGAGAAGAGAGCTTAAAATTTAGGTGTATGAAATACAAAGGGGAGGGGATGTATTTATAGGTGAAAATATGGGGCTAAAAATGTAAAAATGGCACAAGTGGGTGTAAAAGGCACCATGACAGGCTGGCTGGGCGCGCTGGCAGGCTGGTGGGCGGCAAGCGCGTGCGCTGGCAGGCAGGCGTTGGGCGCAGGGATGACAGGCAGGCGTTGGGCGCAGGGATGACAGGCGAGGTGCGGCGTGGATGGGTGTGCTGCGCGCGGGATGACAGGCAGGCTGCGCGCAGACAGGGCAGTTTTGACCATTTCTTCATTTTTTCCATTTTTTTGATTTTTCTTTATTTTTTTCTTCACCTTTTTGAATAGTAAATAAATACTATACTTTAAATATTGTGATGGATTGCTTCCAATTATTTTCAAACATTCTTCAAGTAAATAAATTTATTTTGGAAGCGAAAATTCCTGAAAAATAATAAAAATACCCGTGATTCCGAAAATATAGAATTATATAAAATATGATAAAATCATGCATATATAAATTTATTTAATCAATTAAAGTGCATTAAATCATGGTATCTTTAGTGCTTTTTAAGCACTCATCAAAAACAAATTTAAAAGAAAACAATATATATATATATATATATTTTTTTTTTTTTTTTTTTGACCACACAAAGCAATAAACTCATTTAAAACTAATAAGCATACAACCAATTGAAAAATTATTTTTGCTTAAATTTTGATCATTTATTGCATTAGCAAGTAAAATAAATAGGTCACACAAGCACACTAACACATATAATGACATATTGACATTCACTTAAAGTAGTATACAATGTGAACTCCACTTGCATTTTAATAAATTCATTTATAACCAATTATAAGAGACTCAAAAGAAAATAATTTCATCTATCATGCTAAATTATAATTGAGTCTTCATTCTTACATAATAAAATATGTCGATCAAAAGGAGATTTTTTTTTTTTTAAAAAAACTTTTTGCTCTTTCTTTTTGTATATGTCAAATGAAATTTCTTAATTATTTATAATTTTTTTTAAACATGTACGAACAATAAATCTAATATGATGACTTTCACACTAATTATGAGGTAGCCCTCTCCGCTCACTACGGTAGCTGCACACATTATAGTAGGTAGCCCTCTCAATACTAGTTATCTCCCTAAGATGAAATATTTTAAAAGATAAAAAATAGAACTCAATATAATTTCGCAGTCAAGATTAGCTCAAGTCTTAGAGTCTTTCAAAATTAATCATAAATTTTATTGATGACATACATGAGTGTTCAGTGAGTGTGTGAATAAGTTCAATCAATAGTGTCATCACATGGAAATAATGTAAATATGTGCAGAATTTTGAAATGTAGCATTGAATATACAATGAGAATCAAAATAAGCTACAAAAGATAAGGTTGTATAAATATAAGTATTATCTGAATGCAATACCTTGTAGTTTTTTTTTTTTTTAAAACAATCTTAAAAAAATTCTAACAACAAAAACAAAATAAACCTATGAAAATACTCACCTAGGGTCATTTAAGCACTCAAACAAAAGTACCTAGGTGGGCTAGCAATAATGATCAAGTGACAGGAAACATGCAATCTTTCCTAACCCAAATTTTCATGAATTTTGACTTCTCTATATTTTTGGGTTGAGATTTAATTGCATTAGGTTTTAAAAACATACTCTTAGACTCATTTTTCCTATTCAAATTCAACATATGCATGATAGGATGATAATTATGAGTTCTGTAGCTATAAACATGAAGATAATTATTAGATCGAAGAGCATTCATCAAAAATCTACAGTTAGGTTGAATATGGCCTTTTCTACCACAATGATGACAAACGGCACAAACTTAACAGTTTTAGTTACTACAGTTGTAGTGGGTGTTTGTGCAAAATTAGTAGCAGTAGAAGTAGAGTTAGAAGACCTTACAAATGTAGTTTTTGAAGTAGAAGGTGTACAACTTTCATCTAAGAATCTAAGTCCACGTGTATCACCGAAAGGCTTACCAATGCTCAACATCTTGTCTAGTCGTTCAGCTCCAATAGTTAATCTCTTCATTGTTTCCTTTGATTGCTCCAATTCTTGCACAAGCTTTGAATTTTCCTGTTTGATACCTGCAAGACTCAAATTCAACTTGTCAACATGCTCAGACAATTCAACTTTTTCTTTTTCTAAAACTGACAAATTAAGGTCTTGTGAATTGATTTGATCATTCAGCTTTGTTATAGTTATGAGAAGCTTATCTTTTTCTTTTTTGCAGTTAATTAAATCAATAAATAATTCTTCAAAACTGTTTGCATTAAATTTAGCAAGAATAGATTTACTTCCCTCATCATCTGAGTCAAGGTCTGACTCATTGGAGTATCCACCAATAGTTGCTGTAAAAGCTACATAGTTAGAGTTAACATTTTCTGAACCACTAGCTTGGTCTTCATCACTTTCTGTGTCATTAAGGGTAGCATTGAAAGCTTTTCTTGTCTTCTTCTTCTTGTTGGCACACTCAGCTGTATAATGACCAAAACCATTGCATTCAAAACATTTTGGTCCATTGGGTTTAGTTTTCTTACCTTCTGAACTCATTGGCACGAATTCTCTTCCCTTACGATCTCTTGATTTTTCTTTAATCTGTAGATCTTTTCTGTTCAACATTTTCTTGAGTTTTCTAGCTAGGGTGAGTAGATCTTCATCTTCTATGTCATCACTATCACCATCATCATCATTGGTGGTTTTGAGAGCAATACCAATGTTCCTTTTGGGTGTTCGAAGATTCATCTCAAATGTTTGAATTGAACCAACGAGTTCTTCAATCTTGATGGTGTCAATGTCTTTGCTTTCCTCTATTGCTGTAACCTTTGCTTGAAAGCATTCTGGTAGTGAGCATAAGACTTTTCGAACTAACCTGCGTTCATCAATTTTATCTCCAAGATTTGAAGAAGAGTTAGCAATATCACATAAATTAGCATAAAACTCAGAAAACATTTCATCCTCCTCCATTCTAAGATTTTCAAACTTAGTAGCTAGCATGCGAAGTTTTGTTCATTTAACTTGGGACGTGCCCTCATGGGCAACCTCTAAAGTGTCCCAGGCAACCTTAGCAGTTTCAATATCAGAAATACGTCAGAATTCATCCGGCGACACAGCACTAAAAATACCATTGATACCCTTTTGATTCCAACCACTACCAATTTTATCTTGAGTAGTCCAATCCATCCTAGGTTTAAGTGTGACTACATTATCCTTGGTAACCGTAGGTGGTTCCCAACAATAAATCACAGAATTCCACACACTTTCATCTAAGGAACGTAAAAATGCTCTCATACGAGCTTTCCAATATGGGTAGTTAGACCCATCAAAGTAAGGTGGACGGGTTGTAGAAGAACCCTCTCTCAAATGATCGATAATAAGGTCCTAGGCAACACTAAGGCTATCTAGTGACGCGCTCTGATACCAATTGAAAGTTTTTAATTAAGGATCAAATATACCTAGAGGGGGTGAATAGGTTATTTTCAATTTTAACAAATATTAATTATGTAACCTAATCACAACGGCCAGACATGCAAACGCGTGTAAAGATAAAATGCGGAATAAAAAATAACACACGATATTTTTAGGTGGAAACTCCAATGACCTAAGAGGAAAACCACCGGTCCACCGGACCACCTAACTATCCACTATGAAAATCAATGTTCAATTACAACCATAGGTCCTAGAACTACCCTTCACAAATAGATACCCTTTTCTGTAATTTACTTACGAGCCGCTACTCCTTTCATAGCCTCCACAAGCTAGGTGTCTGGATCCGGACCAACGTTCCGATCTACTTGAGTCCCACAAGATCAATCGAACCCGTCAACTTCGGTAATTTTGAGTCACACGAAATACCGAGCACGTCACCTGAAACGTTTGGCACAAATAGCACAAGTGCAAAGTGTGTCCTAGAGCGGATTCAAACAATGAAAAATCCTAACTAGCAGATTCAACAGAATATGTAAAAACAAATCAGCTATTGAACTCTAGAACTATCATATAAAGATCAATATCATGAAAAGCAAATAGGCACGTGAATTATCCAAACATAACCACACAATATGTTTGAACAATTAAAAGATGAAAGCGCCTAAGATTGATAGATGAAGAGAAGAAGTTTTTGTTTAAAAGCGCAATCAGATTTATAAAAACTTATTTCAATGTGTTGTCTTTTATGCACATACTAGCCTCACTTATATAGAGTCCAATTTTTACTTCAAAAAGGATTTGCAATAGATTGAAACTCTACACCTATCAGGATTTAGCAATTACCACAGTTATACTCAAACAATGACTTTGTTTTTCACTTTAAATGGGGTCATCTTGGTAAAAGTAATATATGGGTCGAATAAAAAAAGAGTTTTAGTTGAACTGAAAAACTTGCTCGATCGATCTAGCAATTGGCTCGATCGATCGATCCAATTCTCGATCGATCGACCAGATTTATCGATCAATCTAGCTCAACCCGAGAGCACCTCGATCGAAGTCTATCCAAACTCGATCGATCGAATACTACTCGATCGATCTACCAAAATTCTCGATCGATCTATCTCAACCCGAGAGCACCTAGATCGATGTCGTTCCACACTCGATCGGTCTATCACTCGATCGATCGAACTATATACTCGATCGATCGACCAACATATGCACAATATATTTTTCGTTATGATCCATACTAAGTGTAGTGCTCAATTGTGTGAAGATGTATGCATGATAGAATATTTTACCTGTCATATGGGCATTGCAAGCTTAGTGACTCCATCATCATGTATCGTCTGATTAAACGGTGAACTCTTACTCTAGATTACAATCAAACATTTTGTCCACGAAAATTGCCAATACAAAATAAACCTTACACACAAGATTCAAAAAAATTGTCTCACACTCGATCTAGCCCCTTCAATTGCAAAAAGCCAAGGCCTTTGATCCCATGATGGTAGAACCAATGAAAACCTCTCGCCTAGGGGTGAACAAAAAAACATAGAACTAACCCAACCCAGAAAATTGATTCTTGAATTTTATTGGTTTGGTTTGGTTTGATTCTTCTAGGGGTGTGCCGGCCCGTTGTTCCACCATGCCGGCACGGCACGGCCCACCAAAAATTCGGCACGGCACGTCCCGTTAGCCAATATGAGTAGCACGGCACGGCCCATGGCCCTCGGCCCTTAACGGGTTGGGCCGGGCCAGCACGACACAACACGCGAAATTTTATTATTTTAAAAATTAATTTTAAAAAAGTACCAATAAATAAATAATTTTTTTTACATTTAAATAAAATTGGACATAATCTAATGAATTTTTAACAATCTATAAAATGAGAGGTTAAGAGTTCGACTCTTACTTTTAATTTTTTAAAGCTTTATTAATAATTTTTAACTAAATAATTAAATAAATATATAAAAAAATGAAATAAAGGAGTCACGGGTCGTACCGGCCCGTTAAGAGCAGCCCAACGGGTCGAACACGGCACGGCACGTTAAGGCCCACGGGCCAAGAACTGAGGCACGGCACGGCACCCTAATTAACCGGCCAAGGGCCGGCACGGCACGCTAATTTGACAGACCAGGCCGTGCGGGGCCGGGCCGACCCATCCTTTTTGACACCTCTAGATTCTTTATAATAAAAAACCGATTAATATTGGGTTAATTTGGTTTTTATTTATTAAAATCTTAAAAAAATCGAACCAACCCATTTAATTTTATATTATTATATTTATATTATTATTTTATAGAATTATTAAAAAATATATATATATGTGTGTTCAATCATTCACAGTTTATGTTTTATCCTTCATAGTTATGTCCCTTTAGCCCTTTTTGAATTAGTTTTCTCACTTTTCTATTTTCTCTTAGAACTCTAAAATACCTTATTTCAGTCACAACGCCTCCAACCTCCAACCTCCAGCCTCAGCCAAGTTTCAGTTTCACCATCGTCCAGCTCGAGTCGCCGTCTATATATATATATATATATATATATATTGTGGAAAGAATAGATTTATTCATTGGTTATTAATAAATGTGCTTAGTTGATTCTTATTGGGATTTTTTATGCATATAATTAAGTTTTAAAGAGAAATTGATCAAATCAACCTTACCCTCTATTTTCATTGACTTTTAATGTGTCATTCAATTTAATGGTGAAATATTTTGTTTGGTTTTATTCTAAAATAATATATATTTCTTTGACAATCAATAAGATTCACTAACTCTTTCCATTTTCTTTACTTCCAAACATGCATTCAAATTATTTCTAAAAATAATGCCTTAAATTTATTTGGAAAAAAATTCATTAAATTTCAAAATTTGGAGTTTTTTTTTCCTCCATTCAAACGTACAATGATTGGAATTTATTGAATATTTATTAATCATTATTCCATTTTTTTTTTATTATTTAATCCATCCAACTGTACTGTTTATATTAGTCAATATGATAATTAGCTATTAAATTACATAAAGGACATTCCACAAAGTAAACAGTATAACGCCAATATATTTATTAAATTCGCTTCTAAGGAAAATCAAATCTTAAGATTGAGAGATGTTGAGATTCAGAAAAGGAATTAACTGAATGAGTTTCCATTTCTGAGCACTACTAGCTAGTATGCAAAACATAATATATAATTGATGAATACTATTTTGACCTACTATTTGTTACGTTTTTAAGTGATTATTTTGCATTTAATTTCGATATAATCTTGTTTTGGAGAGTATTCTTTTGTTTTGTAGGTCAAAGTAGGTTTGGGAATAAATGTGGAAAAATAGAGTAAAAATGAAGAAAAATGTGTTAAAGATTGTAAGCCTTACATTGGGTGTCATTCACTATGTAAGGGGGACAAACAAAGGCTTAGCAACGTAAGCCCTTACATCGAGAATCAACAAACTATGTAAGGGCATTACAGCAACGCGCGCCGAGGCATGCAAAACCTGCGCCGCGGCGGGGAAGGTTCTGTCTTGATTTCAATTCCAGGAAAATATAGCGCGCCGAGGCATGAAAAACCTGCGCCGCGGCGCGCGTACCTGGATTTTATTTCCAGCTTTTCAACCCCAACACACACACACACTCAAACCCTAATATATAAATACCCATTTTTAACACTCCCCACACCCAACTCATGAATATTGCCTCTTCTTCTCCTCCTCCACATTTTGAGAGAGAAATTACTCCATTAATGCTCTTCCTTTGAAGCTCCATCAACAATCTTGAAGAAGGTGACCATCCAACATCAAGAGCTTGTTTCAAGAGTGGAAGTGGGGTAATTTATTGTTTGTAATCTCTTTTCTTTTTAAGAACTCATAGAATGTTATTTGTAATGAAAAATATTGATTTGGATTTCATTATGAGTAGCTAAACTCTTTGTGTGTGGGATTTTAGCAATGTAACCTTGAGTGGATGATTGTTTATGTGGATTATTTTATATTAAAGTGATTTATTTCATGTTCATTGTTCTTAACACTTATGTTCATTAATTACTTTTGGCTAATTTAATTTATGAATGTATAGAATATTTTAGGGTTGAGTTTTAGAAACACCATCTAAATTCAATTGGGCATTTTTGAGCATGAGCCTAATTTAAGTGCATTGACTTGTCTTAAATTAGGTGATTAAATTATTTTCCTAAGTTTAATGCTAATTAACTAATTAACGGTCCGGATCAAAGAAGCTAATTAGTTAATTAAGGAAAAATTGCCATTGATTTGGGATTTTCTAGGGTTAGTGAAAACAATCATTAAATTCCACTTTTTCATGCTTAATTGTGAAAACCACATAAATCAATCTATCCATGATTAGTTAACTAGCTAATTTCCCACACTCGTTCATCTCATCGCTTCAGCAATACTTTCACACACTCACTTTATTTGTTTTAAGAATTTAAAATTTTAATTAGAAACCGTTTACAAAACCAACTTTGATAGAGTGTTTAGGATTTATTTTATCGCTAAGTTTTAGATTACATTTAACTCTTTTAAAAACCACCGCAATTCCTTTGAGAGACGATCTTGGGAGTATACTTGTCGCTTACTACAAGTGACTCGTGCACTTGCGAGCTTTTACAAATACAAAATTTGGTTAACAAGTTTTTGTGCATCAAGTTTTTGGCGCCGTTGCCGGGGAATTGGCGTTTTTGAAATTGTTTATTTGTTTTCTTATCCGTAATTTTTTGTATTTTGTTTGTTTTCGTGATTTTCTGTTTAGTTCTTTTATTTAATTTGTTTTGTTACTCGTTGGAGTCATATAGTGTCTGGTGCTCTGATTTGTTGTTGTTTTTGATTGTGCATGCACGGTAGGAGATCTCTTGGAAATCCACTCGTGCCGTTCATAGATAACGTCAATAGGAGGCGAGCACATTTGAGACAATTTGACACCAACAATCTGGAGGAAGAGCAACTACCAATAATGGGAGAACATCTACCTCCACAAAGAGAGATGACGATGAAGGAGTATGCAAGGCCAATCATTGGCACTGCAACTTCTTGCATCCAACTAGGGGAAGCGGCTCGAAACTATGAGATTAAAAACATACATTTTAATATGTTACCGTCTTTTTATGGGATTCCTAACGAAGATCCTCTAACTTTTATTCGTGATTTCTATGCTACTGTGCAGACTTTTCCGCTACAGGGGCTAAATGAGGATCAGCTGAGGATGAGGTGTTTCCCATACACACTCAAAGACAAAGCCAAGTCATGGCTTATGACTCTTCCACCTGGATCTCTTTCAACCTGGGACGCAGTGTTCAACAAGTTCATGGGAAAATTCTATTCCCACCAAAAGACTGCGGACCTAGGACCAAAATTGCAACGTTCTCTCAAATGGACGGAGAACCATTTCATGAGGCGTGGGATCGCTTCAAATTGCTTCTGATACAGTGCCCACACCATCACTTTCCTTTGCAACTCCAGAATCAATTCTTCTATGACGGGTTGACACAACAGTGTCAATTTACTGTGGATAATGCCGCGGGAGGGGCAATGGGAGAAAAGACCGCTAATGAGACGTATGACCTATATGAGATGTTGGGTGCTAATTCCCAACAAAAGAGCTCTAGAGGACGAAGGATGGGAGTTAACGAAGTAGCTCCCGGAAATGAGATGGCGACGCAAATTGCAGAGCTTACAAAACAGATCGCGCTCCTCACCTCCAAGAACTCACCAACTCAAGAGGTATGCGGTATTTGTAGTACTTACGGACACGGTGCTAATATTTGTCCTTTTGTTTGTGATCAAAATGTAGGTACGAGTTACGAGCAAGCTAATGCTATGGAGGGATACCAACCGAGGCCAAGGAATGATCCTTACTCGAACACATATAATCCCGGTTGGAGAAATCATCCCAACTTCTCTTGGAAGGGAAATAACAATCAAGGCTATGCTCAGAATAATTTCCCACACCATCCAAACAACAACAACAATCCACAGCTCACTCCGCCAAACAAGCCAAGTTTGGAGGACAATTTGAACTCCTTCATTCAAGTGAGTCAAGAAATAAATCAAAAGAATGATCAAAGGATAAGTTCTTTAGAGGCTTCCATGAAAAGGGTAGAGATTCAGGTGGGCCAATTGACTGAGTATGTACACAAGCAAGATAAAGGGAAGATGCCTGAACAATTGAATGCTATCACAGTCATTGAAAATGGTGAGGTCCTAAACGATAATTTTACTGAACATTCTGATGACTTATTTATAGATGCAGGAGATACAAGAAGGAAACATGCAATTCCCAAGGAAAGTCAAGCTGAGGACATTGAAGTCCTAAGACCTTCTGTAAAGTGTACGGAGAGCCTTGAAGAGTTAACCAAACATCCACTCCTTCACAAGTCACCTAATCCATAATATGGCTAATTAACCAAATTTTTTTTTTTTAATTCTTATAATTATCGACAAATTGAATAATCAATGAACACTATTATTTACATAAATATATCACCATCTCAACTAATGTAACAATTTCTTATTTGTTACTTATTGTTTTAGACAGTTTTATTATCAAATTTTTTCTTTAATTAAAAAATAGTCAATACTATTAATTTTATTTACAAAAGTAAAATGTAACATGTACTAAGCATGTACATTTTATATATATATATATATATGACGATCGTTTCTCTTACAAATAAATTAGATAAATTTTTTTAACCATTGATTTAAGTTAATCTAATAATAAATATAAACAAATGCATTTTATTAGTAGTGTGGGTATATATATATGTCAATGTCCCTTTCATTTGAATTACTTAGAAGCATATCTTCTGATCGAGTAGTTTCCCATTTGGTATACTAATTTATATATACATAAGTTGTTGAAGTAAAAAGAAAATTTACTTATAATTTTTTTTTTTTTTAATACAGGTGGTCTATAACCCTAGTTTTCATATCCATATATATATATTTTTTGATAAACAATACTAATAACTTTAATTAATTACTGATATATATTACATTCTCGTATAAAAATCATATTTGGTTTTCATATCCATATTCAAACAAGTATATTCCTAATTTTCTTAGAAAAATGTTTGTTTATAATGACTATGTTCGGTTAAAAAAGCTGGGAGATTGTGTTTGGTTAAAAAAAATAGACTATGCTTGTAATATATAGAATTGGTTTTTCATTGAGGTCTCAGAATGATGAATGATATAGGTTGCCTGCTAAAAATATAAGGGATAGACAGGGATTGTTATTTATTTAATGATTCGGTTATTTACGGCATATTTATTACACCGTATGAAATATTCTGACTGTATAATTTATATGCAGCCAGACGTTTAGCTGTAAAATCAGACGGTATATTAGAATACAACTTTTTACCAAACACTATTTAGCAAATTATAATAAAATTTAATATAGTTCAGTCTAATATGAATATACTTTATCTATCTAATACGGTGCACCAAATATACGGTTAGTTAGTGTTGAAGGAAAGAATTCCATCAACTCTGCAAACAGATAAGTTAGGTAGTGTTGAAGGAAAAGAATTCCATCAAACCTGCAAACATACTCTGTCAATAGCTATTAATTAGCTGTATATATGTTAGACCATAAAATGTGGATTAAACTTTGTGTATAACGTACGTAAACTAATTCAGTAAAAATCAAGAAAAACATATATATTCTTCATATCTTATTTCTCTTTATTTAGCATATTAAGGATATATATTCAAACAAATGCTATTAATCTTAGGATGGAAAATATTAGTACTGGACTTAAAGGGAATGTGAATTTTAAGAATAAAATGAAATCAGAAACATACCTCCTGCACATGGGATTTAGTGGGTTCCATGATTGTTGCATATTATCGACTTAGAAACTTGAAAGATTTGATAAAATAATTAAAAACATATTATCGAAATTTGATTATCTTACTTGTACGGTTCAAGAGGATATGTGATTAATTATTTCTTGTTTTTGCTTGGGTTTTTTGGTTGGTTCATTACTTTAGCTTAGTTATTTCTTCAATAGATCGATATGCTCCAATTTCTTAAAAAGTTGAACCAGTGAGTGTTAGGATAGATGCCTAGGTGCACGTGCTAGGCTTATCTAGACTTAACTAATGTTGTTTGTTTAGAGCGCTTGTAACAGAATTGTGTATAAAAGCAGTAGTGCTGTATTCGTTGTAAATGCTTTTTACAGATTAATCAAAAGAGAACTTCAGATATTGTTTTCTGCGTACATTTCTTCTTTTCTGTTCATCAACTTCTGCTTCAATCTTTCGGTGAGAATTAAGAAAGATCTATTTATTTTTTTCATATAACATCTCTTCTTTAAACTAATTCAGAGGGACTGAAGTGATAATTTCCTATTTTAAACTATTTGAATTTGAATTTCTACTTCTTTTGCTGTTTTATTAAACTAACAATATTGTAATTTTCTAGTATCATTGCAGGAATATGGGATTCAAAACATTTCTCAGTACTCCTGATGACACCATGTCTCCATGGGAGATTAGGCTCAGCATGTATATAATAGCAGGAATAGCTGTATTTCTTACTTTAGCTGTTTTAGTTTGGATTATATTTCGTAGGTATTTTTCTACAGTTACTACACGTTGGTGTTAATATATAAATATTAAATGCACTATATATATAAAAATAAATACATGTTACAAATTATAATATAAAACTAAATTATTTGAGTTTTGAAATTTTGGGCCATACTACAAAGATTTTGCACATAGAGAGAAGCAGAGTACAGCATCGTTAATACATAACATACCATTCTCTATATAGGAAATCCCAATTATATATAAAGCTTTTATAGAGTTTTTCACTTTCACCCCTGTGAAACAAAATTAAAATTGAATTTCATACAATCTTTTTTCCATTTCAATGGTTAACTTCATAGAATATTGAATTTCTCATTTACCAAAATCATATTATATATAGCTCACTTCTATCCAATGTGTTCCATTTAAAATAATGTTCAAAAAGGACAGAATCACGTACCAATACAACATATGTGCATATTTTCCAACAATGAGGTTATGAGAAGTTACCATTTTTGTGATAATCGTTATGTTATTATAATTAAAAAATTATTTTTAATTGATAGTAAAAGTTCCACAATATCAGATTCAGGATTTTAAATGACCATTTAAGTTTTAGTATATATCCAATAAGTAGAACTAACAAATTTAACCAACTTAAAATTATTCTTTCTCGGTATTTCTTAATGAATTTTTATATATATCTTTAAAAGCTCTTTCATGCATTACAATTATACCATCAATTAAAGTTTCTATTTTTATGATTTTATTTTTATTAACCAAATTCATTCAAACCTATTTGTATGGTGTTATATAACCATAAATCATTTATTAGGGTTAATCTTTTGATTGTGTAATCAATTGTTTTTATGAACTTTACAACTCTGACAGGCCGTCGTTTCGTGATTCAATTAAGAATTTAGTAGAAATATTCGTTACTTCTTGTTTCAAGTCACATGGTTGAGTCACACCAAACATTGCTTGATTAGAAATATATTTAATCATATTGCAATTCTACTTAACTAAACAAAGAAGTATTGCAATATGATGTTTGAACTTCTTTTTATTGAAAGGCAACGGTTTAAACTGAGCAATTGCTCTTTTTAATAAAAAAAAAAATATATAAGAAAAGAACATAAAATATGTTATTTTAGTAATAATAAGTGTTACAAAAGTTGTAGAGGATGAGTTGATAACTTCTATGTAGAGCCTCAGTACGTAGATTATTTGTTTGATAAGGAAGGTTATATCTTTTCATTTTATTGAGAGAATTATTATAGAAT
This sequence comes from Elaeagnus macrophylla, assembly GCA_029378325.1. Taxonomy (NCBI): domain Eukaryota; kingdom Viridiplantae; phylum Streptophyta; class Magnoliopsida; order Rosales; family Elaeagnaceae; genus Elaeagnus; species Elaeagnus macrophylla. The sequence continues at coordinate 2,446,937 of CM055644.1, forward strand.
ATACCCTTCTCACTTTCTAATGAGAATAAAATACACCTTTTTGACTTTTTAAATATGAATGCTACGTAATATGTTGCTTTCTGAATCAAGGTTTTCCTAAAGAAAGTACTAATAGAGGGTTGTACTCATGGAAATGATTAACTTCTTACACTAAGTAACTAAAGAGTAAATTAATTGAAAGGTAGTATCGTGAACCAATAAAATTCTCTACTTTTTAATTAAAAGAAAGAACGGAAGACTTGAGAACATTTAAAGCCTCAGTTGATTATAATAAGTTTTCATTTTTCCATGTTATTAAAATAAATAAAATAATAATATACCCGTCTCTCTTTTTAATGAGAAAAATGTTTTTCCTTTTAAATTTATAAAAAAAAAACAAATATTATATTATGAAAAGTAATCCTGCTACTAGTATCTAAATTTGTACTTAAATGCAATTACATCCAAATAACTTAATAAATGAAGAAATTTATTCATTTTTTTTAAAAAAAGTTTAACTACGTATATTTTCATAATTGATATAAGCGTAAATATGAATAAAAATTTATGTAATGCTAATATTTTTAATACTATTATAGAGTGAATGGGTAATACTACATCCACTTTTAAACTTAAAACTTAATTTAAGAAAAATAACGTAACATTAATAGTTATAACTCTTTTTTCAGACATACTTTAACGTGACAACCAAGTTTACCTATGTACTACTTTCACACATGCGTTACTGTTGTAATCATAGTCTTTAATTTAAGAATAAACATGAAAATAAAGGATCGAGATTCGAAAGGGGGGGAAAAAAAAAAGTCAGTAAAATATTTTGTATTATTCATATGTATAAAATTTAAGTGTTACATAATAATTCTCTATATAGAAGCACATTTTCCACCAGGCCCTCCAAAAACAAAAGTTCGTCCCATTGGATTAGGTTTGTGGCCCCAATCCTTAACATCATAACAATCTGGGGCATCAGTAAATGTTTTCATTCCATCGACATCAACAAAATTGTAGGTTGAGTCTGCAAATTTAACTTGAACAAAGTAGGAAGACTTTCTGGTCACCCTTGATGGAAAATGACTACTACCCATTGGTGGGCTAATTCCACTTGGTGTGTATGTCCATCCACCATATCGAATCTTAGATGCTTGAAAAGCAAGTTGAGGAAAAATCTCCTTTGGCCAATATCCAATTTTTACCAGTGGTTCGCCTAATGACAACCACCAATTTCCGGATGGTTTATCCTACAATTATAATATATAAACTTCAATTATTTTTTTTTTTAAATTTTATTGAATGACTATTTTGCCCCCTAACTTATGAAAAAAGCTAGCTTCAACACTCATCATAATCATAACATTTTAATTAAAGAGTACATTACCTGAATTATTAAAACTTTAACTACGTATTGTTCTGGATCCCCAAAGACGGAAGAGCCTAAATCCGCACCAAATGGATAGTTTTGATCCACTTGAATAAAACCAGGACAGAGTGTATTGTAACAACCTGTTTTTTGATAGTTATCTGCCTGTGAATGTTCATTATTGTAGCCAAATAATTGTCATTATCAATTTTTTATATTTAGATCATTATATACTAAAGAAAAAGTGAACAAGTTTGATTAATTCTCACAGTCCAATATGCAGTCAATCGTGTGCGATGGTCACCATACAACTTTGAATTTACCTGCAAAATTAGATGTTACAAACATATGCGCACACGCGGACTCACACATATAATATATATGTGTGGAAATTGATACATGATTGAAAAAGAAATAAAATATTCGTACTTGTTACTTCATAATTTAAGTTATAAGTGTTTTGACATAAGTGTTTTCTATTTTTTTTTTTTATATGTATATTATCACTTAGAAAATGAAAATAAAAGAATATTAAAAATGAAAGTTGTTAACCCAATTATGCCTAATAGAAAAGGTGGCCAAATTAATTACGTTCCTACATATTTCAAATAACTCATAAGTTTAGTTACCAGCATCTTATAAAGAAATAGTAAAACATGTAAATCTAGTCAATTAGAACTATATATATATATATATTAATGCCAACAATAATTATATGCTAATTGAACCACTTAAACAAAATTTAATTCCAAAAATTAAGAGATATATACTTACTTCCCATCCAACATGTATGTCGTTTAGTTCAGATGCTTCACCGTTTTGAACCCAAATATAAGCAGCACTTTTCTGGTTGGCTTCTGTTTGCGGATTATATATGTTGATCATTGCATGTGCTCCATGGTAGATGCCAATACTAGTATCTAGTGTGGCAAACTAATAATTAACAATAAAAGTTTGTTATGTTAATAATAAAGTGGAACAATGAGATTATACATAGAATCTTCATAATTAATTTTTTATCAAAAGTTTCATACAAAATTTAAAAAAAAAATTACAAATATCACAATTTTCTATAATTTCAATGATAACTAAAATTAATAAAAGTAACAAAAAATAAATTTTGCATGGTATAAGTAACATACATGTTGGTCAGGATAGTCAACTGTTAAGCGATGAAAACTTTGATTATCATAATTTGTTGCATTTTTATGGTGATCATGGCTTTTCATTTTCATAATTGGTACCATTCCTGGAGGACAACCTCCTCTTTGGAAGTGGCCTTCTGATGTATTAGTAGGGAAATCTTTTAAGAAACTTGGTCTCATCTGCAATAAAATTAATGTAAATATTAGAATAAAATAAATGCCTTTTGTTATAAAGAGATCTTGATTTTTATTCTTGATTAGTAGCCACATCAACTATTTATCATTGATATTAGAATGCCTTTTGTTACATTACATTCCACGTTATTAAAAGAAAATATTTTATATGTTGGAGCTATAAGACTATATATTTATTTATCCATTAAGTTAATTTTTTTGAATTAAGTAGCTCATGGCTGCTATTGAAAACCTAATATATATATTATCACAATCTAATCCGTTAAATTGTGCCCTTTAAAAAAATCCTTAGTGTAACATAATCAGAATGAGATCAAGATTGAAATTTTGCAAATGTGAAGCAAATAGAAAAATTTGCTAATTAAAATTAGGGTAAATATCAAATGAAATTAATTAAAAATATATAACAAAATTAAAGCATCACAAATATATATACCTGAATTTTGTGATTCTTCAGTAGAGGATGATCAAAAGCAGGTTGTTTATACAATTCAACACAATCAAATTCATCAGGGTTGACAATTGGCTGCAGAAATGTGATATTGAAAAGTAAAATATATGTTAGTTAGGACCATAAATATACAAAGAATCTTGATATACAAAAATCGAATATAATAAGAAATCACCAATAATAATGAAATAATAATACCATTATTGATTTGAAATTTCTTTGACTAAGAATCTTGCTTGGAGTTTCTTTGTGCATGCTTCTTCCATGAACTCCGAAAAAATAAAGATATAAACTAAGCAACTGAAGCCAAAACAAAGTCATGGTATGCATTTTCTATCTACAACTCACTTATTTTCAAAGTGTTTTGCTTGAACTTATACGAGTAAAGTATGTACATATATATAATATATATATTAGAAAGAATAGATTTATACGTTGATTATTAATAAATGTGCTTAGTTGGCTCTTATTGGGATTTTTTATGCATATAATTAAGCTTTAACGAGAAATTGATCAAATCATCATTATCCTCTATTTTCATTGACTTTTAATGTGTCATTCAGTGAAATATTTTGTTTAGTTTTATTCTAAAATAATATACATTTCTTTGACAATCAATAAGATTCACTAACTCTTTCCATTTTCTTTAAGTTCCAAACATGCATTAAAATTATTTCTAAAAATAATGCCTTAAAATAATTTGGAAAAAAAATTCATTAAATTTCAGAATTTGGAGTTTTTTTTCTTCCATTCAAACGTACAATGATTAGAATTTATTGAATATTTATTAATCATTATTCCTTTTTTTTTTTTTTTGTTTAATCTATCCAACTGTACCGTTAATATTAATCAATATGGTAATTAACTGAACTTGCTTTGAGTTTCTTTTTGCATGCTTCTTCCATGAACTCCGAAAAAATAAAGATATAAACTAAGCAACTGAAGCAAAAACAAAGTCATGGTATGCATTTTCTATCTAGAACCCACTTGTTTTCAAAGTGTTTTGCTTGAACTTATACGAATAGAGTATGAACATATATATTATGGAAAGAATAGATTTATACATTGATTATTAATAAATGTGCTTAGTTGGCTCTTATTGGGATTTTTTATGCATATAATTAAGCTTGAAAGAGAAATTGATCAAATCATCGTTACCCTCTACTTTCATTGACTTTTAATGTGTAATTCAATTTTATGGTGAAATATTTTGTTTGATTTTATTCTAAAATAATATATGTTTCTTTGATAATCAATGAGATTCACTAACTCTTTCCTTAACATTCCAAACATGCATTAAAATTATTTTTAAAAATAATGCCTTAAAATTATTTGGAAAAAAAGTTCATTAAATTTCAGAATTTGGAGTTTTTTTTTTTCCTCCATTCAAACGTACAATGACTGAAATTTATTGAATATTTATTAATCATTATTCCATTTTTTTTTTTGGGTTTAATTCATCCAACTATACCGTTAATATTAATCAATACGGTAATTATCCGAACTTTTAAAAGCCAATAAATTACATAAACGATATTTCATAAAATAAACAGTACTATAACGTCAATATATTTATTAAATTCGCTTATAAGGAAAATCAAATCCTTTTTAAGATTTTTTTTGGCTAAACATATATTAGATACAAGATTACATATCTTAAACAAAAACAACATTCCCTCTCATTTCGTAAAGAGGACGTTAAGATTGAGGGAAGTTGAGATTCAGAAAAGGAATTAACTGAATCAGTTACTCCACCATTATTAATAAATGTGCTTAGTTGGCTCTTACGGATTTTTTATGCATATAAGCTTGATAGAGAAATTGATCAAATCATCTTTATCCTCAATTTTCATTAACTTTTAATGTGTCGTTCAATATATATTTCTTTGATAATCAATGAGATTAACTCTTTCCATTTTCTTTACGTTACAAACATGCATTAAAATTATTTAATAAAAAATGCCTTAAAATTATTTTGAAAAAAATTTATTAAATTTCAAGATTTGGAGTTTTTTTTTCTCCATTCAAAAGTACAATGATTGGAATTTATTGAATATTTATTAATCATTATTCCATTTTTTTTTTTTTTGGGGATTTAATCCATCCAACTGGGAACTATCTGTTAATATTAGTCAATATGACAATTATTCAAACTTCTATAAGCCAATAAATTACATAAGCGACATTCCACAAAGTAAACAGTATAAAGCCAATATTTTATTAAATCCGCTAATAAGGAAAATCAAATCTTTTTAAGGTTTTTTTTTTTATCAATAAATTACCAAAAATAACACACATAAAACTTGTAATAAAAAAATTAGCACCCTAATAATATTAAACTTGTAACATTAAATAAGTCTAAATTATTGTAATTTAATTTTAACGGTGTTTAATTAGATGAACATTCACAGAAAAATTATTTTTTTAATTATAAAAATATATGATTTGAAATAAGGTGTGTTATTTTTATTATTATAAATTTTGAGTGATGTTGTTTTCCTTTCTTTCTTTCTTTTTTTTTTTTTTTTTTTTGTTAAACATATATTAGATACAAGATTACATATCTTAAAAAAAACCACATTCCCTCTCATTTCGTAAGGAGGACATTAAGATTGAGGGAAATTGAGATTCAACTGAATCAGTTACTCCTCTACTACGCAATATACCAATTGTATTACAAAAATGATCCCTGCCAACAATAGCAATAAACGCCTGTCCACCATTCCATGAAGCATCCTTATTAAACTTAATAGCTCCCAAATGCGCGCTGGTCTCCATTTCTGAGCACTGCTAGCTAGTATGCAAAACGTAATAATCAAAATGAACTTTCTCAATGTTTAAACTAATATCCACTTCTGAACAGAAAGTGTTATGATGTTCTAAATATTGTTTCTTCAAGATATCAGCCAACTGTGGTGCTCATGTTGGCAATTTGAGAGTAGTATGGGATTTAGTTTTACTGTTTTATTGGTATATTTTGTTCGGTTGTTGGTGTCTTTAGTGTTTGTTATTTTGGTTATAGAGTTTTGTATTGCCTGTTTTTTATGCTTCTTAGAGTACTTAGTTTTCTTTTATTTACATTTTGTTGGATTGATGTAAGTAGAGTCAAAGATGAGATTTTTTTAAAATTGTTACAAACTTGGTAATGTCATGCTACTGATTGTGATCAAGTTTAATTCCTTAGATTGCTTCAGTGTAATTGAAGTTGGAACTGTTGGTTTATTGTTGCTCTTGTTAAGGTCTATTGATTGGGTTAATTTTTTTTATTTTTTTGGTTGTATATCTATCATTGATATTAATGAAATCATATTCATTTGTTCAGATAAAAAAAAAAAAATCAGTCAACTGCTGAATTGAAAACATTTTTCTTTAAAAAATCAATTTATTTTCTTGCAGACCACACCCAATACCATGTATGGGTAACTGCCAAAGTGAAGCCTTGCTTTTAAAAATCATTTTAAGTTAATAATCGTAAAACATCAATAAATAATTCTTTTTAAATAATTATATTAATCAAATATTTAAATAAAATTTGAACGTAATTAAATAAATTAAATGTTATTGAATCACAAGCTTATTGACATAAATTTATAATTTTAAATACAATATGGGTGATTGCACATGCCCACTAATTTTTGCAATTGAAGCAATCGACTAGATATTATTATGAATAATTTAGTCAACTTGTTTTAAAAAAGGACAAAACAGCGCACATAGGTATTGTAGTTATTTATTTTATTTTATTTTTTCAATTTCACGTTATAAATAAATTTGTAATATGAGTAATTACTTAAACAAATTTTAAAATCAAAATTAAAAAAATATAGAAAAACATTAAAAATGATCATCTGAACTTGTAATATTACTTTTTAAAAAATACTCAACTAAATTGCTCTATAAAATAATAACAATGTTATCTATCAAAAATTTGTAATCATCATAAATAAGATTATAATATTTTATTGGCTAAAACAAAACCTATAAGAACCAACGTTAAATCAGCAGGTAATTCTATCACGACACATCATTTAAGATATCGCAAATTTTGTGATATTTTAACACTATTAAAAAATAAATGATTGTAGTAGCTATTAAGCTGTGGTGGCATTTGTTACTTAAATACAAATCTAGTTAGTCTTCTTCAAGGACATGGAACATTTTTTTCCTCCTTCATTTGAGCCTTGTCACTTTCTTTGGCTTTAATTATAATGCCCGAGCATCATTTGATTCTTTTAAAAGTGTTATTTTTGTTTAGCTATTCAGTGTTTGGGAATCTTTCTTGTTGATTCTCATCAAACACCATCTGTTAGTTGTGTAGTACTTGGAAATTTTAATTGATTTTCTACAAGAACTCCTTATCAAGTACTTTCTTTTTTTAGCTGTATAGTACTTGGAGACTTTGTTGTTTCTCGTCAAGCACTCTCTTTTTTATTATTGATTCTTGGAAACTATTATTGATTCTCTTCAAGCACTCACCTATTTAACCTTACCATGCGCTATTTTTGGCCCTTGAAAATTGTTTAACCTATACCTAAATCAATCAAGTGAGTCTTTGATATCATTGTTGGAACTTTAGGAAAGCTCTGATGCATTGTTGGAATTCTAGGAAGGCTTTGATACTATTATTGTAATTTAGAAGAAGCTTTGATTCATTTTAAAATTTATGAGGGTTGGATAGCATATCGACATTTGAAATAGTTTTTGGTAAGGTAGGCTAATAATATGATATAGCAAAAAAGAGTTAGAGAAGAGTCACAATGGTGAGTTTCAGTTATACCATTAGTCACAGATCTCTCGAAAGAATCAAAGAGATTATAAATAGAATCAAAGAGATTAGAATACAATGATTGGAATTGAAAGAGAAATTGATTAATCATCCTTACCCACTATTTTTATTTGACTTTTAATGTGTCATTTATTTAATGGTGAATTATTTTGTTTGATTTTATTCTAAAATAATATATGTTTCTTTGACGATCAATAAGATTCACTAACTCTTTCCATTTTCTTTACGTTCCAAACATGCATTAAAATTATTTCTAAAAATAATGCCTTAAACATACTTGGAATTTATTGAATATTTATTAATCATTTTTTTTTTTTTTTTAGGTTTAATCGATCCAACTGTACTATTAATATTAGTTAATAGGGTAATTATCCGAACTTCTAAATGCCAATAAATTACATAAACGATATTTCACAAAATAAACAGTACTATAACGCCAATATATTTATTAAATCTGCTTATAAGGAAAATCAAATCCTTTTTAAGATTTTTTTTTTTTGGCTAAACATATATTAGATACAAGATTACATATATTCCCTCTCATTTCGTAAAGAGGTCATTAAGATTGAGGGAAGTTGAGATTCAGAAAAGGAATTAACTGAATCAGTTACTCCACCATTACACATTATACCAATTGTATTACAAAAATGATCCCCTCCCAACAATACAAATAAACACCTGCCTACCATTCCATAAAGCAATCAACCATATTAAACTTAATAGCTCCAAAATGTGCGGTGCTCTCCATATTCGGTGTTTGGGAATCTTTCTTGTTGATTCTCATCGAGCACCATCTTTTAGTTATGTAGTACTTGAAAATTTTAATTGATTTTCGTCAAGCACTCACCAATTTAGCCCTTGAAAATTGTTTAACCTGCACCTAAATCAATCAAGTGAGTCTCTGATACCACTGTTGGAACTTTAGGAAAGCTCTGCTGCATTGTTGGTTTTAGAAAGGCTTCAATACTATTATTGAAATTTAGAAAAGACTTTGATTCATTTTAAAATTTATGAGGGTTGGATAGCATATTGACATTTGAAATAGTTTTTGATATGATAGGCTCAAGTGATATTGAATAGTAGTACATATTTAACGCATGAAAGAGTTAGAGGAGAGTCATTAATAAATGTAGTAAAAGAATGTTGTAGCTCCAATTGTATAAAATCAGAAGTTTAATATTACAAAGGCATATGTATTATATTTATAGCTATTGAAAGCAATATATTATTCTTATAGATGAATCTACATATTTTCCAGTTAATATTCTAAAATATCATTCCACGTATATTTCTCTACGATTTAAAAAATTTATATTATTTAATAAAACTTATATGTTATATATAAAATAATATAGAATTTTCTCAACATTTTTTAAAAGGTTTTTTTCCATTCTCTCTCTCTTCAGTTTTTTCATTTTTACAAAATGTGTGTGAAAATGAAATGGTACAACAAAATATGCGCACACTCGATCCAGTCCCTTCAATTGCAAAAATCCAAGGCCTTCAATCCCATGATCGAAGAGCCATCAATGCAAACTGCTCGCCCAATAGGTCATCAATCGAGTTCCTTAAAATTTGTGGCAACTTTTTACATACAAAGGCTAGAACTCTGATATAGAGATTTTCTATAATTCCTATAATCGTTAAATACTCCATTTAGATCCAAAATGATTTCTCAATTGTCTCCACAACAAAAATTGCACTTTCTTTGTAAATATTAATAATTATTAATGAATTTAACCTTTCTATTCAAACAAATAATATACATCATTAAACATGGATCTTGAATTTCATGATTTTCACATAATCATATAAAACGTTAAAAGAACATACCTTGAGCCATAGCTTTGATCCTTGTTTATTATCCTTGATAATGAAACCTGAAATAAAGATTAAAAACCAGTTTCTCTCTCCTAACCTTTCTTTTCTACAGAGTGTTTACCTTAGTGATGAAAAAATACGTTCTGTTGTATTTATGTAGGTAGAGAGAGGACCAGCCTTTCATTTCCTCAACCACACGTACGATAGTGGGTGAGAGAAAAGAGGAATAAAAAATAACTGCACATTCCATCAATGTGTATTATAATAACCAACATTATCTATATAGATATACATAATATCTATTTATCTAAACCAAAAGATAGTGTGCCACGTGGGCCACTATCTTACATTCTCCCACTTGGCCCAAATGGCAGAATCAATCTTTATGGTTTGATAAAATAAAATAAACATAATGTGCACAATTTAAAATCTTCATCATGTTGGTTATATCATTATGTCACCATTAAGTATAGACTAATAAGGTCATGGCGGTTCTATGTCATTAACTCGACATAGTTCCTTCCATGTACCACTAATTAGATTTCTACTTAATGTGACCTAAATTTTGAAAAGCTCAATAATGGTCCACGATAATGTCTCTATTAGAGACTACATCCTATTAACTTCATTAAACATTCATGCATATGCCAAAATAAAATAGAATGTCTGTAATCATCAGAAACAAAAAGTACATGAGCTCCAAGTGTCAATTCGATAACATCATAAATCCGTAAAATTATAAAAATTTCTCAATAATGCCCATCTCTTTGACATGTCCATTGAATGTCTTTGGAGGCAATCCTTTAGTTAACGGATCCGCAATCATAAGATTGGTGCTAATATGATCTATTGACATCTTTTGTCTCTGAACTTCTTCTTTAACGACAAGGTATTTCAATTCCATATGTTTAGCACCTTTAGAATACTTGTCGTTTTTAGAGAAGAAAACTGCTGCAGAATTGTCACAATAAATTTTCAGCGGCTTGGCAATACTGTCAACAATTCCAAGTCCTGAAATAAAGTTTCGCAGCCAATTCCCTTGAATTGTGGCCTCAAAGCAAGCCACAAACTCAGCCTCCATAGTGGAAGTAGCAATGACAGACTGCTTCGCACTTTTCCATGATATTGCTCCTCCAACTAAAAGGAACAAATAGCCAAATGTGGACTTTCTTGTGTCCGTACATCCAGCAAAGTCTGAATCTGAATATCCAATCACCTCAAGATGATCAGACCTCCGATAAGTAAGCATGTGATCTTTAGTTCCTTGCAAGTATCTCAACACTTTCTTTGCAGCCTTCCAGTGATCCATTCCTGGATTACTTTGATATCGACCAAGCATTCCAACAGCAAAACTGATGTCCGGCCTAGTACAAGTCTGTGCATACATTAAGCTCCCAACAATTGATGCATAAGGAATTCCTTCCATTTGCTTGCGTTCCAAATCATTCTTTGGGCATTGCATCAGATTGAACTTATCTCCCTTTTGAATTGGAACGATACTTGATGAGCACTTTTCCATTCTAAACCTTTCTAGAACTTTATTAATATATGCTTTCTGAGACAATCCCAAAAATCCTTGTGATCTATCTCGAAATATTTCTATTCCAATCACATAAGTTGCCTCACCCATATCCTTCATTTCAAAGTTCTTTGAGAGGAATTTCTTGGTTTCATGTAGCAAGCCAAGATCATTGGTAGCTAGCAAGATATCATCAACATATAGAATTAAAATTATAAGCTTGCTCCCACTGATCTTCATATATATACACCTATCAACGGTGTTCTCCTTAAATCCAAAGGAGGTGATAGTATCATTGAACTTAAGATACCATTGGCGAGAAGCTTGCTTAAGTCCATATATTGACTTCTTAAGTTTACACACCATGTGTTCATTTCCTTCAATAGAAAAACCTTCAGGTTGATCCATATAAACCTCTTCTTCCAAATTCCCATTTAGAAAGGCAGTTTTCACATCCATTTGGTGCAACTCTAAATCATAATGAGCTACCAAAGCCATGATAATTCTAAAAGAGTCTTTCTTGGAGACTGGTGAAAATGTCTCCTTGTAATCAACACCATCCTTTTGAGTGAAACCTTTAGCAACAAGTCTGGCCTTGTAACGTTCGACATTGCCATCTGTGTCGTGCTTGGTCTTAAAGACCCATTTACACCCGACCTTTTTAGAACCTTTAGGCAATTCAACAAGATCCCAAACATTATTATGTTCCATTGATTTCAACTCATCTTTCATGGCATCAATCCATTTAGAAGAATTAATGCTTTCAATGGCCTGTGAATATGAAATTGGGTCTATGTCAATTTCAAATTCGAATTCTGACTCTTGTAGATATACCACGTAATCATTAGAAATAGCAGACCTTTTTTTCTCTTTGAGACCTTCTTAATGCTATTTCTTGTGGTTCATCTACTATAGGTTCATTAATACTATCTTCAGTGGGATTTTCTTGATCATTCAATTGTTCTTCTTGTCTATTGTTTAACTGTTCAACAATAGGAGTAACAACTTTATGAGAAGATAAGGGTAAAGGAAATTCTATCCTAGTTTCTTTAATTTCCACATTTCGTGGTTCTTGACTCCCACTAACTTCGTCATTTTCAATGAACCTAGCATTTCCAGATTCCACAATTCTCGTACTATGGCTAGGACAATAAAATCTATACCCTTTAGATTTTTCTGGATAACCAATGAAGAAACCACTGGTTGTTCTTGAATCCAGTTTCCTTTCATGTGGATTATAGATCCTTACTTCTGTTGGGCAACCCCAAACATGTAAGTGTCTTAAACTGGGTTTCCTACCTGTCCACAGTTCAAAAGGAGTCTTTGGAACTGCTTTAGTAGGAACCCTATTTAACAAATACATTGCAGTTTTTAATGCATGCATCCACAATGATATGGGTAAAGATGAATTACTCAACATACTCCTAACCATATCTAATAAAGTACGATTACGCCTTTCTGCTACACCATTTTGTTGTGGTGTACCTGGCATAGTGTATTGAGCACATATGCCACGTTTTTCTAGGAATTTAGCAAATGGGCCCATGCATTGCCCAGTTTCATCATATTTTCCATAATATTCACCACCTCTGTCAGATCTGACAACTTTCACCTTTTTATCTAATTGTCTTTCAACTTCATCAACAAATACCTCTAGGGCATCTACTGATTGAGATTTTTCATGCAACAAATGGACATAACCATAACGTGAAAAATCGTCAATAAAGGTGATAAAATATTTTTCTCCGTTAAAAGACGAAACATCAAAAGGCCCACATATATCGGTGTGTATTATTTCAAGAAGCTGTGTGCTTCTTGTGGCTCCTTTCTTTGTGTGTTTTGTTTGTTTTCCTTTAATACAATCCGCACAAATTCCAAGATCGGTAAAATCCAAATCTGGGAGGATTTCATTCCTTACCAATCTTTCCAATCTTTCATTGGAAATGTGACCCAAACGTTTATGCCACAAGTAAGCAGAACGCTCATTCATTAAACTACGTTTAGTTCCAACATTATGATGCAAGGTTAAAAGGGTTTCTGCAAAAAGATTATCAAGTTTGAACTTGTATAGACCATCATAAAGGATACCTGAACCAATAAAGTTGTTTTGTTTAAACAAACTGAAACTTTTATTCCCAAATTTGAAAGAGTATCCGATTGAATCAAGTTTGGACAAAGAAACTAAATTACGGGAAACAGAAGGTACATAAAGAGTTTGAAACAAATCTAAATGGTATCCAGTGTCTAAAACTAAACGATAAGTTCCAACAGCTTCAACCGGAGCTTTGACTCGATTTCCCATGAAGACAAACTTTTCATTTGGATTTGTGGTTTGGGTCGTAAGGAATCCCTGCATCGTATTTGAAACATGAGCAGTACAACCAGAGTCAATCCACCAAGTATTATAAGGAACTTCAGTTAAATTTGATTCGAAACATACGAAAGCACTAGGCTTACCTTTCTTTTCGAACCATGCCTTACGTTTCTGGCAATCTTTCTGAAAGTGTCCGAGTTTCCCACAGAAACGACACTTATCATCCTTATGTTCCTTCTTGTGGATTTGAGCAAATGACTCATTCACCTTAATTGGTCCATGCTTGCCCTTTCCTTGCTTTCTTCCGATTTTCTTTCTAGCTCCTTGATTGCTTACAAGATGAACAGAATGAGCTCCTTGATTCTTAAGCCTCGTTTCCTCCTGAACTAACATACTGTGAAGTTCATTCACATTCCACTTATCTTTCATGGTATTATAGTTCATTTGGAACGGGGCATAATCATGAGGTAGCGAGTTTATAATAAACTGCACAAGGAAATTCTCATCCACATTCATCCCCAAGGTCTTAAGTCTTGCTGCTATGTTTGTCATTTCAATGACGTGCTCATGCATGTTACGAGAACCATCAAATTTCATGGTGGTTAAAGTAGCCATTAAAGTCCCAGCAAGAGACTTGTCAGCAGTTTGGGTACGTTCTTCGACAAATTTTAAGAATTCCTTGGCATTTTCAGTTCTGGGAAGAGTAGACTTAATGTTGTTTGCTACACTCATTCGCATGAACATTAGGCTGAGTCTGTTTGACCTTTCCCAAGCATCATGGTAAGTCTTTTCTTCTTTACTGCTAGTATCAGTAATAGCAGCAGGTTTTTCTGATCGAAGTGACAAATCAAGATCCAAGACACCAAGATGAAATCGAATTTGTTCGCACCAATCAGAGAAATTAAGCCCATTAAACATTGAAACAGACATAGCTTGCGAATGAAGAGAAACAGGTACATGTACTGCAAGGATAATATTATGTTCATATATTAGTGCTTTGAATTGTAAACTTCAATGATTTAATACAGATTCAAATTATTAACAATACATGTATATCAGTGTTCTCCTTTGGGTGATACAATGATATACAAAATAATCATAATGATGCTTATAAGGTTTCTGTAATTTGGAAACTATTTATCAACTAATTAGAAATATTTACTATCTTTGGATATGAAAATATAACTAATATATCATATTAGCTTCCAACATTTATGTTCATTAAGTATAAGAGCAAACAATCAACCTTTGGGCGATTCTTAAAAGTCTTATGATAATAAACTTTAATTTACCAATAAAATTAATTATAACATTATGTCATTTATAAGCATCAATATTTATAATTTTATGAGTAATTGAAGATTTTAATCCTTATGGTTTGGCCACTTTGGTGACTAACAAACCAAACATTATATGAAATTTTAATTGTATAAATTTGTACATAATTAACATTGTAATTATTAAATTTAATCATTTAAAATTTATTAATGATTCTTATATATATATTTATATAATATGTTAATAATTATCAAAAATACTTTACTGTTAAGTGTTTATTTATTTATTTGTAATTATTATCTTCTCAAATTATTTAGCATTAACTTGCGGTGCATGTAAAGGAAAAATGCACTTAATTTATTAGATATAAATTGTAATTTATACTTAATAAACAATAAAAGGATCATGTAGTCAGTTACACATGATTCTTTTGCAACCACCAATTGACCGAATCTTTAATAAATAACAATTATACAGAAAAATAATAATTATCTTCCCAAACATGATAAATAAAATTAAATAGATTAATAAAGAATTCAGTAATCAACATCTTTGTTGAATTATGAAACGTAAATTTTAAACTTAATTATTATATATACACGAATCGATAAGAATCAATATAAATACAGTTATGGTTAAATATATTATCATTATATAACATATTGACAATTATTTGATAAAGAATATATTCATTAACTATAATAATTAAAAAATAATAAAGCCTAAACTTTTACTTTCTTTCATATATATACATAATCAGCATAAATGCATATATTTATAAATAGTTCAGATATACATTATCAATAATGCAGCGGAAACATAAGACTATCAATAATGGATAATAATAAATAAAAAACAACGATTCAAGTTTTAATGGAAAATCATGAGTTCTTAAACCAATGGCTCTGATACCACATGTAAATATTAATAATTATTAATGAATTTAACCTTTCTATTCAAACAAATAATATACATCATTAAACATGGATCTTGAATTTCATGATTTTCACATAATCATATAAAACGTTAAAAGAACATACCTTGAGCCATAGCTTTGATCCTTGCTTATTATCCTTGATAATGAAACCTGAAATAAAGATTAAAAACCAGTTTCTCTCTCCTAACCTTTCTTTTCTACAGAGTGTTTACCTTAGTGATGAAAAAATACGTTCTGTTGTATTTATGTAGGTAGAGAGAGGACCAGCCTTTCATTTCCTCAACCACACGTACGATAGTGGGTGAGAGAAAAGAGGAATAAAAAATAACTGCACATTCCATCAATGTGTATTATAATAACCAACATTATTTATATAGATATACATAATATCTATTTATCTAAACCAAAAGATAGTATGCCACGTGTGCCACTATCTTACATTCTTAAGAGTGATTTTTTTATATTATGAGTTTTACGGCTATTGTTTTAGATAATTTTCCATTGTCTCAAAATACCCTTAAAGCTGTACGGAATGAATTCATAAACAACACGAAACCAGAAAATCTAGCTAGAACGATATATGTAGAAAAGAAAATTACAGTGAAATGATTATTCAAAAAAGGAAGTGGAGGAACCGAACCGGCTAGAGGAGCATCCGTACTTCTCTTCCCAAAGGTGAGTTTTGGTTTCCCCATTAATCACATATCTCTCAAAACAATCGAAGAGATTAAAAATAGAATTAAACAATTAGTGGCACAGAGAAAATGAGTACAAAGTGGCGGGATAGAAGTTACTGTGATTTTATGCACGTATTTAAAACGTGTAAGGTTCTTATTGGTGGATATCAAAAAGAGTTATCGTCGTTGCAGGGGATCAAACCTAAGTCACCTGCATAATAGGCCTTGTTGTGGTTATACTTACCACTATACTACAACGGCCTTGTTGTGGTTATAAACTTTCAAATAAGTACTTGATATAAATGTGTCCGTCAAACAAAGTGCTCAACATTAAATTTTTTTACTTAGCTATATAAATTCATTGCATTACTTAAAAAGAAAATTTTGTAATATCTAAATTGAAGAATGGGTTCTCAAATGCTTTATCTCGCTAAATCATGTTTGGTGTACCGTATTAGATATATTAAATATAGTCGTATTAGACTCAATTGTATTAAATTATATTATAATTAATCTGTACAATTTTTTTTATGTAGTTTGTACAATATTTGGTGACAATATATATAATATAATCGAATAAAATTAATTATAAATATTTTAATAAAATAATTTATGTTTAAAATAATTTTATATTATAAAGTTTATTTAAAATAATATTTAATTTATTTTTATATTTTAAAAATAAAAGAAAATCTTATTTCTAATTTGAGATAAAAATAAGTTAGGACACATAATTATATTATTAAAAATTTAGATAGATTAAGTTAAGTGTTCAATATAGTTGAGACTCACACTTTCTGATCGTTCTAAATTTATACATAATCGTAGTATATTTATATTGGACAATACGGTTTGATTTAACAATCAAACACATGATTGCTTAAAAATTATACGGTCAAAATTTTTAATATTGTGTAAATAAACACATCATACAGTGTTTCGAACATTAATTTTTAAGCTAGTTTTTAAACTTTAAATAAAGGTCTCTTAGCAACAAATATTTTTTTTTTTTTCAAATAAAGGTCCAGCAAAGCTAGTATTTACTTTGACAGAGGGCAGTATTTCCTATCTAAAACAGAGCTATCCCTAAACATAAATTCACTTGTTATAAAAAAAAAGTGGTTTGTCCCAATGGTTGAAAACCTTAAGCAACTACATAGCCTAAATGTGCAACCGAACAGGGGGTGCAAGAAAAAAATTCCAGGGGTCCTGAGATTTTTTTTATTTTATTTTTTTGTTGATAAAAAGTAATTTTATTACAATATTAAGAAGCTAAAATACATGATCATGATGTAGAATTATAATGAATTCTTTTTAATTAAAGTCTAAATTTTTCATGACATATTACAACATAGACTTAACGTTTTGATTTAGCGCATTAAAATTTATAATAAAAATTATATAATATAAATAAAAGAAAAAAAAAAGTTAAATAGAGAATTGAAATAATAAACATGAATAATACATACAGATAGAATACAATATATATTAATACTGCAACTAAAACATATTTATTTAATACTAAAAATAAACATATGATTATTATTTTATTTTATTTTTACAAATTTCAACCAGGTCTTTAGCCCCGTGTATCCCCTTGAAGTTCCGCCCAAACAACAGGGTGAAGTTTTCATTGATCTAATACAAACACAAATACGTACATCAAACAGAGTTCAAATAAAGTTCACAAAGGTAATAAAACATCCATTCTAATGCAGCATAAATACTAATTATAAATTATGTGGAAAAAATTGATGTGAGAAGTCTCAACGTATGAGGCACAACTTGGGTAGCAGCTAGCTACATCAAAGTTGAGCCATTCTAAACCAATATTTATCTATCAATTGATTATATATAATCCAAAGTCCTAAAGTAAAATTGCTTAAATTAATAAAAGAAGTAGCCTCAAGCAGCTAGAAGAGAAGAGCCCAAGTGCCAAGAACAGCGCGACACATACATTAGAGAGTCTTTTTTTTTTTTTTTTTCCTTCTCTTAGAGTATCTGCTTGAATTAAGATTATTACGTACAATAATTGTATTTATCATGTGATAAAATAAATTAATCTTAACATTTTATTTTTATAAAAAAGAAAATAATATTAGATATGAAGTTAAATAAACGATTATATAATAATTTATATAGAACATATAACATGTAATATTCACCCATTTTTTAGAGTTGATAACACAACAAAATTAAGAAAGAGAAAGACGGGTCCAATCTGAATTTCCCAATATAGTGCAAAATGAAGGCAACCAAGTACCAAAATGATTGTGGACAATTTTGTTAAAAAACAGAACCACAACAAAACTCTGTAACTAGGTCTGTTTAGTAAAGTTCAAGGAAGAGAAGTAAAAGTCTTGTGTGGATACAATAAACAATAGCGTTATCTATATTGCAGTAGAGGCGGGCAGAGCAGAGCCTGCTAGTCTCCTACTCATAATGGGGAGGGAGACGGTAGTAGATATTATGTTATGTTCGTGTCCTATATGCATATTGAATTTGTGTTGTGTTAACTTGTTTTATGAGGCACCAAAAAATTTAATAATCTTTTAGGATACCTCTTATTTATATACTAGTATTAATACGATTTTTAAATGTACAAAGTAATTAGTTATCGACAAAATATTTAAAATGGTATTGTAATTGTTAAAAAGAAGTGACTTGTAGCTTAATATTGACTTAAGCAATATTAGTACACTAACTATAATAAAGATCAGGCAAATATTGTATTTTTATCAAGTCAATTTCAACATTTTGAAAATTTGAATTAAAAAACAGAAAACATACCTCAACCGCCACCTCCGGTGAACCCACACCGGCACACCCCCACTTGATAGCCCGTTGCACCCTCAACCTATAGTCACATTTTCTAAGTTTTTTTTTTAATTTAAATTTTTAAAATGCTAAAATTTTCCTTATAAAAATACAATATATACCAGGCACATGATCAAATACAATTTTTTGGATTTATTTAAAAAATTTATAAAGTTATTGTTCTTATTTTACTTAATTAAAAAATTATTATATTAAATTAAATTTGGTTTAATTGTATGACATACTTATCTCATGCATAAAGTTTTATTTTTAACTTTTTTTAGAAAAAAAAAAAAAAAAACATATATTTATTTTTCTTTTAACGTAAATAAATATATATATTTTTTAATATTAAAAAAATAAACAAATACTTTTCACCTAAAGAGTTAAAAATAAAAATAATTTAATAATTTAATCATACATGAAGTAATTAAATTTTTAATAAAATTACGGTGCGAATTATGCATCAAACTCATTAGTTCTCAAGAACTATTTTGAATATTATATTGTATGGTGAATTAGTATGTGGTTGTGTTTAATCAAGTGGAGTTTTAAAATGTGAAATAGGAAAGTGAGAGAATCGTCCCATCACAAGAAGACACAAAACTCTCCATATCCTGCTAGCTAGCTAACAACTTTTCTCCTAATCTCATTGAATGTGAAAGTGACATGTGATTTTAGCAGCGGTCTCCTTTCAAATTTCCATGTTTGGCTTTGCACGCACGAAAATTGGAATTGATGCTCAGTATCCATTTTCTTCACTTATATCTTTTCATTCAAGACAAACATTATGCATGCATCCTTTCAACTTTCTAACTTCTATTCTTTTTATATTCATTACTAAAAGCTTTTTTAAATATGTGTTTATATATAAAAGGAGTTTAGGTTATATCTAAAAGAGACTATTATTAGGTTCATAGGTGTTTTTTTATTAAAAATAAATTGTTATTAAATTGTATTACTCGTATTAACCAGTTATCATAATATTGAACAAATATTGACTTTTTATCAATTATTATTTTTTTCTACCTATTTTTAACATTTTAATTATATCAACTTTTTATTGACCCTTTATTAACTATAAGGTGAATTGTTATAGTCGATCATAATCTACTGAGAATCACTTTTTAACACAAAAAAACCCACCTATAAGACCTTAAGTGATATTTTTCATCACTTTTGGCCCCTTTTAAGGCAAATACTTAATAATCTCTCTCTCAAACGAAGAGATATGCATTATCTTTGTGGCTCACAAAAAGTTTTGGAATCAAACAAACAGAGTCCATAATGAGCCTCAGAATCACGCAAATTGAGCTCATGCTTTTGTTGGAGATTCACGTAAGTATTCTAATGACTAAGTTTGAATTTGACTTTTATATCACTTGAAAGGAGTGTAGAGATGTTACATCTCAAAAATTAACACATTAAGTGTGTAGCTTAAGGGATGTTAATTCGTGCAAGCTGGGCTAGTTTGAGCTGACCCAAACTAGCTCAGCTCAAATT
Source organism: Elaeagnus macrophylla (assembly GCA_029378325.1). Taxonomy (NCBI): domain Eukaryota; kingdom Viridiplantae; phylum Streptophyta; class Magnoliopsida; order Rosales; family Elaeagnaceae; genus Elaeagnus; species Elaeagnus macrophylla. Next base: position 2,467,737 of record CM055644.1, read on the forward strand.
AGTTCAATCTTAGCTCAATTCAAATTTAATTCGAGCTAGTAAAGGTGAGCCCAAACTCAAACCAAACACAAACGAGCTGGCTTAAATTGGCCCGAATTGTTAATTATATATATATATTTTTTAATTAATATGACTTTTTTTTATTAAAAAAAATATGTTCACTAATTAAAAATCAAACATTACATAAAATAATATATATATATATATATAAAAGAAAAAATTAATTATTAAAGCAAAAAGTCAATTACTAAATTAATTAAGTAATGAGTAAATGCATTAAATCTTACTCATACAAAAATTAGAAGCTGTTATGCCCTCATGAAAACTCACATTTAGAATAAAGAGTTCTCAACTCCAAATAAAATTTTATCTAGCTATTAAACAAAATAAATAGAGATGAGTAGATTAAATAAATATACTTACTAAAAATGAATAGTTAAAGTAAATTAAAATGTTAGTGAGAACATAACTTTTTTTATATACACAAAGATAAAACTTTGACTATTACATAATATATAAGTCTAAAGACAATAAACAAGTGGAAAAAAGAATAACATAATACAAGTATAGATTTAAAAATAGAAACTTCATAATAATAATTTAAATTAAATATAAATATTATTTTTTTGTTTAAAGAGTTAGGTAGATTTAAATGTTAAATACATTAACATCAAATAATATAGCATAATATTGTGACAAAAGGAATATATTATAACAATTTATTCATTATCAGCTTATTTTTCAAAAGAAAAGGGAAAAAAAATAACTAATATATTATAAAAGAGAAGTACTGAAAGAAATGAAAGATTATTTTAATTTTAATATAATCTTTTTATTTAAAATTTAATTTAATTTAATTTCAGGCTAATGTGCTGGCCCTAACCCAACTCAAATTTTTTCGTGTTATTCGAGCTGAGCCGAAATAAGCCCAAATTTAATTCAATTCGTGTTCGATTCGTGTTTTTTAATTCAAATTCGATTCGGTCAATCGAAGCTATAGCACAAATTGCCACCCCAATAGCTCATGCTCTTGCTAGCTCATAAATCTCACAAATCTAATCAACATGGTACTTTGTTTGTATATATATATAGGTAACAATATATATATACTCTAATATTCATGTATATATATCTCTTCATGTATTATCATAGCTTAGTTTTTCTTTCAAATAAATCTGCAAGTATTTTTCAATTAAATTTTGATATTCAACCAGAACGGAAATTAAATAGTTGATAATCTGTTTAGATAAAGTATTACTTACATTAATCTGTAAACCACATATACCACCCTATGGAATACTACTGAATCAAGCAGAAATAATGAAATTTACATCGATTTCTATATAGTGCACATAGTTCAAATCATGAGGCTTCACTCTGTTTGTTATATATATATATATATTTATATATATTATTTTTTTTTTTTTTTCTTTTTTTTTTCTTTTTTTTTGTTGACACACTCTGTTTGTTATATTGGAAATGAAAAAATTACAATATTCTCATAAGATACTAGAGATGATTGGGTATAAGATCAAATTAAATATAATAGAATTATTATTTCAAAAAAAAAAAAAAATAGCATCATGATGCATGTTAACTCTCATTCTACATAGATTTGCTATTTGTTTTTTTTTTTTTAATAAGCATTTGCTATTTGTCCTTGTGTTCAAATTTTCTTCCTTATTTGTTACATACCCCCAAGTACCAACAAGTTGTAGCATCTAAAGAACATATGAATGTTATTTTAAAAGCAGAGAAGGACAGTACATTGCTTTGAGTATAAAAATATTGTTAATCGTTCCTCTTAAGTTTTTATAAGAGTTTATTTATAAACAACGTTTAACTTGATATTACCCTTTGGAATGGTTAGCTTCAAACAACTTGTAAACACATGCATGTGGACAAATAACAATATATATATGTTATAATTAAGCTTAAACTTAATACCTGTTACTGAACTAATTAATTATTAACCAGAAGTCTAGTTTAACAAGATAGAACGAAATCTGTTTAAACTTAATTAATTATTATATCTGTCTATTCTAAAAAGATAAAACGAAATCTTGCCAAGTCAAAAATTAAATTTTTTTTTTTTAAATATAATTAAAGTTAAATTTGTGTATGTTATAATTTTATTGATGATAAACTAATTTTATTTTACTACATGCAAATACAACAAATTAAATAAGTGATGATATATCACATGTTTAAAATACAAGTACGAGATAAAAAAAAAAAAATGTTGATTATTTAATTATTATAAATATGAATATTTTAATCATTTTTTATTAATTTTATTTTTTAAAGAAATTTATAATAAAAAATTTAAGTTAAATTAAATTAAATCATTTAATTCGGTAGATGTTTGAAAAAAAGAAATTTAACATAAATTTACTTGTAACGAGAAAATGACGATATATTGGTCAGTGAGAAAGTAGTGAAAGAGTGATGACTGATCTGTAACCAACAGTACATGTAAATTCGAGCCAAGTAAGTAGCTCGAGAAATTAACCGACTAAAATGCAGGTACGTACAAATGACTATGAATAGAAACCCTATTACTATTTTACTTTTGAGGCTACGAAAGCCACTTCAACGCAACATTACTACTAGACTAGTACTACTCTCCATTATTTTTCTTCTTTCATATTCACAAACCCTAAATCTTCCTTATCATCTTCTTCTTTTTCTTCATTCTTCTATAACACTTTGTCATTTTCACAATGAACCATGAGGAGAAGACCACCATGGACTTTGTTCCACCATCTGAGCATTTCTGCTACGTTCGTTGCAACTTCTGCAACACTGTTCTTGCGGTACTAATTAATTATATATCCCATCACAAGTTTTTTTTTTTTTTTTATAACAAAGTTAATCTTTTCTTATGTTTTAATAAATGAAAATAATTCAAATATTTAACTCAAGTACTAGTGTATTGCTTTTGGGAAGAGGAAAAAAATCCCTTTTGCTATATTTTGTTACTCAAGAATACCATCGTCGGAATCATGTTTTGCGATGATTTGGAGTATAATTTTTGAGATAAGGAATGCAAAAGAACGAAAAAACAACACAATGCGGAGTATAATAATTCTTGTAGTTACCTGAAAAAGACTAGGCACATATTGTAGATACTAGAAATTGGTAATAGCAGGGCATATCTTGTGCTAATGTGATCGTTTTTATTTTTATTTTTTGTTTTGTAATTCTTATTTTTTATTTTTTTTTACTTGGAAATTATTTGTTTGTTGATTTGTATAATATGTTACATTTTGTTATTAATTTGTGAAGGTTGGACTTCCGTGCAAACGTTTATTGGACACAGTAACAGTCAAGTGTGGTCATTGCAGCAACCTCTCCTTTCTTAGCACTAGACCTCCATCACAAGGCCAAAGCTTTGATCATCCTTTGACTCTTCAGGCTAGTTTTTAATTTCTTTCTCAACAGTATTAAAACAAAAGAAAAGTAGCCTCATATGTATATATAATTTTTTTTTAGAAGTCTTTTATCTCAACTCATTAAATAGGTTATTAACTTAGGTGACAGAATGTGATTGGATAAAGCAGATGAGCTCGTTTTTATCATCCAATTATCTTCTGCCATGTAAGTTGATAACTCATCTTAATTTGAGATAAATAGAAGTGCTCATATTTTTTTTTTATTGAAATTAGCCTCATACATGTATATATATCTTTGTGAATATTCATATTTTTTTCAAAATTTATCTTAATGTTTTTATAATTAAAGAAAGTAAAATTAGTGATCTAGTATAAGGAGCCTGCAATGAGAATTATTTAAAAAATGAAAAGGTTTTCTAACTTATATATGGGGAGATTGAAGCAGGGTTTTGATAATAATGTGAGAAAAGGGCAATCCTCATCGTCATCATCTTCACCAACATCTAGTGAGCCATTGTCCCCACAAGCACCTTTTGTTGTCAAACGTAAGAGCACTAACTTTTCTTCTTCTTCTTCTCCTTATTATACTCAGTCCCCAAAATCATATATGACCTTTTTCCTTATTAAATCCAAATAAGAAAACCCTTTAGAAATTATGACCTAATTGTTCAATTTGCAGCACCTGAGAAGAAACACAGACTACCATCTGCTTATAATCGATTCATGAAGTACAGGAAGACAAATCTCTAACCCTATATACATTTTACAATTTTCAGAAACTAGTTTTTTTTTTTTTTGCCCTTTGTCTGTTCATTGTTATATTATATTCTTATGATTTTTTTTTTTTAAATAAATTATTTAGAGAGGAGATACAGCGCATAAAAACAGCAAATCCAGAGATACCACACAGAGAGGCTTTTAGTGCTGCAGCCAAAAATGTAAGTTTCTCTTTTTTGCGCCTCTGGCTCTTACGTGTATGTACTATAACTGATAGACAACTATAGGTTGAAAAAAAATTAATCTTACTATCTTCTTCAGTTAATGTCTCTGTCATAATAGTTGTTTTTTTGCCACAATATGAGGTAAATAGAGTTGCTCGAATTCATCCATATTCCTCTAGCACAGTTGGTTGGATAGTATTTGTGTTAATTCCAAGTCTAAAGTACCTCATAGTCTTTAAAAATAGGCTAGACATTTCAGTTGTTTTTTTTGCTCAAAGTCATTATAGTAGCACTAATTAATTTCACTAACAAGTTTGCATTAAATTATACTTAATAGTGGGCAAGGTATATTCCAAATGCACCAGCTGGATCAGTTTCAGGGAGCAAAAATGGTGTCTGATGATCAAAGATGTTCTCTGCATCTTTTTTTTTTTTTTTTTGGCATATCAGATATAAGCTCTCTCTTTAGGAGTTGCAAGTTTAGTTTCAATTAGGAAATGTATGCTTTCAAGGGCTCATATTTTGAAGGACCTAGGTGAAAATTAAACTTATACTTGAGAGGACAATGTACTGTGGTTTTCAGTATCTGAAGATCTCTGGATCAAATAACTTAGGTTTCTGAATTCAGTAGTTCATGTTAAGTTTCCTTTATCATTATGTTTTAATTTTCCTGCAATCACAGTTGAGACTATGTAGCTTTTGTAGGTAATTAAGATATTTATATATTTTCTCATTTCTTCTTAATTAACTTAACTAGCTTGGTGTTATATCACTACTAGCTAGAGATCTTCCTATTATTTAAATGAAAGTTCTAGGTGAGGACTCCGTAATTGCACCGGACATCCCAACTAAATTAACGCCACCATCTACTAGTATTATTAAACAGAGAAAAACAAATTAAAAGAGTTCAAACATAAAGGAAATGTTGATATGAATATTATTATTACTTTTGGTATGAACAATATTATTAAAACTAGCGGCCCATTCATAAGTTTAGTTTACCAGGGATACCATATTAATAGTAAAAATAATTTTATTTGTTTTTTAATTACTATTTTTTTCATAAAAAAATGTTATATATATCTCATTTGTATATAAATATGTTTAAATTATTGAGTTTTTAATTTATTTTTAGTGATAAAACTTTAGAAATGAAGGTTCAAAAAGGCATAGGCTCATTTTATAAATGTAATTTGTCTTACATTTAAAATATACTCTAATCCTACGTAGTTTCGCCTATGATTAAAACAATAGTAAAATTGAACACAACATTTTTTCGCATTTGGGTAAGTGAAAATTACAAAATTATATGAATAAGTATAAAGAAATATATGAGTTGAGTAAAAAAGAACATATAGCATTTCAAGGTATACATTGATAGTTGGATGAATAGAGTATTAGATTTGATAATATCTTTCTTCTTCTAAAAGTCAAACCACCGAAAGGAATATCCAAAATTTTGATTTCATTTCAACCAAACAAACAACATGAAAAATATAATCAATTTTAAGATGTTTGTACAATATTTCTACATGTTAATTTCTACGTCCTGAAACGTTAGCATTAATGGCTATTTGGTAACTTTGTTATTAAGTCTATGACACAGGGACAAGTAGGAAAATGAAACTGCTTGTTTTCTACCAATCCGATCAAAAGAGAATTTGAAGATTTTTAATTTAAATTTGATCCGATGATATAATTAATCTGATCAAATCTTTTTTTTTATTAGATAAGATTGAATTGAGATTATAACTTATTTTTGAATTAGTATCATATATAAAACACAATATATAATAATATTTAAATTTTAAATTGGTACAGTTTTAATAAATATTTTTTTATAGTCAAAATTAAGATAAATAAAATATTAAACAGTATGCTCTCGAACATTATTAAATTATTACAAATTATTTAACATTTATATTTATTTTTTAAAACTAAAATAGTAATATAATATAATCATAATATGTATAATATTTAAATATAACACATTGAAAATAAAATATGAATTTATTTATAATTTTATTAGTAATTTAGTACAGATCGGATTGCAGCAGATTATAAAATCTGTTAATTCAAATCTGAACAGAATTCGAACGAATTGTATACTTTTTAATTCGAATTTGATCTAACAATAAAATTTGTGAATCCAATCCAATAATTTGAAAGATTGAATCAAATTTCTCAAGTTAGATAAATTAATCGATTTATTTCTGCACCCCTACTATGATATTAGGTTTCTGTCTTCCTATTCAATTGGGAAATTGACTAATTCAAGAAGAATTGAAGTATAAAGAAAAATGTAAGTGGATCCTTTTGGCAGAGTTAGTGTATATATATATATAACGTAATTAGCTGCTGGTACTCTATTGATATTATTCTTGCTTTTGTATTGCTACTGCTATTTTAAGAGGTTTTTTTTTTTTTTTTTTTTTTATGTATATGGGATTTGGTTTTGAGTAATTTTTGGATATTGGTATTTGTACTCTTTAGTTTATTATTAGAAAAATTTTATAGTTGTATCGTTACCAATAAAATACACTTTTTTACATTGAAATGTTGTAAAGTTGAAACGTTAAAATCTTTATGCCTCATTTACTTCTTTTATTTTATTATTTTTCCCTCAACTCATTATCATTTATTTGTACTGTCTAAATTGTTCCCTGCCTTCCGCTTCTAAAAGGAACTTATAGGTATAATGTTGTAAAAAATCAAAGTTTACAACATAATATGTATGGCATTGCTTTGCAATTTTGGTTATATATAGATAAATGGATTTTGAGTCTAATATAACTATCTTTCTACGTGGTTGCACTTTAGTAATTAATGAAAAGTATGGTTAAAATCTACGTAAAATAAAATTAACCAAAATTTACAGACCAAAAAGAAAAATCCAAAGCAAATAATAAGAAAAAACAACAAAACTAGCACCCTTTAAACTTGTAATAACAAAATTAGCACTCTTTTGTGTTCAAACTTATATTTTCACAATTAAAAAAAATAATTAATATGTTAATTTTTTTTAACACTCATTCAATTAGAATTGAACGACAATAATTTAGACTCGTTCAATATTAAACGTTCAATATTTCACGTTCAAAAAGAAAAATCCAAAGCAAATACTAATAGGAGAAAACAACAAAACTAGCACCCCTTAAACTTGTAATAACAAAACTAGTACTCTTTGTGTTCAAACTTATATTTTCACAATTAAAAAAAAAATGATTAATATGTCAATTTTTTTTTAACACTCATTCAATTAGAATTGAACGACAACAATTTAGACTCGTTCAATATTGAACGTTCAATATTTCACGTTTAAATTAAACGTTCAATATTATTAAGGGTACTAGTTTTATTACTATAAATTTTAGAGGTACTATTTTAATAAATTCCCTACTAATTGGGTCCAGACGGACAATTTTCGTAACTCTAAACCTTAATCATATTTAATGTTACTATCAAACAAGGGCTATGGGCTTAATTAATTTGTCCATAAGTTCATTGTTTGTTCTGCTTTCTGTGTTATTTTTAACTATTCTCTCTTTTGATGTTTGTTGTTCTTTCCATGATTATTTTTAGGCTTTTGTTCAATGGCTTTCGCTTTTCTCTCCAAAAAAAAAAAATAATAATACACTAAGAAAGCGCCCAGCAAGCCATACACAGTAGACCACAGAACATAGTCTTTGGACAGAAAAACCTGTTGCAGCAATTTCAAGTAAGTAATTCACGAAATAATTTTCTTATCCTCCACTAAACAATAAGAAAGATTTTGTTCATTGGGGGCAGCATCCGATTAATCTACAAGTTTAACTAAAATTTATCCAGTTATTTAACTAATTTTATTTTTAATCTCCCCAATAAAAAATATATACATATTCATTTCATTTAACACTAAAAAAAACATATATTTATTTACGTTATATAAAAATGAATATATATATATATTTTTAAATCTTTGCCACACAATTGAACTTTTTTTTTCTTACTTTAAAAAATATATATATGTATACACCATGTAAAGAGTTCAAAAAATGAAAAATTATGTATAAAAAATATTATATCATGTCGATATAATTTATGGGACCTAAGGGCACTTGATTAAGGAAAAGATTAGCGAAAAATAGTAGACTATTTAATTACAGTGCAGGTGCCAAAGAAAGGAATAATTTTAGCCCAAAAAATAGACAATGTTCATGCAACCATCCATTCGATTCTGTTATCCACTACCAAGTATAGACATGCACCTGCCTCTAACCTTCCCCTGTATCTTCTCATACTTTTGAAGCCAAATTTAGCATGTTTCTAGAGTATTTTGAGAAGGTAGCTTTTTTTCCCCACCTCAGGATTGTTCTTTTCAAATTCTCTTTAATGGGTTTAGTAGCCTTTAAAAGCTATTCATGCCAAATATTGCATCTTAGCCAATCATCAAGAACAATTTGCCTGCTTCACTCACACCAAATGAGCAGATCCCAAAGGAAAGGCACGACCCCAAAAAAAAAAAAGTTAAGAATAATTGCTATTTCAACATTTTATATATTCATGTACTTTACGTCCACAAATTAGACACATTTGTCATCTTCTTTTAACTTGGTGGACTTTAATGATCTTATTGTGGTATTTTTAGACATTTTAGTCATTTTTTCTCAAACTAAAAATTGCAAAAATTGACTAAAGCATCAAAAATGCAAACGGTAAAAAAACTATAGTGCACTAGTTTTAAAACAAGCTGATGAGTGAAAATCAGTAACCAAGCAACAATATTTTCAGTTACAATTGAGGTCTCTAAATGGACTAAAGTGCGCTTTGGATAGCCTTTTAAGTACTACAACTATTCTGTGTCTGCAGCAAATAATGCTTGCTATAGTAAAATCCAGTCCCTTTCACTAAATCACCAAATATCTAAAATATACTCTCTTTTTAACCACCAAGAAAGCATCAAGACAAAACTTATAATTTGAATAGGCAAGACAGAGCAAATGAAGGGCTCTAACAAGCGTCACTAATGACAATACATGATAGCAACTACATTGACACCACACGGAACGCAGACAGACATGAATGATAATTTTTTTTTTTTTTTCGCTTAGCTACAATGATGTGTATCATCTAAAGTATTCATTATTTATGAGCAAGTTGTTATGCATTGTATATAATATTGTATGCATGATTCCAAAGGAGTCTGATAGCTCCATTATATTTAAACTTTTTAAATGGGCTTATTCCACAGGTCACTATTTAGCACTAAGCTACATATTGGTGGTCTGTTGAGTGGATGAGGTGGAGATTCGACCTTTTTCTTCAATAAGGAAAGTGATAAGATTCAAGGAATACCTCAGAAGGAAAACTTTTGATTCCCCTACAATATATATTTCAAATGGCTTGAAATGGTCAAATATTTAGATGATAAGGATAATGTATTCAATTATTGTGGAGAAACAAAATAAGTTCCTACAAAAGTCATTTAGGTCCCTAGGATTAGAAAAAACACTTAAAAGTCTAAAACACTAGTAGTTTTAACATAAAAACAATTAGAACCAACAATATGAGAACTATTACTCTATTGTTCAGGTATTCTCTCTTCTAATAAAAAATTTAGTTATTGTTTGAATAGCTGCTTTTCATAAAAGAAATATTTTCCCCATAATGCTATTCACTTCTGCTAGCACCATTCCTTTTAGTTTGGGGTCTTTCAAGTTTCAACTTACCTTTTGATTATATGATAGGATATGATATCCCAAGAAATAAAAGCAGAGCATTGGGAAATGGGATTTTTTGGATAAGCAGAAACTTTTGCAAAATGAAAGTAACAAAGGTACCCAAAGAAACTTATCACATCAATGTACAGCAGCAAAATGGACAGCTTTTGTACTTTTACCTTTGGAATAGTAATGTTACTACAAGCAGTATCTAAAAATTCTACCAGCCTTTTTATCCATTGTAGCAAAGAAGTTAGAACATCTGATGTACCAAATCCACTCACTACTACACCCACTTAACCTGCACAAAAATGAGTCTCATTTAATCAAAAAATTTAATTAAATAAATAGAGTAAGAAAACTTATTTCTCCCAATTCCAATGAACTGACCAATCTTCACTAAAATGAAACAGAATTTGAAACTAGAGGAACAATGGCGCCGCATTTCTGGTCATTTGATTGTCACATTCATTTTCATTTATTTTTTCCCCAAACAGGAAACAAAAATAACTCGTATTGAAATCTCAAACATGACCACTATAGGCCCAGCAATCCTAAACTTATCACCCCATGGAAATTGATTTTACTAGTATAAAGTATATAATGGAATATGCATTAACAACTCATATTCAGAGATTGACAAAAAGAGAGAGAACAGAGTTTTAAGTAAAATTAGTTCAATACCTCCTTTCACTTGGTAAGCGTTCACAAAGCATTTGGAAAACAGCAAAATTCTTCGCTTTCCTCTTTTACTTGTGTAAAATTTCTCTGTCTCTCCACTCTCTGAAGATGTGATGACAACTGGAGCAAATCAACAGTCGATCCATGTTCAGGGGATAGACAATACTTGGCATCCAGAAAGTGCTCACCATGGAAATTCCTATCCTCCTGACCTTGAAAATCACTTGCAGTTTTTGTTTCAGGTTGCACGAAAGGCTCGAATTGGTCGACTCCAGTAGAGTTTATCCCAAGGGACCATAAATTGTTTAGTCCAAACCTTTCCATAGATCTTACCCTCATAGTTTTGTCACAAAGTTGACCAATGTTATGATAGCCCTGCATTACCAGGGAGCTAGCAGAGGGATTTCCTGTCAAATGGTTTGATGAGTTTTGTGATTGCGCTGACAGAAGAGAGAGAGCACCAGTGGAGTCTGAGGCTCCTGGTGATTTCTGCGTACTTGACACTGTGCCAAAACTATAGTCTTCGGTTCCTGATGAAGGCATTTCATAAGCAAGATCTTTCCCAATGCTATGTAGATGAATGCAGGATTTTGGAAGCAACTGTCTTGGCATTGTCAATTGACCTCTAATCATTGAATCATTTTCTCCTTTCACGTGTCCAAACTGGTTTGCTTCTTCGCATTTTTCTGGATATAGAAAGGTACCTGGTAAAATATCTGAAAATACAAGTGATGCTTGCTTCTGCAAGGAAGTCCCAAGATACCTTGTGCCTGCCAAACTCGAATAATGTTAGAGATGAGGTTACCCCTTTGCACAACAAATTTATATAGTTAATAAAAAAGCAACTCCATGCAAGCAAAAAGGTGAGCATCTAAATATAAATTTAGGTAGGTTTCTCAAACAAAATGAAGCATTTATTAAAAACATAAACTCAACTAGTTTTCTACAACACGTTATATTGTAGGCAATTGATGAGTATATTAGACTACTTGTATTAGTTACCTTGATAAGAGTGAAGCAACTTATGCGCTTTTTCAGAGAAGCTATCTAATTGAGGCTTCCTTCTACGTTCATTATGGCCTGCTAGACGTCTTCTACAGCTTCGCTTACCATCATCAAATTCAGCCAGCAGGTGAAACCTAATTATAAAACATTTATGGCATCATGAAGAAAACTGAACTCGCTGAACATGAATCTTAAGTTTAATAGTTATGATCCATAGGAAAGAAATATATCCACTTTAAAAATGTTCCCATCCCAATACAAGGTATTGTTTAAAATGCCTTTCAAAGCAAGAGCAAAGGACTTTAACAGCAACTAATCACCTGAATACAACCTGAAACCAAAACCTAAGGATCCAACTTTTTTGGCAGTCTCATTAAATTATAATTTGTTTAAGCATCTGCAAATGCATATAAAAGAAAACAAAACATGAGTAACAACAGCTGCAAAGACTTCATATTGATGGTACGTAATATCAATCCTTAGAACAGAGGATTCAAGGAAACTCATCAACTATGCCTAGTCTAAGAAAAAACGCAAACACTAGTCTTTTATTTCCTTTGTTTAGACTAGTACTAATTGCTTATTAGATGTGAAGATGTTCTTCAATTTCTTGAAGGTGCATATAGCATCTCACAAAATTTCGGCCTAGAACTAGAGGATACATGTCTTAAAGATATTCAATCTCTCATTTTCACATAATTCCTAGAGTATGAATTTTTTTAGGCATCTAGGGCCACCACATTTCTCATTACTAAGGAATTTTTCATCACAAACCTCTAAACATAACCTCATTAGTTAAGAAACTACAAATATGTGCTAAACTCAGTTTTAAAAAAAAAGAGTAAATATAAGACAACTTAAGCAGAATAAGAACCTATAAAAGGAAGAATGTAAACAAAAATAGATATCCGAAAAAAAGAAAAGACCTGCTACACTGCTGGCAAAACCTCTGTTCTATTCCATTGACTATGACTTTGGCAGTCTTGGAGTGAACATCACAAACTTTGTGCCTTTTGTGATAATCTTTTGATAAGCTGAGATCCTTGTTACAACCATGAACTTGACAAAAGGGAGTCTGAGAATATGAACCCCTTGTGCGTGCTCTCTTGGCCAACAACGAAGGACCAACAGAAGACAAAAATGATCTCTCTTTAGAATGTCCAACATTTTCTACATTTTTGTAATCAGCAAAACCACCTAACTTCAAAGCAATTAACGATGAATCCTGACTTTCTGAATCCACTAAAGGACTTGTAAACTTAGACCCGGAATCATCTCCCCCAAGCGATGAATTTGGAGTAAACAAACAGTTAGGAGAAGCTAATTTATCACAAGAAACATTACCAACCACACCATAAGATGCCTCCATTAATTGGCTTCCATAAAAGGGTTTTCTTATAATGTCAGAAAATCCCAATTCCATGAACTTTATGCTTTCAACCGATTCTCTACTGGGTACAAATTCATTTTCACAATGAATTAGCTCTTTTCTACTTCCAAATGCATCACACCAATCTACTTCATCGGAAAACAAAAGGGTCTTCCCTTCTGAAGCGAAATTCCAAGCCTCCATCTATGGATCAAATCCGAATTGCAGAATTATAAAGACAAATTTCGAATCCCTAACATGGCAAAGAAAACCAAAAATAGTATCAAAGTCTTACTCTTCTGCCATAAAACCCAAAGTCGAGCATAATCTTTCCTTTTTCTTTTTCTTTTTTTTTTAATTTCTCTAATAGAAATCAAGAACAATCAGAATAATTTTGCATATACGCCTACATTAATGCATGAGCACAAAGATAATAAGAGAGGGTAATAAAAGGCAAAAAAGAAGAAGAAGAAGAAGATAATAATAATAAAATCTTACATGAAAATTGTAAAAAACAAACGCTGTTTGGAATTGATCGTACCTAATATATCGCCTAAGTCCAATGGGTAATTTTAAACAAAATAAACGACATAACCATCCTGTTCAGTTTGGTTGCTAGAAAACCAGAGCAAAGAGAAGAAAAAGAAAATTGAATATTTAAATTTTCATATGCCTACCAAGAGAAATGAAAGATTCAACTGAGCAGAAGAGAACGTAAAAAGATCACTTGCTGCTTTCCCCACTATTCTGAGTGACCCTTAAAATGTAAAAACTCAAACCGTCAGAACAACAATACAACAGAAACAACACAGTTATTAAAGCTCACTTTAAAATACACCGACAATACAGTATAAACACATAGTGAAAGTAGAAACATTCGCATTGAAATTCTAACTAACATGCTCTCAGCTCAAAACAAGCTAACCCATTTCAGGAATTAACATTAAAAAAATATTTCTAGTATGTACTTTTCTGTTTGGCTGCTCAAAAATTCCAGGAAAGAGAAAGCCAAAAGGGTGTCTAACTGTTTTATTTCTTGAGGTTTCTCGGGAACCAAACTTAATATAGAAAGGAAAGAATAGAAGAACAGGCTAAAACGAAGATGGGTGAAAATGGTTTTTGCAGAGAGAGAGAGATGGGGTTGGGGCCTGGGGAAGGGGGGGCGGTATGAACAGGCAGAGAAAAAGAGAGAGAAAGGAAGGGTGGGTATTCAGGTTTGTGGTGAGGTCGAAGCAGATACACTGTGACTGTGATGAGTCAACATGATTTCCACTACACTGTCCAAAAGCATGTCCAGGTATTTTGTAGCTTTTGAGAGCAATGCAAAATTCCATTTCAGTACTCATCTTTTAGTTTTAATTACAACGCAAGACTGGAAAATTGTCCTTCAGTAATTAAATCAATAAACAGTGAAGTGTTTTCCCTTTTCTTTGTACTTCTCGAATCTAAAGATTACAGAATACACTACATATTAAAAAAGATAAATCTATATTTTGCTTAAATTACTTAATAATATAAATTAAAATTATCTTAGTAGCAAAAAAAAAAAATTTTAAATTATCTAAAAATTAAAATTATTTTATTATTTTTTAAAATAACATAGGTATAAAAATATTATAAATTTACATATAATTTTTTATATATTAATTATATTTAAACATATATTATTAAAAGTGTTTACGATCCAACCTAGTTTGATTTTTAATCCAAAAAATTAACTAAATCATACCATTTATATGAATGTAACTAAATCAGATCAAATCGTTTAACTTATAAAATTATTAAAATTAGACAGTTCAATTCAATTTGATTTAATTTGATTAACAATTTTTCATAATTTTTTATTTTAAAATTTTTTCCTCAAAATTGTGTTGTTAAAACTTAAAATTAACATTAAAAAAATTAAATCTAATTAAATTATTTTAAATATGTTACAAATAGAAAATCATATAATATTTTATATAAACTAACGGCAAAGTTAATAAATTTATAAAAGAAAAAATCATCATAATATACATATAATTGAAAATTTTAAACTATATGTTAAAGAGCTAAAACTGTAAAAAAAAATTTAAATGTAATATTTAATTTTTAATAATAATATAAAATATTTTTTTATTTTTAAAAATAAATAATAATATTATATTTTAAAAAAATATTTTTTATATATAATATATAATGGTGTGGTCCGTAGATGGTTAAAAAAATTTAAATCAAATCAATTCATTTAAGAAATAGTTTAAAAAAATATAAATTAAATTAGATCGTTTAATTTATATAATTATACGATCTAATTTAATTCGATATAATTTTTTAACTTAATTTAATTTAATCCGTTCTTTACTATATACAAATAATATAATATATTGGAGCTAATTATTTAAGTAGTACATGCATAAGATTTATGAGGTTTCAATTTTTGTTTTCTGTTCAAAATTGTTTTGTCACTCTATACTTCGCTCATTTTTATTGTGGATTATGATTTTGATGTGACTCATCTAGTTATTATTTTCTAATAACAATATTATATTATTTTTGTAAGCGCTGTAGTAATAAAAAATGTTGTGTATTATAAATATTTAATTATATAATATAATTTTTTTATATATAAAATTTTACTTTAAATATTTATAAAAAATATATATATATATTTATTTTTATTATAATATAAATAAATATATAATTTAATTTAAAAATAAATAAACATATTTTTATTAAAAAAATTAAAAATAAAATTAATTAAATTATTTATGTGGCAAAATATTATAAATTTGTTATCATAAGTACATGTCAAATTTCATTTGTGAAAGACCCTTTAAATCCGTCGTCATTCGTCAATATTAACGCACCATCTCATTTGTAACTGCCCATAACAATAATATATAAATTGTTTACGACTTTACGTTATAATTAATTATCAATTAGAGTATTTATCTGAGCTATTATTAATGAGGAAAATTATCATAAATTTTTATTTCAGACAAAAAAAAGTAATAAAATATCAATTTTATCACCACTTACACAACAAAATTATTGAATATAAATTATTAAAATATATATTATATTTATTACTTAATGTAGATCACTCAAATACTTTAGCCAATTGTTAAAAAAAATTATATAAGTCAAATTTATGAGTATTTAGTGTACTCTAATAATTTTTAAAAAAATTATTTTTTAAGGGATCAACTAACACGTGGCATTGGGTGTAAAAAAATTATGCTAAATTATGTTTTTCATTTACTAATTTACATATTTAACACTTTAATTTTTTAACTTTTCACCCATTAATTTTTTATGGTTTTATTAATGATATATAAAGAGAATTTTTAAAATTACTTATATGAAATTTATTATCTCCATTATATATATTGTCAAGATAAATCTTCATTGGGATAAAGAGCAGTCATATTATTCTAAATTATTAATTAATAGTTGATAAAATATGTCAACATTACGGTAATTTATAGATGATTTTAATTCGAAGACATGATAAAAAATACATTCATACAATTGCGTGAAAAAAAAATTTAGATCACACTAATATAATACTCAAATTTATCGTGTATATTAACTAAATTATAACACCAACTCAACTAAACTATTATAAATTATCTCCATTATATATATATAATATTCAAATTAAGAAGTACTAAAATATTAAGGTTCGTATATATATATGTAAAGGTTTATAAAAACAAGATAATATTAACTGATATATAAAAATAAATAATTTTTTAATATTAACAAAATAAATATTTATTTTATTTTTATTAAATATAACAATAAAATTTATCAAGGCGTGAAACTCGTGTCTCACCCTAGTCAACCCTTCACTCCATCCAGCCACCCATGTTTTCCACAATTTTACAAAATAATAATTATACATATTATTATTTATTTGAATGTAATATATAAAATTATATTTTTATATTTAAATTATTAATCTTTTACTAATGAAGCTCGAAGCATGTATTTTACAATCAAGCCTTTTATTACTGCTATTTACTAACTCTTGTCAAATATACCTCTCTTTGAGGTTGGGTACTAACCCAATGCTGATGATCTGTAGTGTTTGGGCGTGGTGTGTGAGTGTATGATAGTTGTTCTATCCCCTATCCACCTCGTTATTCCTAGTAATGTGTTTTTTTTACCCAAAAAAACTTTTAACACTTTTTTTTTTTTATAATAATAAAAGTTTAAAATACAAAATATTATTCATTATTTTTAAAATATATTTTTTATTAATTATATTATTTATTTTCTTTAATAAATATTTAATATTTATATTTTTAAAATAATAATTATATTAATACTAAATGCTATTTATTGAACTATCATGTAATCACTTACTTTTAATAACATGCCTACCATGTAATCACTTACTTCTAATTTCTCTTAAAATGCATCTGTTGCCTATATATCTATGCCTTTGTTATATGCAATCATTCTCTATTGTTAAATATTAAACTAAATTATATTATTAATTTTTAAATTTTAAATTTTAATTAAATTTATATTTAACTATATAAATTTTAAATTCTATAATTTAGTTTTTAATTTTTAAAACTTCACACATAAGTTCCTAAACTATTAAATTTATACTTTTATTCTTAAATTTTTAAAAATTTACATATAGATCATAAAATTTGATTAAAAATATGCATTTAGCACTTAAGATAAGACCTATGTATAAATTTTAAAAATTGGTGGATTAAATTATAAACCCTAAAAATTTAAAAATAAATTTAAAATTTTAGATATCTAAATATAAATTTAATTAAAATAAAAACTAATAAAGTAATTTAGCTTAAATATTAAATATTTGTAATAAAGAGTTATGTTGTGAAACTATTGAGAAATCCCCTACTTTATTAAAATGTACACTTTGATATTTTTATTTTTATGTGGTATATTTTGAGCCTCTTGTTTTATATAAATGTAAGCAAAAATTTGATTTTATTATGCAATAAACTAACATATATATATATATATATATATATATATATATATATATATATATATAATAAAATCCCTATGCATGTTACAATTTCACACTCATTTTTTTATCGACATTATTTATATGGTGTCACATAAAAAAATTTAGAAAATTGTATCATTTTTTTTTAATTATTTTTTAAGATAATTTTGTAATATATTACGATATAAGTAATGTGGATACAAAAAATATGCATAAATTTATACATTTTTAAAATTTTTAATTTTATTAAATGATATACCGTTTTTTAATAGCAATCATATGCAAGAATTTAACTTATATGTACGTTTCATAAAAGTATAGACATAAGGTATAACATCTAAAAATAAAAGAAATAAATATACTCTCTTTTTTTTTTTTAATCATTTAAGAGATTTAAATGTAAAAAAAAAAAAAAAAAATATTTTAAATTTAAGATACATTATAAATAAAATGTTGTAGTATTATTATAAGTATAATTAAATTGGTGCCACCTATACATATGTTATCATGTGGATGTGTCAAATAGGAAAAGAAAAGAAAAGCATGTGGATGGGTCCCATTTCATTTATGAATTTGATAGAACCTTTAACTTTGAACTTTATGCTTTAGGGAGCATGCTTCGTTATTTTTAGGGCAAGTTGTAGGTTTCCTTTTTTCTTTTTCAGTCAGTCGATGTGAAAAGGATAAGTTAGTCATCTTTTAACAACGTAATTGATCATTTAAATAAGAGCATGGCAAGAATAGCCTAGTTTGCCGGCAAAAAATTCATAGTAAAAATAAATTAAATTTTCTTTATCATTTAATTATTCATATAATTTAACTTGTGATCTTTTAAAAAAAAAAAAATTTAAGTTATGAAAGAAAAAAAAAATGTATTTATTATACAAAAGAGATTAAAAATAAAACTTTATCAAATGAAATTTATACATAAATCTAATCTAATAATATATTTGAAAGAATATAATAAAATGAAAAAAAAAAATCATCCGTTTTTAAATGACACATATGTAACATCATACTTGGTCCCACTCCATGACATTCAACATATACTAAATTCAACGTGACTTATTTGAAGCATGTTCAATGGTGAAAATTGGTTTAAGGAGGGGTATGTTAGTTTTAAATTGTTATTATTTATGATCCAATTATAAAATATATAAAAACATTATTGGATGCAAATAGTCAAAAGTCAAAACAAATTTGTCATAGCATTGAATCAGTGGTCTTTAGTACATCATATATACTCGTTATGGGCGCTGTGATGATGTTCGAACCTCGTCGATACGTATGTATGCTACTTGTTGGATAATAATTTTGTCTATAATTTTTTATTTTTTTTAAATAATTATATTTGATAACGAATTTTTATTTAAATTTTAATATTTTTAAAAAATTATTACAAAAATATGAAGTGATTTATAAATTTTTAAAAATAAAATTTTTGAATCATATTTGTGATTTTTAATTTTATTTTTTTAGTAATTTTTCAATCAAGTATATTTGAAAACAATTTTTTATTTTAATTTTACATTTTTAAAGAATCACTACAAAAATATGGAGTGATTCATAAATTTTTTTTAAAAAAATTGAATCATAATTGTGTTTTTTAATTTTTTTTTATTTTGATTAAATATTTTTCTAAAGATTAAATCAAGTTTAATAACTTTTATATGTATAAATATTGAACAAAAATGATTAAAAACTAAAAATTTGTAAAAAATAACCAAAATTTTTCTTTATTTTAAATTCTTTGAAAAAAAATCATAACATAAATTTTTCATCCAAACAACTTAGAAGTAATTTTTTATTTTTATCTTAAATATCACTAAGTAATAATTTTTTATCAAACACATTGATAATTATTTTTATAAAAGAATATAAATTACAAATTTAATTATTTAATTATAAATCATAAATTAAAATCATTATCAAACATGACTTCAATTTTTAAGAAATTATACCATAAAGTTGTATAATGTTTGAATACAAGATCAATGCACAAAATTTGAAGAATTACAAGACACTTACATAACTTAATCCTAACCTAATTCAAGATTATTTTTTTTTTACAGGGACATTATTCAAGCAATTTAAACAAGATAACACATAGGATTAAAATTGGAATTCACATACCTATTGCATTTGCTTGTAAGCTTATAGGCATTGAGTACGAAAAACACAAGTCATATATAATTTATGCAACCCTAGTTTTAGGATTTTTAAAGGCTGAATAGGGTCGAGTTTGCATCATTTTTAATTTTGATTCCATCCATAAGCTCAACTTAAACTCGATTTAGTCAACAAACAAGTCAAAATAGGTTATTTACTATTCAGAATGCAAAAACTTAATCAAAACTTAGACTACAGTATGTGGATCATATTGATTTATAAATAAAAGGAATGTTAAATGCACCCTACCTATTTTTATAGGGTGTGTCACATGACAACAATTTTTTTTTTAAAAGCAAATAATTTTTTCGAAGATTGATGTGATATTAGAATTTTTTTTTTTTTCTTCCAAATCATACTATAATATTTATTGTGTGTGTTAGTTGATGGATTTTCAACCAGAAACAATTATACCAAGTACAGATTCAACAAAGTAATAGAGTGGACTTTGTACAACACCAAGCAAATGCGTCGATGTGAACTTAGTTGTGTTTTTCTATTGGATGTGAACATAATTCATTTATATAACATTATTTGGCGAATGGATAAAATCGTATTCGCAAATAACTGAAATTGTATGCGGTTATAATGCAAAAAAAAAATTGATTTTTCTCCAAAAGCTGACCATAATTGATTGTATACGATTGAGATGATTCTTTTTATAAAACTAAATAATTAATAAGAGAAAAGGAAAAGTAAAGAGAATAAATACAATTTTGTGTTTATATTATATTATTAAAATTTTATTTATAAAATTGACGAAATATAATATAAAATTTGAATATTTTTATTTTAATATAAATTTTTTTATGTAATATAGATCAAATTTTATTCAAAATTTTAAATAAAAGTTGAAATTTAAAATTATAATAGTTATATTAATATTATATTTAAAAAAATTAATACATCTAATAATCAACAATTATTGTCCGAAACTAACTTCTTCTTTTTTAATTTTTTTTTTAAAGTTATTTTATTTTTTATTAATAAATAAAAAATATACTTACATATTTAAATTTTTAATGAATCATTAAAAATTTTATTGTTTGAACCATAAAAATTTCTCATAAAAAATTGTTAAGAGTTAGTAACATAATTGTCTTGTGTCTCTTACTTCTTATTTAGTATCTCTCATTTTTTATTTTCTTATTTAATATGAGTCAAATATGTAACATTCAGACTTATCCATAAATTGATTTGAAACACTAAAATTTACCCATCCCATGTTTGTTCTTAATTTAATTTAGTGGATTTAAACTTGCGATATATAACGATTAAAAGTTAAAGAAAAAATAATAAAATTAACATCTTTCAATACTTCTAATAATAAAACTAGCACATTTTGTATTCAAATTTATATTTTTACAATTAAAAAAATAATTAATATATCGTTTTTCTTTTAACACCCATCTAATTATAATTAAACGACGATAATTTAGATCCATTCAATATTGAATGTTTAATATTTTACGTTTAAATTGAACATTTAATATTATTAAAGTGTTAGTTTTATTACTATAAATTTTAAGAATATTAATTTTGATAATTTTTAAAAGTTAAATTATACATGTAATGAACGTTGATGTGAACTTTATTAAGGGAACGATTGGTGATGGAATTTATGGTTGGATTCAACACTGAGTACCCTGAATTGAGAGAGAGAAATTAAAGGAAATTTTAATGAATTATGAGTAATGGTATATATATATAATAAATGATGTATTAATTATATATTTAAATGTAGAGTTAAAATATGATACGGAATAATAATTATGAGATTTTTTATTAATAAAAAATAATTAAATTAAACTGTATTATTTAAATTATAATGTATATTAAATTGTTGTAAGAATAGTTATTGATGAATTATAGTCAAAAATCAATAAAGACTCGAATAATTCCAAAAGCTATGCTCCATTATTGGCATGAAAAATTTACAGTATATGATTTGAATAAATTTGATGAGAAGTGACAGCAATCCCAAGCATTGATAGACGTTTGGCAGAGAGTACACGTGTCATAATCAATGAAAAGTTGGATATAGATGGGTCTGTAGTCTGAACAAAGTTTGGTAGGGAGCTCAGTGAAGGATGTGGTTTTCTGACACTAGTGAAACCAACCATAAAAGAAAAGTAATAACGTTTCCTTTTTCCTTTCCATTCATCATCGAACTACTCACTCAGACAAAACGACAAAACGATGTGAAATTATATCTTTCAAAACCACTTCGATATCAATTTTTTTTTTTAAGAAAAAAAAATAAAAATAAATAATAATAATAACAAGACTTCACATTGAGGTGTGTTTTATTTTCAAAATCTCCTTTGAAATTGCCAAAATAGCTATCTGCACTTTTCGCAATATCAAATAATGTCGCGAAGACTTTATTATACCACCAATATCTGAGCTATCTGCAACGTTTGTTGTTTCCAAAAATATCATTACCCACTTGCCACTATAGATTAGTCGAATTAGTACTAGTATTACATTAGGTATAATCTGAGATGTTTTCTACGCCAATTATATGAAAATACTTTCTATGACTCATTGTAATGCTAACGTAATTTATCAACTAATTATCAATGTTCTAAGATATTATATCTACTTAGTGAAACTTTTTACATATATATATATCGGAACAAATTATACAATGAACAGCCATATATGAATTTAAGATTTGTCATCTGCATTTCAATATTAAGTTTAAATATAATTTTAAATATTTTTATGATTGATAAATTTAATTAAATGTCGATTATTTAGAAGGTGTGATAGTAACCATGAGATTTGTTTTGAAAAATAAAAATATTGGCTATATCTAATGTTTACAAGTATATTTATCATTTAATTTTATGAAAATATAAAAAAATATTGACTGAAATTTTTGAAAGAAAAAAAAATACAAAAATTTATATTATTTACTTTAATTTAAGTAAGAATTTAAAATTCAAAAAAAAAAAAAAACAATAATAATATAGTATTTCATACAATAACATTTTTAGTAAAATATTAACTATATATCAAATAAAATAAATACTTTTTTATAGAAAAATAAAAAATACTAATTTTAATAAAATAGTGTACTCTAACAGTAAGAAGTAACAAATTAAACAATAATTACACCAAGGAAATTGTCTAAGAAGTTAAAAGCTCATCATTCAGATGTTATTTGTCTTATCACATATAATTAGAAATCCTTGAAAACTTTAAATATAATTAAGGCATTATAAATATATTGTTTGATCTTTTTTTCACTGTTTCTATATAGAAATAAAATTGTTATTTGACCTAATAATATTAATTGATATGATGGCAATTGGCAATATATATATATATATATATTTTTTCAAAAGGTAATCAAATATTGGTAACTATATATTATGTACATTCGTGTAAGATGCTTGTTTCCCCTCATTAAAAAAATCTCTTGTGCAGATAATTTAATTAATTTTATTTTTAAATTATTTTAATAAAAAATATATATATTAATTTTTAATACTAAAAATTATATGTTTATTTACGTTAAAAAAATAAATATATTTTTTTTTTCTTGAGGAGATTAAAAATAAAATTATATATATAAATGAGAGTTATGACATACAATAAAACTTAAAAAAAAAAAAAAAATTCAAGCTTTCAAATTGAAATTTTATCAAAATTTATACATTTCTCCAAAATTTACTTAAAATTTATCAAAATTAGGAAGAGATCAACTTCCACTTAATTTAACTGAAACTTCTTTCTTCTTGAATTTTGGTCTATTTTAACACTTATCCAACATTAGTTTGATTGTGGATGTTGCTAGTTATTTCTAAAGTAAATGAATTGGTATCTTTAATAATTTTATTGGTTAATATTTTAATAAGTTAACGTCTAGTTGTGTTTTTAAAAAAAAAAATTACTACAATTTTTTTTTATATTTTATTAAATTAAAATATCAAATCAATAACATTAATCAATTTCGTCGTGGTTCAATTAACTACATCTTAGTTGGATGAGTGTTAAAATGATTGTTTATTAATTGGACCACTGTTTAATGATGAACTAAATTTTCAACAACTTAAACAGATTTCAGTCAATTAGTGGCTTGTAGAATGACAAATCAAAATGAAGTAGAAAAATATTAAATGGGTTTCTATATATTTTTGCTCCTTGAAGTTATTTTCTCTTGAAATTAATAAATCAATAACAATTATAATAAAATTTGTAAAATAAAATATTATTCTAAATGTGCTTATTTTAGAAAACTAATACTTACTTATCTTAAAAGTACAAATAATACTTCTCAAATTTTTAAAAATATTTTTAATAAAAATTGTTAAATATTCTTAAAAATACTTTTAATTAATTGGGGAAGCAATTTCAAATGAACCCTTAGGCAAGTTATTTTGAAGCAAGTTTGCCTATCATTCACCTACAATATTTATTTAATTAATTTACTGCTAAGTTAAAAATAAGTCTCCATGGATTTTCTTAAATTAATTATAGAGTTACCTTATAAGGGTTTTTTTGTTCTTTTCCACTCGTTAAATTCTCTTTTAGGTTTGAAAAATGGCAACCACATAACCTAAAGTAGTTAACTCTTTTGAAGTCAATCAATATTATAGATTTTTGACTGATAAGAAAAAAATAGATTATTAGAATTTGTAATAACTTAGAAAAAAAAAAAAAGTGAATACTGAACTTGAACAAGAAAATCGTCAGAGAAAAATTGCTGTTTAGTATTTGGTCAAACTTTTCAGTCTTGTTTTGGTATTTAATTCACTAATAATATGTTTTACCTTATATAGAGGTCTCTTTTAAAGGAAAGATAGTATTTACCACACAATACCAAAATGGCAAAAAGAGTATTACAAATTCACGAGGCAAGAATGGGAATGCTTCAAAGGAGGGAACAATAAGTAAAGGCTATTAAAGCATGCAACATAAAGAAAAGCTGCCGTATTTTGGAGTGTTTTTGTGTGTGAGAACGATGGAAACTGCTCGACGAAGTTTCAGCTGTCACGACAAATTATTCAGATCTAAACCATTAAAATTTTAAAAAATATAAAATAAAAGAATAATAAAATTAAATATTATGAATTTATGATAAAATAGTGAAACAAAACTTTGCGTAATTAATAATTTATTCATAATAATAACTAGTATATTTATATTAATTTTCATACACATAACCTTTATATATATTGATATTTATTTCAAAATTATTTTAAAAATTATATTAAAAATATCATTAAAATTTAAATTATTACAAAATTATTATTACATAAGTATGATCTTTTTTAAAATTTGTCAAAAAAAAAAAAACATTTTAGATCAGTAGGATTAACACAGTTAAAGTTTTTCCGTTATTGTTTTGACAAATTTAATGATAATGATATTTTTGTAGCACATTAAATTTGATGGTAATTTTATAAATAAATAAAAAATTAAAATTTAATGGCATTTTTATAATTACAACCATAATTTAATGGTAAAGAAATATAATAACCCTTTTTATTTATATAATTCCTACTAATTCTTATTTCGGATAATCTTCAATTTGGTACGGAATTTTAATATATTTTAGCATTTTTTATCCAAAGTTTGAAAACTAATAAATCTAACTATATAATTTAAGATAGAAAAGCTAACATTAAAATTAGTACTCAGTCCTCAGTGTCAACACATATATAATAAATAATGACCGTGATTAACGATTTTATAAATAATTTTTATAACTCATATTAATATATTATTAATTGGGATCCTTTACCCTACATCAAATGTAACTTACATAAATTTCTTTATTTTTTTTTAAATTACTTAAAATAATGTATCTTAAAATTTATAATAATAAAAATAAAATTATTTTTTAAAATTAATATAAAATAAATTAATATTAAATTAATATTATGAGTTTTATTTTTATTAATATAAATTTTAAGATATGTTATATATGTAACGTGAACAGTATTAGATATTAAAAGTTTTTACAAGATTTATAAAAATTAGTTTATTCCAATACCAGATTGACGATGGAAGGTAGAATATATCTTGTAAGATACCTTGCGTCAGTGCATTGTAATATTTTCCATAAATAATTACTGTCCTCGTATATAGCACAGTTGTATTTGTGAGAAATGGCGCCAATTTCTGTAAGCCTTTGGCACGTGTGATGTAATTTTTGTTTTGTTGCTGATTACTTTAGAGGATTGCAACTAACAATCTATAAATAGATTGTTAGGTCTTTCGACAAAGGATGTAACTACTATCCTTTCATTTGTAACTCACTAATATACAATCAGAGAGAGAGAGAGTAGAAGTAGTAGAAAGTTTAGGAATTGATCTCGGTGATTGGAGTAATGATGGACGGGATCGGTACCTTTACTTTAATAAAGTAAAGAAAATACTAATCTCGTAAATGCTTATTTAAATTTATAAAATCTCGCAAGTGCACGAATCATTTTATAGAAAATGATAAGTATACTCCCAAGGTCGGTCTAAGGAAGGAATTTATGTGGTTTTTAATAATTATTCAAACTCTTAAAAACGAAATTAAAACCTAAACATCCTGTCACGATATTTGAGTTTGTTTGAGTCTAATCTAAAATACGAAAATAATATAGACATTAATTCAATAAAATAATCATGCAATTATATCATTCATAAACAGTGGAGAATTAATGGATAATAATAAGTTAATCATGCTTGCTTCATATTATATAGGTTATGAAATATTTGAATTAAAATTATTGATTCTCTCTTTTATGTATAAATACCACCTTTGGTGGGGTTAGATATTCTTTGTTAATTAACCAAATTAATTACCACCTTTGGTGGGGTTAGATAATTAATTTGGTTAATTAAATTAAAATCATTTTTTCTAAGAGATTGAAAATGAACCATTTAAATGCCACATTTGGTGGGGTTAGACATTTTAAACTTTATTCAAGGTGTCCAAGTTAAATTTAAGAATTTAATTATCTGAATACTAACTTTCAAGTTTTAAAACTATTACAGAAAATATTTTGTCAATACATTTTCAAATAATAATTCTTTGTGAAAAACTTTTGAAATAGAGTTTCGCATCAACAATACCAGGCGATTGTACCAATAAGTAGAAGAGCACTACTCTAAATTAGACCAGATAATTAAAACTTAAAATCTAACTTTCAGATTTAAAGTTTGTAATGAAAAATAATGTATTTCTCTCTAACAAACCTTTCTATGAAAATCTTGAATAAAAACAATATTTAATTTTGTGAAAATGTTTTACCTATTAATATTTCACAAGCATAACAACAGTATTATTATCTCATTTTAATAAACAGCCAGACATGCTCAATTTAATAATTAGCTAGAAGATTAAATATAGCATGTAAAAAACAAAACATATGAAATAATGTTGAAAATAATTCATTTAAAACATACCTTAACATAATTTCGGAATTGTTTCTGGAAAAACCTCCAAACGAAATTGCTTTCCTATTTATTGAATCAAAACTAAAACTATTACAAGAACATAACTAAGTTCTTCTCAAAATGAGAAAAACTACAAAAACTAAAAAAAAACTAAAATTAAAACTAAGAAAACTAAGAAAACTTTCTAGAGAGAGAAAGCTAGAGAGAGAGAGAGAAGAGAGCTCTAAATTAGGTGTCGGAATTACAAAGGGGAGGGGGTGTATTTATAGGTGAAAACATGAGGCTAAAATTGGCAAAAAATGGCAAAATGGCACAAGTGGGTGAAAAAGGCACCAAAATAGGTCGGCTGCGCGCACTGGCAGTCTGGTGGGCGAGGCGCGCGCGCGGGGCTCGGCGTGGACGGGCGTGCTGCGCAGGCGCGCGCATGGACAGGGCGTTGGGCGCAGGCGCGCGCGGACAGGCAGGCGAGGGGCGCGGGGTGTGCGGCGTGGCTGCGCGGCGTGACCAGTGGAGTGCTGGGCGTGCTGCGCGCGGCGTGCTGGGCAGGCTGCGCGCGCTGGCTGCGTGCTGCGCGCACGGACGGGCAGTTTCGACCATTTCTTCATTTTTTCCATTTTTTGATTTTTCTTTATTTTTTCTTCACCTTTTTGGATAGTAAATAAATACTATACTTTAAATATTGTGATGGATTGCTTCCAAATTAAATATAATTCCTGAAAAACAATAAAAATACCCGTGATTCCGAAAAGATAGAATTATATAAAATATGATAAAATCATCCATATATAAATCTATTTAATCAATTTAAAGTGCATTAAATCATGGTATCTTTAGTGCTTTTTAAGCACTCATCAAGTAACTTGTTCGCCATTGCTGGTGTTCAAGGAAGGCTGTACGGTGGAGAGGTGCAGGAGTGTGTTACAGAAAGCCATTAATAAAATCCAATTGACTCTCTTGAAACTACATATTCATATGCTCTGTTTTTCGATCATTTGCTACAGTTTCACAACAATTTGGTATCAAAGCGAACGGTAAAGAAAAGAAAAGAAGAAGGCATCTCTTGATCGGTTATTTGGTGAAAGATTATTCAAGAAAGACAATCAAGAATGGGATCGATGAAACTGGATATAGAGAAATTTGATAGAACAGGGGATTTTGGAATATGGAGGAAAAAGATGAGGGCAGTCCTAGTGCAACAGAAAGTATCAATCGCACTGAGTGATAATCCACAGTTTACTGAGACTGTAATAGCCCAGAAAAAACAAGAAATAATGGATACTGCATTCACCAGCATTATACTAAATCTCTCTGATGCAGTTCTACGACAAGTTAATGATGAAACGACAGCCTATGAGTTGTGGACCAAACTGGAAAGTCTCTATCTGAGGAAGACATTGTCAAACAAGATCTTCTTGAAGAAGAAACTATTTGGTTTTAAGATGGATCCGGCAAGACCCCTAGAATCAAATCTTGATGACTTCAAGAAAGTAACCATAGAATTAGCCAACATAGGAGAAGAAGTAAGTGATGAGAATCAAGCAGTGATCTTACTGAATTCACTACCTGAGAATTTTGATCCCATCAGGGCAGCCATAAAGTATGGAAGAGAGGATCTAAGCTTGGGAGTGGTAGTTTCTGCATTAAGGTCCAAAGAACTTGATATGAAATCTTCGAACAAGACTATGTTTGGGAATTCTTTAGGTGATGCATTGACTATAAGGGGGAGGAATGATAAAAGAGACTTCAAGAATCAAAGATCACAGTCCAGATCAAAATCAAGATCCAAGAAACCATTGAGGTGTTTCATTTGCCATAAGGAGGGTCACTTTAAAAGAGACTGCCCTGAAAAAAGAAAAAGATATAGAGACAAAGAAAGAGATAATGCACCTGCTGAGGTCTCTGTTGCACACGATGGATATGACAGTGCTGAAGCACTCACCGTGGTGGAAGGACATTGTCATAAGGAGTGGATATTGGACTCAGGTTGCTCATACCATATGACACCCTGTAGAGACTGGTTCTCTTTGTATAAACTAGTAGAAAATGGAGAAGTTCTTATGGGAAATGACCAAGCATGCAAAGTACTTGGGATAGGTACTGTGATCTTGAAACTCAGTGATGCTACTGAGAAAACCCTGATAAATGTAAGGTATGTGCCATCACTCAAAAGAAACTTAATTTCACTTGGTGAATTGGTGAAAGAAGGGTATGTCTTTAAGGGACAAGGTAATGAACTCAAGGTAACCAGGGGTTCAATGGTCTGCTACAAGGGAGAATTGAGGAATGGTATTTACCTGTTGCAAGGAGGAGTACAAAAACCAGCAGTGGCTGTTGGGGTAGCAGACAGAGAAATGAGTCTCCAACTGTGGCATAGGAGATTGGCTTATGTTAGAGGAGGCTGCAAGAATTGCAAAAGCAAGGAATCTTGGGAGAACTGAGATTGGATAAACTACCATTCTGTGAACAGTGTGTGCTTGGGAAAGCAAAAAGAGTGAAGTTTGACAGGTCACAAAGGGAAACCAATGAGAAACTTAGCTACATACACTCAGACTTGTGGGGTCCTACTAAAAATCCATCTTTGAGTGGCTATAAGTACTTCATCACCTTTATAGATGATTTTTCTAGAAAAACCTGGGTATATGCTCTAAAAACCAAGGATGAGGCACTGGACAGATTCAAAAATTGGAAGAATCAGATGGAGTTACAAATTGGCAGAAAGGTGAAATACCTCAGAACAGATAATGGGTTGGAGTACTGCAATAAACTCTTCAACAATTTCTGCAGAGAGTGTGGGATCACAAGACATAGAACTGTGGCTTATACACTTAAGATGTCTGCTGATCAGTTCAGGGCTGCATAAGAAATTTTGGGCAGAGGCATTGCACACTGCATGCTTCTGCATAAACAGGTGCCCATCCACTGCTTTGGACTTCAAAACCCCAGAGGAAATATGGAGTGGAAAACCAGCAATCTATAGTTTTCTAAAGGTGTTTGGATGTGTAGCCTATGTACATAGGAGGATGGACAAACTTGAGCCAAGAGCTGTGAAGTGTATTTTTCTCGGGTACCCTGAGGGGGTCAAAGGCTACAAACTATGGGATCCTATGCAATCAAAGTGTATTATTAGCAGAGATGTAGTATTCAGAGAGGAAGAGATGTACC
This sequence comes from Elaeagnus macrophylla, assembly GCA_029378325.1. Lineage (NCBI taxonomy): Eukaryota > Viridiplantae > Streptophyta > Magnoliopsida > Rosales > Elaeagnaceae > Elaeagnus > Elaeagnus macrophylla. Next base: position 2,498,543 of record CM055644.1, read on the forward strand.
AAAATCTGACCACTGCTCAAAATAGTGAAGAAACTCCAACAACTGATAGACATCTTGATATTGAGGTGGAGTTTAACAGGCATCAGGAAAGTGGGAATGAAGATGAACTCCAACTTGGAGAAATTCAACATGAGCATGACACTTTAAAGAATTATCAGCTTGCGAGAGATAGAAAAAGGAGAGAGATAAGGAGGCCCTCCAGATATGAGGATCAGGAACTGACTGACATAGGAGGTGATCTCATAGCCTTTGCTTTTTCATCAGCACACAAGCTAGATGAAACTGAGCCAAAAGACTACCAAGAAGCTATTAGCTGCAATGACTCTGATAAATGGATAGAGTCTATGAAGGATGAAATGAGATCATTGGCTAAGAATGACACCTGGGAATTGGTTGATAAGCCGGCTGGTTCAAAAACAATTGCTTGTAAATGTCTGTATAAAAGGAAGGACGGCATACCAGGAGTTGAATTACCTAGATACAAGTCAAGACTAGTAGCTAGAGGCTTTACACAGAGAGAGGGGGTAGACTTCAATGAGATTTTCTCACCTGTTGTGAAACATACCTCAATCAGAGTTCTGTTGGCTATTGTGACACAAGGTGACATGGAATTGGAGCAGTTGGATGTGAAAACAGCTTTTCTGCATGGGAAATTGGAAGAATGCATATACATGGATCAACCACTTGGATTTGTGGTGCCTGAAAAGGAGAACATGGTGTGTTTACTCAAAAGATCTCTTTATGGGCTAAAACAGTCACCAAGATGTTGGTACAGGCGTTTTGATGAGCATGTAACAAGGGCTGGTTTTGACAGAAGCAACTATTATCCTTGTGTATACATGAGGAACACTGGGAAAGAGAATGCAATGTATCTCTTCCTATACGTTGATGATATGCTTGTAGCAAGCAAATGTAAGTCAGAAGTGATGAAGATTAAGCAGTTACTGAGGGCTGAATTTGATATGAAAGAGTTGGGTTCAGCCAAAAGAATTTTGGGGATGGAGATTTGCAGAGACAAAAACTTGAAGCAGTTAAAGGTTACTCAAACTCAGTATATTCAGAAACTACTCAAAAGATTTGGTATGGAGTCAGCCAAACTAGTTTCTGTGCCACTGGCTCCTCATTTCAAATTGTCAACCGCTTGTGCCCCTTCAACCAGTGAAGTAAAGGAGTATATGAAGAGAGTGCCATATTTTAGTGCAGTGGGGTGTTTAATGTATCTTATGGTGTGCACTAGGCCAGATTTGGCTTATGGTGCTAGTTTAGTGAGTAGGTATATGAGTAATCCTGGGAGAAGTCACTGGGAAGCAGTGAAGTGGGTGCTGAGGTACCTAAAGGGTTCTGTCTGCACAGGACTTAAGTATGATGGTTTGAAAGCTGTGACAAAAGTGACAGGCTCTGTAGACTCAGATTTTGCAGGAGATATGGATAAAAGAAGGTCATTAATAGGATATATC